>OX401932.1:5658035-6210535 GCA_947859195.1 Drymonia ruficornis | reverse complement strand
TAACCTAACCTAACCTAACCTAACCTAACCTAACCTAACCTAACCTAACCTAACCTAACCTAACCTAACCTAACCTAACCTAACCTAACCTAACCTAACCTAACCTAACCTAACCTAACCTAACCTAACCTAACCTAACCTAACCTAACCTAACCTAACCTAACCTAACCTAACCTAACCTAACCTAACCTAACCTAACCTAACCTAACCTAACCTAACCTAACCTAACCTAACCTAACCTAACCTAACCTAACCTAACCTAACCTAACCTAACCTAACCTAACCTAACCTAACCTAACCTAACCTAACCTAACCTAACCTAACCTAACCTAACCTAACCTAACCTAACCTAACCTAACCTAACCTAACCTAACCTAACCTAACCTAACCTAACCTAACCTAACCTAACCTAACCTAACCTAACCTAACCTAACCTAACCTAACCTAACCTAACCTAACCTAACCTAACCTAACCTAACCTAACCTAACCTAACCTAACCTAACCTAACCTAACCTAACCTAACCTAACCTAACCTAACCTAACCTAACCTAACCTAACCTAACCTAACCTAACCTAACCTAACCTAACCTAACCTAACCTAACCTAACCTAACCTAACCTAACCTAACCTAACCTAACCTAACCTAACCTAACCTAACCTAACCTAACCTAACCTAACCTAACCTAACCTAACCTAACCTAACCTAACCTAACCTAACCTAACCTAACCTAACCTAACCTAACCTAACCTAACCTAACCTAACCTAACCTAACCTAACCTAACCTAACCTAACCTAACCTAACCTAACCTAACCTAACCTAACCTAACCTAACCTAACCTAACCTAACCTAACCTAACCTAACCTAACCTAACCTAACCTAACCTAACCTAACCTAACCTAACCTAACCTAACCTAACCTAACCTAACCTAACCTAACCTAACCTAACCTAACCTAACCTAACCTAACCTAACCTAACCTAACCTAACCTAACCTAACCTAACCTAACCTAACCTAACCTAACCTAACCTAACCTAACCTAACCTAACCTAACCTAACCTAACCTAACCTAACCTAACCTAACCTAACCTAACCTAACCTAACCTAACCTAACCTAACCTAACCTAACCTAACCTAACCTAACCTAACCTAACCTAACCTAACCTAACCTAACCTAACCTAACCTAACCTAACCTAACCTAACCTAACCTAACCTAACCTAACCTAACCTAACCTAACCTAACCTAACCTAACCTAACCTAACCTAACCTAACCTAACCTAACCTAACCTAACCTAACCTAACCTAACCTAACCTAACCTAACCTAACCTAACCTAACCTAACCTAACCTAACCTAACCTAACCTAACCTAACCTAACCTAACCTAACCTAACCTAACCTAACCTAACCTAACCTAACCTAACCTAACCTAACCTAACCTAACCTAACCTAACCTAACCTAACCTAACCTAACCTAACCTAACCTAACCTAACCTAACCTAACCTAACCTAACCTAACCTAACCTAACCTAACCTAACCTAACCTAACCTAACCTAACCTAACCTAACCTAACCTAACCTAACCTAACCTAACCTAACCTAACCTAACCTAACCTAACCTAACCTAACCTAACCTAACCTAACCTAACCTAACCTAACCTAACCTAACCTAACCTAACCTAACCTAACCTAACCTAACCTAACCTAACCTAACCTAACCTAACCTAACCTAACCTAACCTAACCTAACCTAACCTAACCTAACCTAACCTAACCTAACCTAACCTAACCTAACCTAACCTAACCTAACCTAACCTAACCTAACCTAACCTAACCTAACCTAACCTAACCTAACCTAACCTAACCTAACCTAACCTAACCTAACCTAACCTAACCTAACCTAACCTAACCTAACCTAACCTAACCTAACCTAACCTAACCTAACCTAACCTAACCTAACCTAACCTAACCTAACCTAACCTAACCTAACCTAACCTAACCTAACCTAACCTAACCTAACCTAACCTAACCTAACCTAACCTAACCTAACCTAACCTAACCTAACCTAACCTAACCTAACCTAACCTAACCTAACCTAACCTAACCTAACCTAACCTAACCTAACCTAACCTAACCTAACCTAACCTAACCTAACCTAACCTTTTTTTTTTTTTTTTTTTTTTTTTGTTGACGCTGGGAAATGCAGTTACGCATGCCCTCCCGCCTCGGGGGAGGCGGGAGGGGTATGTGGGACTCCTGAACGACTGTCCAGCCTACCCACTAAAACCCAGCGGTCCGCCTTCGCCGCAGAACAATGGGGCGTCACAGGATCGCCGTGAAGCCTTCTACTATGACGCCCCGGCGGCTGGCCTGGCAATGAGCACCAGGCCGCAGACATCAGACGGGTGAAACACCCCCGTCCGTCCGGAGACTAGGCTGAGCATGGGGCCCCCCGACCCCTTAGCCCAAGCCCCTCCCTCCACTACGGCGGTGGCAGGAGATGCGCATAGCGCCTCTTGCGACTGCCCCGCCGGACTCTACGGATCGGGTCAGCGAGGGCATCCTCCTCTCTGACCCTCTCCGCGGCCTCCTTCTGTGAGAGCACTGCTTCACAGAAGGAGACCATTGCCTCCCAACAACCTCTGCTCCCAAGCATAGCCTCAACTATGCTTCGGAGCAAGAGGTCTCCTCCCACCACGCTCCTCAATGCGTGCCTCTGTACGCCCCACGCCGGGCACTCCTCCACTGTGTGGCGCACTGTGTCTGACGGCGCCTCACACGCGTGGCAGACGGGGGTCGGCTCCCTCCTAACCTAACCTAACCTAACCTAACCTAACCTAACCTAACCTAACCTAACCTAACCTAACCTAACCTAACCTAACCTAACCTAACCTAACCTAACCTAACCTAACCTAACCTAACCTAACCTAACCTAACCTAACCTAACCTAACCTAACCTAACCTAACCTAACCTAACCTAACCTAACCTAACCTAACCTAACCTAACCTAACCTAACCTAACCTAACCTAACCTAACCTAACCTAACCTAACCTAACCTAACCTAACCTAACCTAACCTAACCTAACCTAACCTAACCTAACCTAACCTAACCTAACCTAACCTAACCTAACCTAACCTAACCTAACCTAACCTAACCTAACCTAACCTAACCTAACCTAACCTAACCTAACCTAACCTAACCTAACCTAACCTAACCTAACCTAACCTAACCTAACCTAACCTAACCTAACCTAACCTTTTTTTTTTTTTTTTTTTTTTTTTTTTTAACGTGGGAAAACCCTTTATGGGTCCCCTTCCGCCTCGGGGGAGACGGGAGGGGTATGTGGGAGTCCGGCAATAGCCGTGTACCCACTAAAAACCCACGGTGTCCAACTACCGCCATGGAGGGGCGCCACGGGAATGTAAGTATACACTTCTGACCGTGACGCCCCGGCGGCAGGCCCAGCTTGACAGCCGGGCCTCCGGCACTTTGGAGACGGCCTGGTTACCCAGCCGTCTCCCAGTCCACCGAAACCGTGCAATGGGCGACGGGCCCCCCGACCCGTCACCCTGGTTTCGGCAAAAGTTGCGGCGCCGAGGGGAGCCCCCGAGGCCCACACACCCCAGGAGTCCGCTGAGGGGAACCCAAGAGGCTCCCACACCCCGACACCACCGTCCGTCTCCCGGACCATCCCCTGAGGGCAGCCCCCGAGGCCCACACACCCCAGCAACGCTGAGGGGAACCCCTGAGGCTAGCACGTCCCAGCACCACCATCCATCTCCCATCCCCTGAGGGGAGCCCCCGAGGCCCACACACCCCAGCACAACGCTGAGGGGAACCCCTGAGGCTAACACGCCCCAGCACCACCGTCCAACTCCCCAAACCATCCGCTGAGGCTAAACCCCCCCAGCACCACCGTCCATCCCCAAGTCATCCCCTGGGTGGAGCCCCCGAGGCCCACACACCCCAGCATGATGCTGAGGGGAACCCCTGAGGCGACCACCCACCACCGTCCATCCCTTAAAACCGCCCCATGAGGGGAGCCCCCGAGGCCCACACACCCCAGCATGACGCTGAGGGGAACCCCTGAGGCTACACACCCCATCGCCACCGTCCATTACCCGACCAACGAGCCCCTATCGGCTCCCATCCCCTGTGTCGGGAGGCCACTCCTGGTCCACTCCAATAAAGGAGAAGTACCAGCCGAGCGACCCCCCACACCACCGCCGCGTCCCGCCATGGGACGCCCACCGTCCGCCAGACTATTCGCCATCGTCGACCATCTCCCCAGGGAAACTGGAGAGATGGTCGGCGATGCCCAGGGTGCACCACGAGGAGGTTGTCCGACCTAGCACCCCAAAAGTGGTCTCAATCTCGAGTGCCCTTGCGGGCTCTCTTGACCGTCCTTGTTCACGTCCGATTCGAAGTGGAAGCCGTCTGCTAGCCAAATCTCATCTTTCGATCCCTCCGTAACAACCTCTAGAGCAACTTACTAGTTCTAACTTGGGTCCAATTAATAATGTGACGGCTGTACTCGCAACCTCAAATCGACATCATTTAATAGACAAATTTTCCGTCTGAAAAATTGCTATTTCTGATGGGATTCGAACCTGTGCCATCCACCGTCACAACCCAACTAGTGTTACCACTAGACCAACTTGGTCGTCAAAAGTGGTCTCAATCTCGAGTACCCTTGCGGGCTCTCTTGACCGTCCTTGTTCACGTCCGATTCGAAGTGGAAGCCGTCTGCTAGCCAAATCTCATCTTTCGATCCCTCCGTAACAACCTCTAGAGCAACTTACTAGTTCTAACTTGGGTCCAATTAATAATGTGACGGCTGTACTCGCAACCTCAAATCGACATCATTGAATAGACAAATTTTCCGTCTGAAAAATTGCTATTCTTGATGGGATTCGAACCTGTGCCATCCACCGTCACAACCCAACTAGTGTTGCCACTAGACCAACTTGGTCGTCAACCTAACCTAACCTAACCTAACCTAACCTAACCTAACCTAACCTAACCTAACCTAACCTAACCTAACCTAACCTAACCGAGTCGCATTCCAGATCTCACAGCGCACGGATCGGTTTCTGAGACGCTCCGCACAATAAATCCGCGACAAATAGTAAAAGTGCTCAGAAAAAAAGTGGAAAGTGCACCAATCGACGGCGCGTGGAAAGACCTTTCCAACGATCCCTTTTTCGTGGTGATCGAGCTCCCAGGGGAGGAGTTCTCCCACAACGAGCGATCCTGGAAACGGTTTTTGGACCATAACTCGCGAAAACGATCGACGATAGTGCTATTTTAAAGTGCAGTTCTGTGCCCCTGACACTCCCCTATAACGGGACAAAATCGTATGGATTCTAAGGTTAGTACCCACCGAGTTTAAGGACCATTTGTGACAACGACCAAACGGTGGGTCCGGACAAAAGTGGATCGTGGAGCCTGGAAACTAGCACGGCTAGAAAGCCCTGCTCCAGACCAGCTCAGAACCATAAAAAATTTTCGCGTAGTGTCGACAACGGCCAAGTAATCGGCAGAAAAACAATTTTTTTTGCGTTTTGTCAATTTTTGGGACCGTTCTTTGGAAATAACTTTTGAACTAGACTTGTGACCTACAGTTTTTCCGGTGTGCCCATATAGGGAAAACACTGCCCTACAGGACCCTACCATCACATCAATTGTAGTGCCCTACAGGACCCTACCATCACATCAATTGTAGGTATAACACACCATGAACTGTGCGCCATTTGCGGTTGATTTTTGGGTTTTTTTAAAAAGTGTCCCCCCCCTGTGATTAATATAGGACCTTATCACCCCCAAATCATAAATGGTACATGGACAAGACCGCCAGCTGTAACACACACCAGTCCCCAGAATTCTGCCAAGCAGGAGCTCAAAGCGCCACCCAAATGAAAAAGTCCATTTTACCAACTGAACCGCAAAACAAGTCTTCATAACGTGGTAAAAATTACGCGAAGTTAGAAAGTGGCTTTTCCATTTGGGCTTTTCGCTGGAAATTTATGGGTGGGGACAGAGGAGAGCCCCCCAAAACCATTCCCTGCGAGGAGAGAACGGGATTATTGCAGCGACTTTCGGAGATACAAGGCTCCAAAGTCCCAAATATTGGGAACAAACTAGTACCATCTAGCGCCTAGTGGGGGAACTAAAAAAACTAAAATTCCAGAATAAAATCAGTGTTGTGCGCTTTATCAAGACGGTGCCCATCAGTATCGTTGGCCCCCCCTCATTTTGAGAGTGTGTGTGTGGTCGCGATAGGAAGGTGGCGCCCCCTGACGACAGCGTACGGCAACGAGGACATACATCGTCGTCCTCCGTGGATGTGTGCGCATCACCGCCGACCGCCTCTCACCCTTTGAGAGTGTGTGAGGTCGCGGAAAGATCGCAGCGCCCCCTGACGACGGATAGCGACAACTAGTTTTAAGGTAATTTAAGTTATATTTTTTAAGTTATATTTAAGTTATATTTTTTGCAACTATCTGCAAACAGAGAAAATTGACGGCTGTTTGATACAGACAATTTACACATATTGACAAAATATAATACCTATCTATATACACAAACTTATGACACCACTATCTGACACGGAGGCGCTGCGTGTACAATAATATTACTCCGGCCCTATTGGCCGCAGAATCGAAATCTAAACTACATACATACTGTTATAAGACTATTATTATAATTTTACGAACAATATTATCTACACTTTTACATTTTATTTTATATTTTACTTTAACTTTATTTAATTTTATTTGCTACCTGACACAGGTGTCGCCACCAGTACATAAAGATTATACTATAGCTGTAAGAAAACTGTATATTGACTGTATATTGACAGATATTGATACACTTAAGAAAAAGAAAAGTAAAAGAAAAAGAAAACGAAAAGAAAGAAAGAAAGAGGGGAAAAGACAAGAAAAGAAAAGTAAATTCAAGTGATATATTTTAAGGAAACTATACACTCTGCTAAAATTGTAAACATACTTAGATATTAAGTTCCGCTACTGGACACAAAGGCGCCACCTGTACCAAAATAAAAACTCCGGCCCTAGTGGTCGCAGAAACACCAAACTGGTGCATATTAAATCCTGAAAAGAATAGGTACTATATTCGATTTATATTTTATATTAAAACTCTTTACGAGACTCCTATGGTCGATATAATTTAATAGACATTGATAAAATATTTTTAAAAAAACACTTTATTTTCACAAATTATATACAACTTTATTATATACACATATACAAATTTACACTTATTTACATTTTAAAATTATACACTTTTATTTACACTTTTACAATATTACAAAATTATTTAACGGTCTAAGCACCGTCTGATTTGGTTAGGTTGAGTAGGTTATTCATATACAAATTTACACACCTTACATTTTACAATGTTTGGCCTTCGCACGCCCGTCAAAAAGGCTGCCGCAACGGACGGCACAAACCCAATCCAGGTTGAGCCAATTCCCGAGGAAGTGCCGCCAGTCAGTCCGACGACCACCGAGGTGAGCAAGACGACACAGGCTCGGCTTAGCGCCGAGTCCTGGATCGTCTCGCCGAGCTCCCTCAGGAAGGCGTACGGACCGGTGAAATCGAAGGCTAGGAACTGGAAAGAACCTAGCCTGGGCAAGGCTGCAAAGCCGGAACCACCACCACCGTCCAAACCCCAAAACCCCCCCAGCGAACACTCCACCAAAACAGAAACGACGACCAAACAAAAACTCGACAGCAAGGCTGTACAAGGCAGGTCGTCTACAGGCGCTCTACAGAGCACACCACCACCACCACCGCAAAAGAAAAACGTTCAATCTAGAGTTGCTGAGGCGAGAGCGAACCTGAACAAGGCCAAGCAAAGCCTCAACAGCTCTAGAAACACAAAAACGGAAATAAAAAATGAGGTGTTTGCTGCTGTGGAGCGACTGTATCAACTCGTCAAGGAGGCTGAGGGAGAAGGAGGAAAGGAGAGGGAGAATGAAACATCGAGACAGGTGGTGGAAGTGGGAGTTAGGCAGGAAGACATGGGAAAGAACAAGGAAATAGAAATAGAACGACTTAAACATAAACTGGACGAGAACAGTAGACTGCTGACTGAAAACTCGAGACTACTAAGGGAGGCCGGAGAGACACAGAAAAGAATAGCAGAAGACATCAAACAAGCACAGGGAAATGCAGGGACCGAAAGGCACGAACAACTGATGATGGAGGTGTTGGGCATAAGAGCAGTCACCGAAGTCATCAACCAGCAAATCCCCGAGCTCAAAACGAACGCCCCCACTTACGCTGAGACGCTCGCCGCGCCCCCCACTGCCCACACACGACCTGTCACCCCGCCGAGCCATCACTCCATCATCGTGTCCTCCCGCGAGGAGATGGACACGAGCGAGGAGGTACTCGGCAAGGTCCGCACAGCGCTTGACGCAAAGACAAGCGGGTTCCAAGTCCAGCGCGTCCGCAAGGTCAAAGACCAGAAAGTGGTTCTGAGCTGTTCCAGTAAGGAGGAGCTGGCCCGAATGGCAGCGAGGCTCAAGACCACGGGCGACCTTGCGGTTGAGGAAGCGCAGAACAAAAACCCGCTCGTCATCATCAGAGATGTCCTCTCCTATAATACGGATGAGGACATCATCGCGTCCCTGCGGTCCCAGAACGCGAGTCGTCTGGCCGGCCTCACCGACGCGGACTTCAGCGCCATCGTGGTGAGATACAGGAGGAGGGCGAGGAACCCGCTGGAGAACCACGTCATCCTCCAGGTGTCTCCCAGGATGTGGCGGAGTCTGACGTCGGTGGGGAAGGTTTACATCGACCTGCAGAGCCTGGCGGTTGAGGATCAGTCCCCATTGGTGCAGTGCACCCGATGTCTGGGTTACGGGCACGGCCGCAGAAGCTGCAAGGACTCTATTGATCTGTGCAGCTTCTGTGGCGACCCGCACCTGCGCGCAGACTGCCCGCGTTACATCGCGGGCGAAACGCCTAGCTGCAGGAACTGCAAAATAACTAAGTGCAAAGACATCGGGCACACTGCTTTCAGTGGGGATTGCCCCATCCGGAAAAAGTGGGACCATATAGCGCGGTCGAGCGTCGCGTATTGTTAAGGTCGCCGCGGGCGTGCAGAAGGCACCACACACACGCAACAAACTCAACAAACACGACACAAACCAAACACACACACCTGCACAAACACACATACAATACAACTCACAGAATACAGTCAAGTACGACCTGGAAACCATAACAAACCCCTTTGTCCACCACATTCTGTGCAATGTCGGTCTGGAGAGTCTCCAGGCCGTACTTGATCAACATAACACACAACACAACGCAAATAGACGCGGCAACACTGAAGTGCTGCCAAAACTCATTTGCGCAAGCATACTTTCCACACACGAACATACACACATACTCCACAAAAACACTCCAAACACATCAACACTACATCCTAACACAATGCTCGCAGCTTCATCATTAATAAAATGACATCAAAAATATTCTGACGAATATTAAAACATGCATATAAACTGAATGGAGCTGCGAACAACGCACAAACTCCGTCGTGTTTGTTGAGCAAGTAACATGTAACAGTAAACATAACAATTAACGAATTTTCTCATGACGTACAAATTAAAGCTCATAAAACTAAATTTCCATTCCGAACTTAAAACAGGGGGCTTACCACGGGCCCTTATTGCGATTCAGTTGCAGGAACGTATTAACGTTTCAGCGACTTTTTGTGCAATGACGTACCTTATTGTCATGACAATAAGAAACGTCATTAAAACGTCGTTAAAACGTTCCTATAATTGGGTCGCGGTGGGAGCTTGTGGTAAGCCCCCAGAACTTAGAACTAACAATATAATCAACAATATTCAATAAAACACACAAAGTAATATAACAAACTAAAATCAAGTAATTCTGCACCAAATAATCCCACTAAACAATCCATTCAACAAGTAACAGTATCATAATGCAATAAAATATAAACTCTAAATCAATTCAATAATTTAGTCTCAACTCAATTCATTTAACAAATTTTAAACATAACACCCTATTTCAAATAAATAAGAAATTAAACATTTAATCTCTCCAAAACAAGGTTCCCGACCCCCATGTCAGGAGAGAAATAGAGGATTGTGTCTCCTGACACAATCACCCAAAAAAAAAAAAAAAAAAAAAAAAACCTAACCTAACCTAACCTAACCTAACCTAACCTAACCTAACCTAACCTAACCTAACCTAACCTAACCTAACCTAACCTAACCTAACCTAACCTAACCTAACCTAACCTAACCTAACCTAACCTAACCTAACCTAACCTAACCTAACCTAACCTAACCTAACCTAACCTAACCTAACCTAACCTAACCTAACCTAACCTAACCTAACCTAACCTAACCTAACCTAACCTAACCTAACCTAACCTAACCTAACCTAACCTAACCTAACCTAACCTAACCTAACCTAACCTAACCTAACCTTTTTTTTTTTTTTTTAACGTGGGAAAACCCTTTATGGGTCCCCTTCCGCCTCGGGGGAGACGGGAGGGGTATGTGGGAGTCCGGCAATAGCCGTGTACCCACTAAAAACCCACGGTGTCCAACTACCGCCATGGAGGGGCGCCACGGGAATGTAAGTATACACTTCTGACCGTGACGCCCCGGCGGCAGGCCCAGCTTGACAGCCGGGCCTCCGGCACTTTGGAGACGGCCTGGTTACCCAGCCGTCTCCCAGTCCACCGAAACCGTGCAATGGGCGACGGGCCCCCCGACCCGTCACCCTGGTTTCGGCAAAAGTTGCGGCGCCGAGGGGAGCCCCCGAGGCCCACACACCCCAGGAGTCCGCTGAGGGGAACCCAAGAGGCTCCCACACCCCGACACCACCGTCCGTCTCCCGGACCATCCCCTGAGGGCAGCCCCCGAGGCCCACACACCCCAGCAACGCTGAGGGGAACCCCTGAGGCTAGCACGTCCCAGCACCACCATCCATCTCCCATCCCCTGAGGGGAGCCCCCGAGGCCCACACACCCCAGCACAACGCTGAGGGGAACCCCTGAGGCTAACACGCCCCAGCACCACCGTCCAACTCCCCAAACCATCCGCTGAGGCTAAACCCCCCCAGCACCACCGTCCATCCCCAAGTCATCCCCTGGGTGGAGCCCCCGAGGCCCACACACCCCAGCATGATGCTGAGGGGAACCCCTGAGGCGACCACCCACCACCGTCCATCCCTTAAAACCGCCCCATGAGGGGAGCCCCCGAGGCCCACACACCCCAGCATGACGCTGAGGGGAACCCCTGAGGCTACACACCCCATCGCCACCGTCCATTACCCGACCAACGAGCCCCTATCGGCTCCCATCCCCTGTGTCGGGAGGCCACTCCTGGTCCACTCCAATAAAGGAGAAGTACCAGCCGAGCGACCCCCCACACCACCGCCGCGTCCCGCCATGGGACGCCCACCGTCCGCCAGACTATTCGCCATCGTCGACCATCTCCCCAGGGAAACTGGAGAGATGGTCGGCGATGCCCAGGGTGCACCACGAGGAGGTTGTCCGACCTAGCACCCCTAAAAAGTGGTCTCAATCTCGAGTACCCTTGCGGGCTCTCTTGACCGTCCTTGTTCACGTCCGATTCGAAGTGGAAGCCGTCTGCTAGCCAAATCTCATCTTTCGATCCCTCCGTAACAACCTCTAGAGCAACTACTAGTTCTAACTTGGGTCCAATTAATAATGTGACGGCTGTACTCGCAACCTCAAATCGACATCATTTAATAGACAAATTTTCCGTCTGAAAAATTGCTATTTTTGATGGGATTCGAACCTGTGCCATCCACCGTCACAACCCAACTAGTGTTACCACTAGACCAACTTGGTCGTCAACCTAACCTAACCTAACCTAACCTAACCTAACCTAACCTAACCTAACCTAACCTAACCTAACCTAACCTAACCTAACCTAACCTAACCTAACCTAACCTAACCTAACCTAACCTAACCTAACCTAACCTAACCTAACCTAACCTAACCTAACCTAACCTAACCTAACCTAACCTAACCTAACCTAACCTAACCTAACCTAACCTAACCTAACCTAACCTAACCTAACCTAACCTAACCTAACCTAACCTAACCTAACCTAACCTAACCTAACCTAACCTAACCTAACCTAACCTAACCTAACCTAACCTAACCTAACCTAACCTAACCTAACCTAACCTAACCTAACCTAACCTAACCTAACCTAACCTAACCTAACCTAACCTAACCTAACCTAACCTAACCTAACCTAACCTAACCTAACCTAACCTAACCTAACCTAACCTAACCTAACCTAACCTAACCTAACCTAACCTAACCTAACCTAACCTAACCTAACCTAACCTAACCTAACCTAACCTAACCTAACCTAACCTAACCTAACCTAACCTAACCTAACCTAACCTAACCTAACCTAACCTAACCTAACCTAACCTAACCTAACCTAACCTAACCTAACCTAACCTAACCTAACCTAACCTAACCTAACCTAACCTAACCTAACCTAACCTAACCTAACCTAACCTAACCTAACCTAACCTAACCTAACCTAACCTAACCTAACCTAACCTAACCTAACCTAACCTAACCTAACCTAACCTAACCTAACCTAACCTAACCTAACCTAACCTAACCTAACCTAACCTAACCTAACCTAACCTAACCTAACCTAACCTAACCTAACCTAACCTAACCTAACCTAACCTAACCTAACCTAACCTAACCTAACCTAACCTAACCTAACCTAACCTAACCTAACCTAACCTAACCTAACCTAACCTAACCTAACCTAACCTAACCTAACCTAACCTAACCTAACCTAACCTAACCTAACCTAACCTAACCTAACCTAACCTAACCTAACCTAACCTAACCTAACCTAACCTAACCTAACCTAACCTAACCTAACCTAACCTAACCTAACCTAACCTAACCTAACCTAACCTAACCTAACCTAACCTAACCTAACCTAACCTAACCTAACCTAACCTAACCTAACCTAACCTAACCTAACCTAACCTAACCTAACCTAACCTAACCTAACCTAACCTAACCTAACCTAACCTAACCTAACCTAACCTAACCTAACCTAACCTAACCTAACCTAACCTAACCTAACCTAACCTAACCTAACCTAACCTAACCTAACCTAACCTAACCTAACCTAACCTAACCTAACCTAACCTAACCTAACCTAACCTAACCTAACCTAACCTAACCTAACCTAACCTAACCTAACCTAACCTAACCTAACCTAACCTAACCTAACCTAACCTAACCTTTTTTTTTTTTTTTTTTTTTTTTTTTTTTTTTTTTTTTAACGGTGAGAAATGCCTGTTACGCATCCCCTCCCGCCTCGGGGGAGGCGGGAGGGGTATGTGGGGCTCCCAGGCGGCATGCCGCCCGTCCTACCCACTAAAACTCACCGATACGCCCTCTTAGCCATATGTGTCAGGGGAGCGCGGTATCGGTATGTCCCGCAAACCCCCATCACGGCTCGGCCCTTGCAGGCCCCCGCTTCTGGGTGTGGGCCACCCAGTCCGGCCACATGGTGCTGCGTTGGCGTATAGAACGCAGCACCTCGTCACGAGCCCATGGACGGACGGCAGTCACCCCCGTGACTACCGCCTTAGGCTCAGGATCGGGAGAGAGGCTAACGTTGCCGCTGGCCCCCCGCCCTTGGCACGATGGACGCTGTTAGGTCTCCATCGTGCTGCCCTCTTGCCCTGCCTGGCTGGCTGTGGGTTGGGCTGGCTGCGGTCGAGGCTTAGGCCTCTCAGCACCCCTCCTCCTCCTCTTGTTGGTCGGCTTAGACGACGCACACGCCTTACTTCCGAGCACGTGGGCAGCGGGCTTGCTCGACGCTGCGCACACTATACAGTGCGGCGCAGCGGAGCACGCCACGCGTTTGTGGCCCAGCTGCCCACAGCGGAAGCAGGCGCTCCCTCGATCGACCTCTGCGGTGCATCGCTCCCGGACGTGCCCCAACTCGAGGCACCGGAAGCACCGCAGGGGTCGTGGCTCCAGCAGGCGGACCCTGGCCGACGACCAACCAATAGGGAGGCGGCCGGCCCCGATCACCTTCTTTGCAGCCGCGACCGGGCAGCTCACAAGAGCAGTGCCCAAGCCGGAATTATCCCGGCGGATCGGCCCCACCTTAATAGAGGCGGGCGGACATTCGCCGGCCTTGGCGAACGCTGCCTCCACTTCCTTTTGGACGATGGAGTCGTCCAGGCCGGAGACGCGCAGATCTGCGCGTTTCTCCGGTCTGGAGACTACAACGTCCTTGTCGCTGAACACCGCCTTCAGCTTCGCGGCCAACGAGTCGGCCTTGTCGCCGTTGGCGGCCCCCGGCACCTCTATTATGCGCGCCCCTGTCAGGGCGTGCTTGAAGGTGAAGGCCATGACACCCAGACCCTCCAGGTCAACGGATTCCTTGGCCCTCTCCATCACCTTGGTGTAGGTGACCCCCCTGGCTTCAGCGTCAGGCTGCAGTTTAATAACTACGGCCGACGTGCGGGGGGCTCGCAGTTTCGGCTTCGGCGGCTGCTTCGGCCTTGCTGCTTTGCCGGCTGCCTTATCAGCTGGGGCGGAGCCAGACTTGGGTTTGCGCTTGCGCGTAACCTTCGTCCAGCCCTCCGCCGTGGACGTCTCTGCCTGTGGGGCCGATGAAGCGGCGTTCGCCGGGGCGGCCTGCTTCTTCTTCCTCTTCCTTTTCCTTTTGGCCTTCGACCCCTCTCCAGTGGGAGGGGGAGGCCCGGACACATCCGGGGTGGGTATCTCGACTTCCGGGCTCTCCCTCGAAGCCTCCTGCGGAGTAGCTCTCGAGGGGGCCCTCGAAGTCGAGGCCAGTGGGGGGCGCAGACGCACCTCCGGCAGCAGCCTGCCCTCCAGACCCTCGAATCGGGCATTCACCATCGTCCCCACCGCCTCAATTATGGAGCGCTTCAGCGACTCCAGCTCATACGGAGCAGTTTGAGGGGGTGGGGCGCTGGTGAGGCCCGAGTTGTCTTGGGCCCGCCGCAAGTCAGCCCGCAATGCGGCCAACTCGCCACGGAGCTCCGCGACTTCCGTCTTCAGGCGGGCGTTGTCCGAAGACAGCTTCCGCGTCTCGGCTGTGGACGACGTCAGGCTCAAGGCCTCCACGGCGTCCTTTATTGAGGCCGCCGCAGACTTCAGGGCCCGAACATACGTTCCCTAACCTAACCTAACCTAACCTAACCTAACCTAACCTAACCTAACCTAACCTAACCTAACCTAACCTAACCTAACCTAACCTAACCTAACCTAACCTAACCTAACCTAACCTAACCTAACCTAACCTAACCTAACCTAACCTAACCTAACCTAACCTAACCTAACCTAACCTAACCTAACCTAACCTAACCTAACCTAACCTAACCCAGTTGTGTCCTGGCCGCTGTCCAAGCATCGCGCGCGCAGAGCTAAAAACCCGAGCTCCACAACTATTTTTCGCTCGAAAAAACCGAAAAATAAGTTTATTTGCCCGAAAATACCCGTGTGATACGTTAAAAAACGCGTCTCATTGAGACCAACCCGCGCGTGAAATATTTCCTTCGGGAAATTATTTTTCAGTGAGTTACAGTGAAAAACAGTGACATTTCGTAACTTTCAAAACTATAAGTGCGAATATCTCCGAAACGAGATCGGTGACACCAAACTTTTTTGACACCCCCGGGAGCCCCTCCGGAGGCCCCTTCGACTGTCACCACACTTGGATTTTTTGGACTCACCAGCTCGAAGTAACAGCCGAAAAACCAGAAAACCGTGGGAACAAAATTGGTCCCCCGGACCAGTGGGGCCCAAACGAAGTACCAGGTTATCTGCTACGCATCAAGACGAGTTCAGGGACACCTCAACAGAAATTGTATGTCGAGTGGAAAATTAATTATAGATTTTTGAATGTTTTTGTTTTTGTTTTGTAACTTAAAAAATTTCTAAATCAAAATTTAAATCGAATACACATACTTTTAAAAATAGTGAACAATAGAGTAAAGCCAGTAGTATAAGTGTACGAAATTTAGTGTAAATCGGTTCAGCGGTTTATAAGTAATCCACTTTTTACAAAATTTTGGCAGTGAAAAATAGATCGCGCAAAGTTGAAAAAGCACTTTTTTCCCTGGACCTTTAGAGAGTTTCCGTTGGGTGGATCAGATAGAGGGTCCCCCAAAACCATTTTGTGTCGTGCGACAATTAGTTTTCCCCCAGGAACTAGGGAGATACAGGACTTTTAAACTCCCAAAACGAACATACCACTAGCGCCATCTAGCGCCCAGGGGAAAAAGCACACCGAAACTTCTAGAATTACCTAAATCAGCGTCAGTGTGTGCGTGCGCGACTACGGAGGTGCTCATCAGTACAGCTGACCCCGCCCCCTTTCTTGAGAGTGTGCGTGCGGTCGCAGTACGAAGGCAGCGCCCCCTGGCGGAAACCAGCGGCAACTGGAACATTGTAAATTAAACGAAATCTAGCAGTTTAAGAGACTTGAGACCACAAAAGTTCCACATTACTAACTATTAAGACACATTGTATGTTCTGTGACGCTGCCCCCTCTCCTATTCTAGCTGAGAACCCACCTATTCACAGAAAACACTTTAGGGCGGCTCGATCTCGTGGGCGCCGCAGTCTCACTTGGGCGGCAAAACTGTGCCGGTGTGAGTGTACGACTCGCTCCTGGCACTTTTAAGCCCCGCCCAGTGACGCGACTCACACTTGACGCCTCTCAGCGCCACCTCGTGTCAAGTGGAAGAAGTTTTTAGCCAAAGCATCAACATTCTGGAGCCGAATTGAAGATTGCGGCCCTGGATGCGGGAACACAGCGTCATAGAATAACAATCTAAGGTATATTAAGACAGTGCATCATCTCGAAGCACTCAAACTGGGACGTTAGTACCTCTAACAAACAAATAAAGACTCCCTATCGCTATTTGGCGCCATCTGTTGCTGGCAACAGACTCTGCACCCCTTCAGAGCCATCTAGCGCCGGGCTGTAGAACTACCAGAGACCGTACTAGTGTGAGTGTGGTAGCATTTTTAGATACGCCCCCTTAAAATTGTTTAGTCTCATACAGACCACTGTGGGGGGAAACAGAGGTACAACGCCACCCAGTAAATTAATTAAGTAGGTTTTAAGCTAATTTGAGTAGGTGCCAAACCCAAATTTTCCTATAATAAGATAAATTGTTTCGACTCTGTTGTCGCTACTCGACACAGGGCAGCACTTGGGGGATTTTTAGCCCCGCCCACTTCACGCCCACTCGCATGACGCCATCTTGTCCGTAGCTTACGCTAGTCGACACGGGAGGCGCTGCGCGTGGGGATCGTCTCGACGGTGCTTTTACCGCCATCTAGTGGTGAACGGAATAAATAGATTTAAGAAAAATTTTGTTTATTGACAAATAAAATAGCAAATAGGATAACACAGGCCCTATTGGTCATAGCTAAATTAAATGACATACCTCCTGGCCTCTAAATTGCACTGACGACCGCCGATAGGCAAAGCGTGACACGACATACTGAGGAAGAGGAAGCAGAAGTCTGGAGCTATAAATAAAAATTAAATACACTTACCCTGCTTACCTGCCATCCTGCGTAGCTCTGCTCTCCTCCGCTTCCTCTGTACGCCTTCTCCGCATCTGCAAAAAGAAAAAAGGAAAGGTATTACTGACAAACTATAAAACCTCGTACAAGTTGGTTTTCGCTACCTGACACGGGGGCGCCACCTGTATGGTTTGAAAATTTTCAAAACCAAACAGTGCTTTTAGCGCCACCTAACGGTGACGGGAGGAAAACCAAATTGTAAACAAGGAAGAATTATATTGACGGCTGTTTGATATAGACCAATATTTTTGACCTGCTATTTGACTGCTGTGTTCAGCATTATTTACACTCGTCGCACACAATATACTCTTAATTCTTTTATTTACACTTTTACATTTTTACATTTTTACATTTTTACATTTTTACATTTTTACAAAAATTTTTGAAACGCGAATTATCGCTTATTGAACCGCGAGCCCTAACATAGCAGCAATGGAGCGCACCCCCACCAAGAAGTCCCCGGGAAAGATGGGCCAGGCTGGACCGGCCCATAACAAAACATTCACAGCCCGGATGAGTGTAGGAAAACTGGAGGGCGACAAGAGCCCCATCCAACCAAACCCTCCGACCTCGAGCCCAGCACCCAAGCCTGCGCGAATTGCTGAGGCCAAAGCCTGCCTGATAAAGGCAAAGCTTAACCTCAGCAGCTCGCGCAACACCAAGACAGAGATAAAAAACGTGGTGACGGAGGCCCTCGACAGGCTTTTTAGCTTAGTAAAGGAAGCGGAGCAGGACAGGAGAGAAGGAGAAGGAGGGGTAAGGGAAAAACTGACCGCGCCCAAAGAACAGGAAAAGGGAAAGGAAAGAAAGGAAGAGAAAGAAGATCTATGGCGAATAAAAATGGAAGAGAACAACGCCCTGCTCAAAACGAATATAAAACTGCTACAGGAAGCAGCGGCAGAGACAAAACACATAACCCAGGTAATAAACCAAGAAGAGCTGGTAGCAGAAATCCTATCCATAAGGTCTGACATCGAAATGATGAGCAATCGGGGCTCCGTAATAAAGGAGGCAACTTCTTCACACACAGAGACCCCGAAAGAATCCTCCCATTTGCTCTCCGTGCTAGCCGAGCAAACACGCCTAGCTACGGAGAACAACCAAAAACTTGGGGAGATCCAGACGTCAGTCGAGGCTCTGGAGAGGACAACATACGCGGGCGCAGCGGCCGGGAGCAGTGGGAAGAAACCCCTGAAACCGACCACCCTGCACTCGATGGTTGTCACCTCCAGAGACGAGATGGAGACGGGGGAAGAAGTCCTCCAAGAACTACGGAAAGCAGTGGATGCGAAGGAGGGATGGATCACCATAGAGAAGGTTAGAAAGGCAAAAGACAGGAAGGTAATAATAAGCTGCGGGAACAAAGAAGACAGGGAAAGGTTAAAGGAAAAAATTACAAAGACAGGGGGGAAACTAAGTGCAGAAGATATGAACAATAAAGACCCGCTTCTGATCTTGAGGGACGTGCTAGTAGTGCACACAGATGAGGAAATCTTACGGGCCCTCAGAAATCAGAATCGGGACATCTTTAAAAACCTCAACAACGAGGAAGACAGAGCGAGGGTTAGGTTCCGTAGGAAAGCCCGAAACCCGCTAGAGTGTCACATAATCCTTAGTGTCTCCCCCAAAATATGGAAGAGATCAGTTGAGGCACAACGGGTAAAAATAGATCTCCAAAGTAACAGAATAGAAGACCAGTCACCACTAGTTCAGTGCACCCGATGCCTAGCCTACGGTCACAGCAAGAGGTACTGTAAGGAGACCGAGGACCTCTGCAGTCACTGTGGAGGCCCGCACCTCAGAACAGAGTGCCCTGCCCGTCTGGAGAGAGATCTACCGACGTGCAAGAACTGCCTACGAGCCCAAAAGGACGACATCTTCCACAACGCATTTAGCGACGAGTGCCCTATACGGCAGAAGTGGGACTCGTTAGCCAGAGCATCAGTGGCGTATTGTTAAGGTGGTCCCTGGCGTCACTAAAGTAAAAAATTATGACAGAAGACACATTATACACACATATAACACAACAACACAAAAACTACACTACAGAAGACCAAATAGGAAGCAACTTCGTGGAAAGTTGCTCCCAATTTGGAGGAGTAACAAACAAACAGCACAGATACAGACACACAATACACATAACAAAAACCAGACATACACAACAAAGACTGAACATTACAAGAACACACGACAGATAGCAAATCAAAACAGGAAACAAAAATACAGTACAGGAAAATCAGCAACCATGATAAAAATATTAACAATAATATCAATACTATGATATCATTATATAGTACATTATATAAGCGAGCATCATAGAATTAAATAAAGATTTTAAAAAGAAAGAAATAATAGAGTAAAATGTACAACATAAAAACTGGAACAAATAACTGTAAGTCAAACTAACATACACAACCATGTCAACGAAGAAACTAAACAAAAAGGAGATCTGTAAATGTTTAATAAGCAACAATTAAAATTTTGCAACTTAACTACAAATAAAATGATGTAACTAACATAGACATAAAATAAGCACATAAAATATAAGACGTAAAAATTAAGTAGATATTAAGAAGTAAAATGTAAGAATAGAAATTAAGTAAGTAAATTAATAAAAACCCTTGTAAGTAGATTAAGTAATTTAGTAAGATAAATAAAGTACCAAGTAGGAGAAAAATAAGAGAAATACATAATAGAATAGCCTCAGCACAAATGTATATGAGAATTTAAAGAACCTGTGTGAAATTAAATAAAAAACCCTGTGTAATCAATATCCCTTAGAAATAGTAAAGTCCCTGATAATGTTAGGGGTAGCTCGCGGGCCGGGCCTGAAAGCGCCCGGACAGGAAAAAAAAAAAAAAAAAAAAAAAAAAAACCTAACCTAACCTAACCTTTTTTTTTTTTTTTTTTTTTTTTTTTTTTAACGAGGTGAAATGCATTTACGCATCCCCTTCCGCCTCGGGGGAGGCGGGAGGGGTATGTGGGGCTCCCAGGCGGCAGAGTGCCACCCGTCCTACCCACTAAAACACCTCGATACGCCCGCGAAGCCATATGTGTCAGGGGAGCGCGGTATCGTTAGTCCCGCGAACCCCCACCACGGCTCGGCCTTTTCAGGCCCCCCCCCAAGGCCAATCGGCCATAGTGCTGCATTGGCGTATAAAATGCAGCACCACCCCTCGCAGGCCCCTTAAGTGGACGGCAAACACCCCCGTGCCTACCGCCCCAGGGCCGGGCCACACTCGGCGCAGTGAGGCAAAACGCCAGGCCACAGCAGAGAGCCAGGGGGAGCAAAACCCCCAGCCCAGCGCCCTCCACCCGCTCCAGCGAGCCCCACGAAAGGGCAAGCGGTGCAGGCAGAGGCTAAGGGGAGACCTCCAACGGTCTCAACCCAAGCAGCCAATCTGCCGCGTCCCAACGCCTCACCCACACTCGACCAAAATGAGCAGGCCCACCTCTGGCGGAGTCTCGCCCCTCTGGCGACTCGACGCCGTCGCCGACGGCCACCGGCAAGGCTTCCGCCCCTCTGGCGCGACCTTGCCACCGCCGATAGGCGACACACACACATTCAGACATCATCTGTCATCCCTCACCTTTGCCCCCCTTTCGCCGTGGACTGATCTGGTTTTCAGGGGCGCCGGACGGTACCAGGACGAACCCGGCTCGGCTGGCCAACCCGCTCCGCGAATCAACCCGAAGGGACAAGCATCGCGAGACCACCACAGCCTCCCACAGCCAGCCACCACCGGCACCCCCGTCCACCAAACACAGTCCACTAGCGACCCTCTAGCGAGGATAGCCGCCCCTCTGGCGGATCCTCTCACACTCATCCATCACCATTCATCCGTCGCCTTTACCCCCCAGTCGCCGGTCTGCCCAGTTAGCCCGTAGCCGAAGCCGGTCAGTACTGAGCAGACAAAACGCGACGCCCCGTGCCGGACTATCCGCCATCGCCGACCATCTCCCCAGGGAAACTGGAGAGATGGTCGGCGATGCCCAGGGTGCACCACGAGGAGGTTGTCCGACCTAGCACCCCTGTCCGACCTAGCACCCCAACCTAACCTAACCTTTTTTTTTTTTTTTTTTTAACGAGGTGAAATGCATTTACGCATCCCCTTCCGCCTCGGGGGAGGCGGGAGGGGTATGTGGGGCTCCCAGGCGGCAGAGTGCCACCCGTCCTACCCACTAAAACACCTCGATACGCCCGCGAAGCCATATGTGTCAGGGGAGCGCGGTATCGTTAGTCCCGCGAACCCCCACCACGGCTCGGCCCTTTCAGGCCCCCCCCCAAGGCCAATCGGCCATAGTGCTGCATTGGCGTATAAAATGCAGCACAACCCCTCGCAGGCCCCTTAAGTGGACGGCAAACACCCCCGTGCCTACCGCCCCAGGGCCGGGCCACACTCGGCGCAGTGAGGCAAAACGCCAGGCCACAGCAGAGAGCCAGGGGGAGCAAAACCCCCAGCCCAGCGCCCTCCACCCGCTCCAGCGAGCCCCACGAAAGGGCAAGCGGTGCAGGCAGAGGCTAAGGGGAGACCTCCAACGGTCTCAACCCAAGCAGCCAATCTGCCGCGTCCCAACGTCTCACCCACACTCGACCAAAATGAGCAGGCCCACCTCTGGCGGAGTCTCGCCCCTCTGGCGACTCGACGCCGTCGCCGACGGCCACCGGCAAGGCTTCCGCCCCTCTGGCGCGACCTTGCCACCGCCGATAGGCGACACACACACATTCAGACATCATCTGTCATCCCTCACCTTTGCCCCCCTTTCGCCGTGGACTGATCTGGTTTTCAGGAGCGCCGGACGGTACCAGGACGAACCCGGCTCGGCTGGCCAACCCGTTCCGCGAATCAACCCGAAGGGACAAGCATCACGAGTCCACCACAGCCTCCCACAGCCAGCCACCACCGGCACCCCCGTCCACCAAACACAGTCCACTAGCGACCCTCTAGCGAGGATAGCCGCCCCTCTGGTGGATCCTCTCACACTCATCCATCACCATTCATCCGTCGCCTTTACCCCCCAGTCGCCGGTCTGCCCAGTTAGCCCGTAGCCGAAGCCGGTCAGTACTGAGCAGACAAAACGCGACGCCCCGTGCCGGACTATCCGCCATCGTCGACCATCTCCCCAGGGAAACTGGAGAGATGGTCGGCGATGCCCAGGGTGCACCACGAGGAGGTTGTCCGACCTAGCACCCCAACCTAACCTAACCTAACCTAACCTAACCTAACCTAACCTAACCTAACCTAACCTAACCTAACCTAACCTAACCTAACCTAACCTAACCTTTTTTTTTTTTTTTTTTTTTTTTTTTTTTTTTTTTTTTTGACGGTGAGAAATGCATTTACGCATTCCCTTCCGCCTCGGGGGAGGCGGGAGGGATATGTGGGGCTCCCAGGCGGCAGAGTGCCGCCCGTCCTACCCACTAAAACTCACCGATGTGCCGGACTGCCGCGTAAATGTGAAAGACGCCATGGGCTTTGCTTTTCGCAGTCACCATGACGCCCCCCACGCGGCTCAGCCCTTGCGAGCCCCCGCAAAAGGCCTACGCGGCCATGTGGTGCTGCATTGGCACATTCAATGCAGCACCACCCCTCATAGCCCCTCAACGGACGACAAACACCCCCGTGCCTGCCGCCCTGGGGCTGGGCCACAATCGGTAGCCAATGAGGCAAAACCCCAAAACACAGCAGAGAGCCAAGGGGGGGGACCCCCAGCCCAGCCGCCTCCACCCGCTCCAGCGAACCCCACGAGAGGGCCGCCTTTGCAGGCACGAGTTAAGGGAGAGCTAAGAAGCTCAATCCCAAACAGCCGAACCACCGCGTCTCGGCATCCCGCCCACACTGGCCCAAATTGGCCCACCGCTGGCTGAGTTTCCGCCCCTCTGGCGTCGCTCTGCCTTCGCCGAAACGGCGATCATACACTCATTCAGGCATCACCTGCCATCCCTCATCTTTACCCCCCTCCCCTGGTCGCTGGTCTGCTCCCAACTCTCCGAAGAGCGTCGGAAGCAGACCGTGGGCCGATCAGGCTTTCAGAGGCGCTGGACGGTCCGGGGCGAACGTCAACCCCGACGCGGCCACCCAGCCCACTCCACGAGTCACCCGAAGGGACAAGTTTCGTAGGCCGGTAATGGGCTTCCGCAGCCCGAAGCCGCAACCACTAGCGGACCCCCCTCCCACCCAACACGGCCCAACTGGCGACCCTCAGGCGAGGACTATCGCCCCTCTGGCGTGCGTCCTCACCCGAGCATCCATCACCAAACATCCATCACCTTTACCCACCCCACCCCATCCATCACCAAACATCCGTCACCTTTACCCCCCAGTCGCCGGTCTGCCCAGTCAGCCCGTAGCCCGAGGGCCGGACAGGACTGAGCAGACAAAACGCGACGCCCCGTGCCGGACTATCCGCCATCGCCGACCATCTCCCCAGGGAAACTAGAGAGATGGTCGACGATGCCCAGGGTGCACCACGAGGAGGTTGTCCGACCTAGCACCCCTAAAAGTGGTCTCAATCTCGAGTACCCTTGCGGGCTCTCTTGACCGTCCTTGTTCACGTCCGATTCGAAGTGGAAGCCGTCTGCTAGCCAAATCTCATCTTTCGATCCCTCCGCGACAACCTCTAGAGCAACTACTAGTTCTAACTTGGGTCCAATTAATAATGTGACGGCTGTACTCGCAACCTCAAATCGACATCATTGAATAGACAAATTTTCCGTCTGAAAAATTGCTATTCTTGATGGGATTCGAACCTGTGCCATCCACCGTCACAACCCAACTAGTGTTACCACTAGACCAACTTGGTCGTCAACCTAACCTAACCTAACCTAACCTAACCTAACCTAACCTAACCTAACCTAACCTAACCTAACCTAACCTAACCTAACCTAACCTAACCTAACCTAACCTAACCTAAACCTAAACCTAAACCTAAACCTAAACCTAAACCTAAACCTAAACCTAAACCTAAACCTAAACCTAAACCTAAACCTAAACCTAAACCTAAACCTAAACCTAAACCTAAACCTAAACCTAAACCTAAACCTAAACCTAAACCTAAACCTAAACCTAAACCTAAACCTAAACCTAAACCTAAACCTAAACCTAAACCTAAACCTAAACCTAAACCTAAACCTAAACCTAAACCTAAACCTAAACCTAAACCTAAACCTAAACCTAAACCTAAACCTAAACCTAAACCTAAACCTAAACCTAAACCTAAACCTAAACCTAAACCTAAACCTAAACCTAAACCTAAACCTAAACCTAAACCTAAACCTAAACCTAAACCTAAACCTAAACCTAAACCTAAACCTAAACCTAAACCTAAACCTAAACCTAAACCTAAACCTAAACCTAAACCTAAACCTAAACCTAAACCTAAACCTAAACCTAAACCTAAACCTAAACCTAAACCTAAACCTAAACCTAAACCTAAACCTAAACCTAAACCTAAACCTAAACCTAAACCTAAACCTAAACCTAAACCTAAACCTAAACCTAAACCTAAACCTAAACCTAAACCTAAACCTAAACCTAAACCTAAACCTAAACCTAAACCTAAACCTAAACCTAAACCTAAACCTAAACCTAAACCTAAACCTAAACCTAAACCTAAACCTAAACCTAAACCTAAACCTAAACCTAAACCTAAACCTAAACCTAAACCTAAACCTAAACCTAAACCTAAACCTGTGCTGTGCTGTGCTGTGCTGTGCTGTGCTGTGCTGTGCTGTGCTGTGCTGTGCTGTGCTGTGCTGTGCTGTGCTGTGCTGTGCTGTGCTGTGCTGTGCTGTGCTGTGCTGTGCTGTGCTGTGCTGTGCTGTGCTGTGCTGTGCTGTGCTGTGCTGTGCTGTGCTGTGCTGTGCTGTGCTGTGCTGTGCTGTGCTGTGCTGTGCTGTGCTGTGCTGTGCTGTGCTGTGCTGTGCTGTGCTGTGCTGTGCTGTGCTGTGCTGTGCTGTGCTGTGCTGTGCTGTGCTGTGCTGTGCTGTGCTGTGCTGTGCTGTGCTGTGCTGTGCTGTGCTGTGCTGTGCTGTGCTGTGCTGTGCTGTGCTGTGCTGTGCTGTGCTGTGCTGTGCTGTGCTGTGCTGTGCTGTGCTGTGCTGTGCTGTGCTGTGCTGTGCTGTGCTGTGCTGTGCTGTGCTGTGCTGTGCTGTGCTGTGCTGTGCTGTGCTGTGCTGTGCTGTGCTGTGCTGTGCTGTGCTGTGCTGTGCTGTGCTGTGCTGTGCTGTGCTGTGCTGTGCTGTGCTGTGCTGTGCTGTGCTGTGCTGTGCTGTGCTGTGCTGTGCTGTGCTGTGCTGTGCTGTGCTGTGCTGTGCTGTGCTGTGCTGTGCTGTGCTGTGCTGTGCTGTGCTGTTTTCATCGTCGTCGCATCTAAACGTCAAACAATTTTCGTTCGTAAGAAATATCGGAATCAATGAGAAACGTAGTATTCGCAGGCCACACACCAAGGCGCTCAACCGCACCATGCATAACTAATGTTATTTGACAGCGACTCAATCAATATGGCAACCGAAACGAATGCTGCTGAGCTCCCCGATGACTACTTCTATACTTCCGTATATTTTTACTTCCTTACTTTTTAGGGTTCCGTACCCACAGGGTGCCAACGGGACCCTATTATTAAGCCTAAGCTGTCCGTCCGTCTGTCCGTCTGTCTGTCTGTCAGCGGGCTGTATCTAACGAACCGTAATAGGTAGAGACTAGACATTTTCACAGAATGTGTATTTTTCCGTTGCCTCTACAACTGATGGATTATGGGCATCAAAAGAAACGATCTTATAAGATTTAACAGGATATATTGAGATTACACAGCTAATGACAAACACACCGGACAACAGGAAATAAGTGAGTGACAGTTCTATTTACTTATAAAATAAAGACATAGAATATGACGATATAGGTTTACATCTTCCAACAACAACAAATACTAAAAGTATAATAAAACTTTAAAATAAAGGGGTTCCCCATACATAAAACGTAATATTTTTAAATTATTTGTCTTATGGTCGGTTTCATTACAAAACACTTCAAAGTGTGACCCTAAATATCATTTTGGGGATGTTCGTTTATATTCTACGGTGGTACGGAACCCTTTATGTGCGAGTCCGTCACGCGCTGGGCCGGTTTTTATTTTTACGTTCCCTGTATTCGTAATGAAAAACACAGCACTGTGCTGTATTTCGGGTGAAAGTAACTTATTGAGTTCCTCGAACTATTAGACCAACAAACCCCCTCTCGGGAGTAAAAGAGTTACCTACTTTCACTCCAAGGGAATTTACTATTTAATATTTCATTATTACAAAAAAACCATAGAGCCATCGGAGTACCAGCAACAGTAATAATAAAAATGACGTGTTATTGTTTGATATTTACATTTTAATTAAATATAAAAACAGCTGTGACATTATTTACCTGTAATGTCGGGTCACAACAACTGATAGTAGGCTACCTGCCTACAGTGTGTTCCCCATATTACACTAAAAAAAACCATAAAATCACACCGCTCGGGGCGTCGTTACGTACCTACTTTGTGGTCAAAGGTGCCGCCACACGATCTAACATAATTACTACCGGTGACGGTGTTGTCATATTTTTAAAATTTGCTACATTTTGGGGAAAAAAGCAAAAAAAAATGTGATTTTAAATTTTCACTATAATTTTTTACTATCATGCATATTTTTGTTTTTATATTTTATTTGGTCATGTGATTGGGAAACCTATATACCTACCGGTTTCGGATCGGACAGAGTTTTCTTAACACACTGTATAATACCTGCGCGTCTGACACGCGCTTGTTATGTACTACAACTTGTTGTTGTTATTGTATATCAGTTACCGCCATGCGCCCGCGCCACCGGCCACGAACCTATTTGTACCCGCTTGTCTCGATACTTAAGCAGTATAAATAGGCAGGTACTCCATATTAATAAATAAAGAAATTTGTGTCTTGGTAAGTTGGTATTATGGAAAAGGTACCCTTTGAGGGGGTAAATGGGGATGATTTAAAGTTTTTTAAGCGACACTAAAAATCTTGAATAAAAAATATTTTTATAAGTAAAATACAAAACATGACTCTAAAATTTCCTAGACCACTAAAAGGCTAGAAATAATACATTTTATTAACACCTCGGCCTAGCCCTACGGGAAATTTAGGTTTGATGGTGTGTAATCAATTATTTGGAGTCGGTGCCAATCCTGGCAAGCCAAGTTTATCTAGTATAGAATGGCACCGACGCCGACCCTAAAAAATCGATAACACACCATCACGCCTGAATTTCCCGAAGGGGTAGAGGAAATTATTTTTGGCCTTTTAGTGCTCTATGGTGTTTACCTACTCATTAACATTGTCGTGGTTTGCCCAATAGGTATTTACCTATAAGCAGATATACCCGGGCAGACAATCAAACAGGCAGGCAGTCGAGCAGGCAGACAAACTGGCAGACAGGCAAGAAGACAGAATGGGGGCTCCGTCAGACGACGCAAGCCCGCTCCTGCCGCAGTTCTACGCGGGTCGTACCATGCTGGTCACAGGAGCTACTGGCTTCGTCGGCAAGGTACGAGTTTAACTGCTTGAATATTTATGTTACAAATATACATAGATCAGATGCTAAGAAATAACTACCATGCTGAGTAGCGGTTGTATTTACAGAAGTTTACATCGAAGTATTTTTCAGACGCACACGAATAGTGGCTGACTTAGTAATTCCGAGTAGTACATTGTATTTTTAGAGGCGAATAATGCTATAAAATATAATTCTATTCAATTACATGCCATTTATGATTACTGAACTCGGTCCGCGCGCGCTAGGTGCTGGTGGAGCGCGTGCTGGCGACGTGCCCGCGCGCGGCGCGTGTGCACGTGCTGCTGCGCGACAAGCGCGGGCTCGCGCCGCACGAGCGGCTCGCGCACCTCAAGCAGTCGCAGGTAACCCTGATCCGTCCAGCCGGAACACGTCCACATCGCCCGCTGCAGGATATACTACTCCACCAAGCCAACTAGGAACCTGTCAAATGTGACGCCACCCGCGCCTTGCGGCGGTGGCGGTGTGCGGTGTGGCGGGTATGCGGCCCTGGAAGCCGCATTCCATCCGAGTTCCTAGTTTGCTTGGTGGAGTGTAACTCCCGCAGTGACTCCTATGCGTAAGGTTACACGCTCACACGTCGACACACTTCACACGTCTGCCCACTCTAGAAGTGTGTGTAAAGGACAACAGGCTCGCTCGCCCCCTAAATTATATTTTTCAAATTTAAAAATAAAAAAAGAAACTTCATTTATAAACACGTATTTACGTATTTTCATGGGTTGGGTGGGTCTCTCCTGTTAAATTGGGAACATCAGCAAAATGTGTCCAACAAAATATTGCCATCTTTTACGACATCCGAAAGGATCGCAAAAGCCAGCTTGTGCGATCTTGTGCTTCTGGAATGTCATTAAGTATCTCTAGGCAAATATCTCAGAAGCGCATCAAACTCAAGCTCGCTCTCAAAGTGGCGATCAGTTTATTTCATGTGTCGAGTGGCTCCCCGCAGGTGTTCAACGACATCCGAGAGCGCTGTCCCGAGCAGCTGGACAAGCTGCGAGCAGTCTCCGGAGACGTCTCCCAACCATACCTGGGACTCAGCCAAGCGGCGATTGAGGAGTTGAGAGAGGTACCACCATGACTATGATAAGCTCCAAAGCCGCACTGAATGTATTCCATATTTATTGAAATAGGCTCGGCGCGCTATTCCATTGGATTTTTCTATTCTAGCGGGAAAGGGATGATATTCCAGCCAGGCGGGTGCTATGCCTGGCGGAGCCGGCCGCTATGTCCTACTTTGTCGTTGTCTTGTATAAAAGTGCGTTGCACTCAGCGCCATCTGTTAGTGGCGTCGTGAATGCGTGGTATGTAGCGAGATGTGCGGGCGCTCCACCACCATTGTTGGTGTCAGTCAATGAATGGATGCAATGCACGTTCACTGGCATCCCTGTAATCGCTGGTGTTGTCCAGGTGTCTCTGGTGGTGCACTGCGCGGCCACGGTCAAGCTGGAGGTGGGCCTGGCGACGGCTACCGAACAGAACGTGGGCTCCTTGCTGGCGCTGCTGGATCTGTGCGACCGCCTGCCCAACCTGCAGGTGACTACCTCGTTACTAACATCCTTTTGCTTGACAACTTTGACTTTGCTATTGCATATCCCCTAATTCCAAACAGTTTGGTACCGTGGTGGTGGTGCGCACTCACGACCTGAATACCTGTATCGGTGAATACTTTCTACTCGAAAAGTCTTCAGGAAATACGGTTTTGCTGGTGAAGCTATAGGTGTTCTGGTGGTCTACAGGCGTTAGTCCACGTGTCGACAGCGTACAGTAACGCGGAGCAGCGCGTGGTGGAGGAGCGCGTGTACCCGGCGCCGATGGAGCCCGGCCGGCTGCTGGCCGCCGCGCGCGCGCTGCCGCCGCACCTGCTCGACCACATCACACCCAGGTCAGTCAGGGGGTGGCTAGCTCTCATACAGACATGGCACGTTTCACACCTCACTGTGCCAGACCGACAGCCTGGGTTTTTGTAGGTTTAAGTATGACCCAACTAGTAACCAGTGGTCCATTTGGCAAGTAAGCAAGGCAATAATGAAGAATATGTTCAGAAGCGACTATACTTAGTTTCTCGCTTGTGAGTGCTCATTTCACAATCAACTATTGTAGTTGAATTAAGTAATATTCATTCCAGGTTGATATTCCCGAAGCCAAACACTTATACGTTTACAAAAGCGATAGCCGAGTCAGTGATCGAACAGAAGCAGACCCGACACTACTCTGTGGCTATCGTGAGGCCCTCCGTAGGTGAGCCTGCAGTTGCATCTAGTACCTAATATGGATTCTTCTCTTGCGTATTTCAGACTTTAAATTAAATTCATATTTATTTATTTCTCATTCCACAATGTGCAATATATGATTGTTGTGTTTAGCGTCATCTGTCTCCGAAATCTAGTAACTGGTTTTCAAGCATTAAACACTGTTATAGCAAGAGCCACGGCAATAAATACACAGTTGGATAGCTAATCCCCTTTCCAGTGATATCGTCCCACCGGCACCCTTACCCCGGCTGGATGGAGGGGCTGAGCGGCGCGCACGGCGTGGTGGTGGCGCTGGGCCAGGGGGTGCTGCACACGTTCCACAGCGCGGGCACGACGCGCGCCGACGTGGTGCCGGTCGACATCGTCGCGGACACGCTGCTGGCCGTCTGCTGGGAGACTGCCACCGACATGTGAGTGCGTGATTCTTGGAATCAAATTGGAGAGTTATGACTTGATCGTTTAGAATCACTCTTGACTTTGGATTTTCTCGTTTCGTTGCCGGAAAGACTTGAGTTAAGACCAACGTGTGGACTTAGCCTACTATCATCGGCGACTGTATTATATCGTTGGATGAATTCCTGGCATTATAGGCAGTCCTGACATCACTAGATAATACTAAGGGATGAAGACTACATGTTAGGTTACCACTTAGTTAGTGAGTGGTATGACGAGTGGTCTGTGTGCATTGCGCAGGAGTCCCGAGGTGCGCGTGTACAACTGCAGCTCGCAGGAGAACCCGACGCAGTGGCGCGCGCTGGTCCACGCTAGCGTCGCAGCGCTGCGCACCCATCCCTTCGACCGCGCGCTCTGGTACCCCTTCATGCTGCTCACTGACAACAGGTGGGCCATCGACATCATTACCAACCATCTCTTATTCTTTCCCCTTCCCATAAGCGGGGTGGGTGACCAAACCTTGGTATTTTTAGATACTTAATAAATACGTAAAAACCCTACTTAGAGTGAGATGCAATGCTCCGGTTGGAAATCCTTGTCAGCACGTTTTTTTTTGCATAGTGCACAATCCTTTTGGACACAATCAAAAGAACGTAAAGATATAGTAGGACTCTCGGTCGAACAGATTATTGAGATTTCCTGTGTTGAGCTGGATAAGCACATTGTAGTATGTGTTTACAGACCCCCAAACATACAGAATTTTAGTATATTTGAATCTGTGATGGAAGATGTGTTAAAAAAAATCTTTGTAAGTAATAAGTCTATTATAGTCTGTGGTGATTTTAATATTAATATTTTAGAAGAAACTAGCTATACTGATAGACTGTTAGGCCTTTTTAAAGCATTCAATTTAGCTCACGTTTTTTTCGAACCGACCAGAGTAACTTCTACTTCTGCCACTTGTATAGATAATGTATTCTGTAGTGGTGAATATTTAGATACAGCAATAGTTTGCCATTTGCCGTCAGATCATAGTGGTCAAACGGTCACCTTTAATTCTACCATACCTATAAAAACCATAAAAATTAAATGTAGGAATGTAACATCAGGGAACTTACAAAAATATAATACTACTTTGTTTACCAAATTAAGTTTTCCCAATTATAACTTAGATGATCCTGATAGTTTTTACGCAGACTTTTTTGCAGTTATACATACAGAATTTGATAATAGATTTCCTATTAAAACAAAGACAATAAAACCAAAATTTACCTTCAGTGACTGGGCCACCCTAGGGATACGTAGGAGTAGGGAAAGGCTATTTGAGCTTTATGAACAGAAGGCCCAGCTTCAAAATGCAGCTTTTACTCAGTATGTTAGAAATTATTCTAAATTGTTTAGGAAAGTATGCCAGGCGGCCAAAACGATACACATTAGACAAAAAATTATATCTGCAGATAACAAGATCAAGACCACCTGGAATATAGTTAACAGTGAAACTGGAAAAACCAAACAACGCAATACAGATTTCACTTTAGAGACCTCGCGTGGTCTCATTAGTTCAAATGAAGATGTAGCACAGGAATTCGAAACGTTCTTTACAAACGTCCCTGTAAAAACAACAGAATTTTTAAACTGCTCTCCTTCACTTTCACTCTCACTTCTTAAAGATAACATAGCCACTTGTCCTGTAGAATTTAAATTCGATTATATTAACGATCGGTCTATTGTTAAAGCCTTCAGTAACATACAAATTAAACCAACTGAAGATCTATGGGGAATGTCAGTAAAAGCATGTAAAACTATCATTGGTACTGTGGCGCCATATTTAGCTTTGATTTTTAACAAGTGTGTTGATCAGGGAGTCTTCCCGGATTTAATGAAATACAGTAAAGTAATACCCCTTTTTAAATCCGGTAATAGTAAAGACCCCAACAACTATAGACCAGTATCCGTCCTGCCAGTTTTTAGCAAAATATTTGAAAAGATTATGCTTACTCAAATGTTACATCATTTCAACGCAAATAACATCCTGCATGATCAACAATATGGTTTCACCAAAGGCCGCTGTACTATCGACGCCGGTGTCACCTTAATCAAGCATATCTTCGACGCATGGGAGAACTCACAGGATGCTATTGGTATCTTCTGTGACCTCTCAAAGGCATTTGATTGCGTCAATTATGAAATACTTTTGCTTAAATTGGAACATTACGGTGTTAGAAATAGGGCGCTCAAACTTATAAAATCTTACCTAGTAGGTAGAAAACAAAACGTTCAAATAAATGGTGTTAAATCGTTAGGCTCTCTAGTTAAAATGGGAGTTCCTCAAGGATCCATTTTGGGTCCTTTTCTGTTTTTAGTATATATAAATGACCTTCCGCATATAATACAAAGTAGGGCAGAGATAGTTTTATTTGCCGATGATACCTCTTTGATTTTTAAAGTAGGTAGACATGTAAATAATTTGGACAACGTGAATAATGCTATTCTTCAGGTCCATAACTGGTTCAATACTAATAATTTAGCATTGAATAGTAATAAGACTAAATGTGTAAGATTCTCATTACCTAATGTTAGAAGTAATGAATGCGATGTAGTACTAAATAAAGAAAAACTTGAATTCGTTAATGATACTGTTTTCTTAGGTATTACGCTCGACTCCAAATTACAGTGGGGCCCACATATAAGAGCTCTCGTGAAGCGGCTCAGCTCCGCCGCCTACGCTGTTAGGAAAATTAGACAACTTTCCGATATCGACACCGCGAGAATAGTTTATTTTAGTTACTTTCATAGTGTCATGTCGTATGGTATATTATTGTGGGGTAGGGCGGCTGACATCGAATCTGTTTTTATTTTACAAAAGCGGGCCGTTAGGGCCATCTATAATTTAGGAAGTCGCGACTCCTTGAGGGAACGGTTTAAGGAAATCAACATTATGACTGTACCATGCCAATACATTTATGAAAACATAATGTACACTAGGAAAAATTTACATCTCTTTAAAAAGTTAGGTGAGAGTCATCGATATAACACTAGAAATAAAGACAAATTAGATCAACCGCGCTTTCGACTTGCGAAAGTTCACACATCTTTCATGGGATACTGTGTCAAGTTTTATAATAAAATACCACCAAACATACTTAGTCTTAGTGAAACTAAATTCAAAACTTGTGTAAAGCGTACGCTTTGTAAGCGGGCTTACTACACATTAGATGATTATTTGAAAGATAAAGATGCTTGGCTAGGTGCTGGTCCAGCTCCACCGGAACGGGAATAATTCCTCAGAATTTCTTGTTTTGATTTATTCCTTATTTATTTATTGTTTTCCTCTTCCTTCTCTTAATTTAGCGCTATTGACATATTAGTCACAATTACCACCTTTTTAAGTTGTGGAAATCATGTATCATGTAGCCATTGACAAGCATTTGTATGTCAATTGTAGCGGATGTTGTCTTGCCGTACGCTTACTTAGCTTTGTTGAACTATGTCGCTGCGGTAATGGATCGGTCATGCTCACTCTAATGTCCTTGCTTGCGGTGGCTCTGTGGAGCGGGTCACCCTCTTCCCTCTAAAATGGTTGAGGAGGGTGATGCCGCTGCTCAAGTCATGCTCGGGTTCCGGGCGCTGCTTGCGGGGACTGGTCCGCCCATTTTCCACTTGACACCGTTGTTCCAAAACTTTTACAGACAAGACCTAAGCACGGAAGGCATCACACCAAAACAATCGTTCTAAATATTCACCTTTTGGTTTGACAGTTAAGTGGGAGTAGGCATGCACAGCTTTCTAGGCTAGTTTTTATTATTTTTTATTTAAATACCTTATTTTCTTTTTTTACTCACACTGTGTTAATGCATGCCTGCTCACGTAGCGTTACTGTTTGAAAATGTATACAATTATTCTTTTGAAAAGAGTAACCATTGAGTTTCTTGCCGGCTCTTCTCAATGGAAGCAACATTTCGAACCGGTGGTAACGCTAAAATATTGTTTATATTGACTATTTATAAATGCTCTAATGAGCTTACATGAATAAAAACCTTTTGACTTTGACTTTGACTTTGAATCCTTGCTCCCTAAATTGCCTCCGATTTTAGGGTCGTGTGTAAGTCGTTTGAATCGTGAGTTCGCCTTACCCGATTTGCCTACACACGAGACTATCAAGGCGCTCCCCACCACTCTCCCGATATTGCCTCTGATTTTAGGGCCGTGCGTAGGCGCTTTTAGTCAAGATCAACCCCACCCCACTTCGTAGTAGTTGATCATTTTGGCAATGACATCGACTTTTGTGCCGAGGAGGCCGAGTTTCCGTTGCCGCGTTATCGAGCCTTCTTGTCACGATATAGTGACACATTATAGTCGAGGCATCATGCTTAGAACTTGTTCGAACTCTGGTTACAGGTACCTGCACTGGATACTGGAGTTCCTGCTGCAGACAGCGCCGCTGTACGCCGCCCAGTACCTGTCACAAATATGTCGCTACAAGTCACAGTGAGTACAAAATTCCTACCTACCTCCTTTACTAAAGAATTCTGAATGTCGGACGTCGTCTGAACTTAAACTGTTTACTGAATTTAAAGAACTACTGGTGAAAGCCTCAATTCAGGAATAGTCAGACCTCGATGTGCTTTAGCGAATACGATTCCAAACGAAATTAAGTTTCATCTCCTCTTTCAGGCTGAACCTAATAACGATGAGCCACCGTCTCCGCGCAATGAAAGCCGTGCTCAACCACTTCGCTCGCAATGAATGGAACTTCTGTACTGACAACGTGCGCCGCCTGCGCGCACGCTTGTCGCCACATGACAGAGCCATCTATAATCTGGATGTTAAAGCTGTTAAGTTGGTATCAATCGACCTCTACTAACGACATCTAGTGGGAGAGAAAATGAAACTTACAACAGAGATGGTATTTTTTACACGTTATTCAGCCCCGGATCTAAAGGCGGGGCAAACCTGGGCACCCGCCCCGGGCGACAGTTTCAGAGAGCGCCAAAATATTAATATAGTTTGATTGAAAATAAAAAAACTTACTTCACATAACGCCGATTTACGACTTTTTTAAAGTAATTTATCTCAAACGCTGGAGAGAGGGGCGCCCCTATCAAATTTCTGCCCCGGTTCGAAAAAATCTAAGATCCGGGGCTGACGTTGTTCACCTGTGCAGATGGGACGAGCACTACGTGGCCATGGTGAAGGGCGCGCGCAAGTACCTCCTGCGCCAGAGCGATGACCAGATACAACACGCCAGGTGGCATATGGTCAGGTATAAAAGTTCACTTTTCTTTACATAATTTTAGCGGAAAAGGGTACACGATCTTTCGGCCAGGCGGGTGGTATGCCTGGCGGGGTCGGCCGCTACGCCCCGATGGTTGTTGTCGGGGTCTCGTATACATATTCATGCCTCGTGAAGTCGTGAATCTTAATACCGCGATTCAGGATCGATAGCGTGCACTCAATGCCATCTGTTGGTAGCGAGATGTGAAGTCGTTACATTATAATGTTGAGTTTCAAAATGTGAATGCTTTTCAATTTTAAAAAAAACTTGTTTTATGCATGCAACATGGATCAATCTATTTATATTTTTTGTAGTGTCCGACCGAAACAGGATTTTATGCCGAAACCGAAACCGAAACCGAATCTTCGGCATCTGTTTTAGGTTCGGCCGAAACCGAAACCGAAACCGAACCTTTTTCAGACAAGTTAAAAATCTTTTGTTTACTGAAATTTGGCTTATTTTATACTCTTATATTGACAGTTAGAAATGTTAGAATGTGTTAAATGAAATAAAAAACAATAATTGCAGTATGTTAAAATATAATTATTAATAATAATATTATATATTTTTTTATATTACTGCTCTGATTAAAATAAACACAAAATAACAATCATGTTAACGCTTCTTGGAACAAAAATTTGTCAATATTTAACACTTACATTATAAAAAAGAACCTAATTATTTGAGTATTTCGATTGCGTTTATAATCACAACATGTTTAAGACAAAATTTAACATTAATTGAGATCATTTTAAATTTTAATTGCAGTTGGTAATTTAGGGTTTTTGTGGGATTTTCATATTTTTTTATAATTTAGGATGGCAAACGTAATTGTAATATATTAAACCCCCGTTTTCATTTTCTACTTAAGTAGATAGGTATGTCACCTTCAGATCGATTCTCAAAAACTATACGGACAATAGCAAATTATTTTACCAATAAAAAATTATGTATCTGAAGGTCACACACAGCTAAATCATAGCTGGTAGTTGTTTGGGTAATTTAAAACCTCATCCAACAACAATAACCTAAAACAAATGAACCGTAACATAAGTAATAAATAAATGATGAATGTGTGAATCAAATATAACATAATATAACCTCTTTCTTTTACATACTTGATTCTCATCATTCATAAATCCGAGTGAATAACTCAACGGAAAGAACTTCAATGCTTAATAAAGGCCAATAAAGCGAGAAATAACACTAAACTCACAAAACAATCACGCCGGACCGGCGTGCGATCTGACAGCTAACGATGGCGGATGCACCGCGAGACACGAACTCTCCCGAAATCAACCGAGTGACGCGCGATAATTCACGAACGCAGAGTTTCGGCGCGGCCGAAAGGTTCGGTGGGTTTTCTGCCGAAACCGAAACTGGTGCCGAAACTAGATTTTTGAGCCGAAACTGGCCGAAACCGAAACCGAAACCGAATCTTCGGTCGGACACTAATTTTTTGTGCAAAACTATTTTTTGTATTTAGACTACATAATAATAATTGTGTTGTTACATTTTGATATTTTTTTACAGGTTACGGTTATTTCACTACTTCACCCTGCTGGCGAGCCTGCTGGGTATATCCGTGCTGTGTTGCAAGCTATAGATCTATGGTTGCAAGTTTCTTCTAGCAATAATGTCTGTATTTAATTTACCAAAGAATGTATTTATTTACCCATATTGAGATGGACTAAAGTCTAAATTATTTTTGACGCGAATATTAGAGATAATGAGACGAAATTGTTTCAAGCTGACTGTGTCCCATTAGTACGTTTGTAAGTAGGTACAAGGAATTGGATTGGTTGGTGCCCCTAATGCGCTCGACCAATCATAAATTATCTGACAGATAACATGCCAGTCAAGCATGTAGTGCACGCACGCTTCAGTACAAAAATGAAATCTGAACCACGCAAGCAAGATTCGCAAGACACTCAGTATCCATCGGGGCATAGCGACCGGCCCCGCCAGGCACACCACCGGCCTGGCCGGAAGATCTTCCCTCTAAGCACAACAACGAAATAATGATCAAGCAGTGTATAAATTTTGTATTATTAAACGAGACAACTTAACACCACTTAATTTTGTGTTTTTATATAATGTCCGTGGGTGTCCCGAAGGTGTGGCAGGAGAGGGGCAGATGAAATGCGGGAATAGATTCCCACTCGTCACTTTCGGCTGACTATATTTTTGCTATATTTACGTTCGTGGCTGACTATTAATTCCGTAGAATGAAACGTAACAGTTCCACATTTATTTATCTACACTGGTAGCCCCAAACACAAAACGTCAGTTGTCAAATGTTTTGTCAGAATTGTCACTTCAGTATTTGTTTGTCAGTCAAAATTTGTTGCGTCAAATCATAAAATTGCTTGCGATTTGTGATACGAATTAATTTTTTATTTGATTATGATTAATTTTATCGTTAAAATAAGTCGAACGCATTAGAAAAATCTATTTAATTACCACCTGAGACCGAGGAACTTCGCAAAGAGACCGAAGTAAGTAGTATAAGTGTAAAAACGTGGTGCCTAATCGAACGCGGTTGTCAATGGATCGAGTGATATTATTTGTGTTTGGTGCCAATATTGCTGAGTAATTTTGGGTTGGAGCGTGTTGCGGTGCGTGCGCGGGCTTTGTTGCCTGCGAACTTGTCACTGTGCCAACTCCGCGGCCGCTCACTTGCCTCACACACAACAATTTTTCATTACGAAAGTTTCTATATAACGCGGCTCGTAGTGTTTGAACGCAGATCAGGTCCCGGAAGGTGCCCGGCGGCGCGACCTTCCCCTCTGACTTCCCAGTGCGACCGCGGCGACGGCACTAAACAATGACTTGCTTTATTCAGTGTTGACCTATAAACAGTCAGTGTACCTACAGGTGTTGTGTTGTGAATGCATTTAAAAGTGATCTGTGAGTGTTGCACTCTGATACTCTGACACCTACATGTTCAGGGTTTGTTAGTCGCTTGTTTCAGGGTATGAGCTCCTGGTCATTTGGTGAACAAAACCAAGAACTTTAATTGACATTAAATTCCAAATATTACTTTGTTAATCATTGTTAGGTGATGAATAAAATTCAAAATTCATTTATTGTTTGTCACAGGTGTAGAATATGGTGTTATAATGTATAGGATATCGAATAACTGCTTAATGAATAACTGCAAAATATCACCTGTTTTCATTACAACTGCCTATATTTCTACAATGGCCATACTACCTTTTAATGTTGAACTTCTGTCTTGTATATTTTTTTCAAAAGATTACTATCAATGTGATTTGTTTATTTATATAGGCCGAACGGCCACAGGCCAATTACACGGACTACTAACAATAACATAACATTACCCTCCTTGTGGGGCAGTGGGGTAAAAATAATAATCAAATAATAACCAGTCATGCATCCTTCTCGCAAAACTTCAAACACACTACTAAAATTCTTGCCCATTCATCCGCAAACTAAATTCATCATATTACTAGTAGTCCCGTTAGCTCCTACAACTAAGCTAAATGCTTGAGCTCATGACAAAAGTTTACGGTCAAGATGGAGATCCATCCTAGAAACTGTTGGATAAAGAAAAAAAAAATTGAATACCCGTTTTGATCAAACCATGTACATGTTTCAGGTACATGAAAGGTGTTTGTGATGATGTCACTGAAGCCGAGGAACGTGGACTTCCAGGAGACGTGGGCCAACCTCAAGGAGACGGTACGCAACACAATCTAGTCCACAGCTCTGCACTAACCCTTACTGAGCAAAGAAAAGAGATTAATTTTCCTTATTCACCTCACTTCCATCTACAACTGACTTGCCTTAATTAGGCCAAAAGAAGTCGAATGTTGACAATCTGTCAGTGTCACTTGAAATACCGTGCCAGTGTTGGTGCCGTGCCGGCTAATGGAAAAACACCCATTGGAAAGAGAGAGAGACTGTCTGAGCTGTCAAGTGTCAATGTCACTCCATTGACATGCGGCGTCACCTGGTGCCTAAAAATCCTGGTTGCTCCCATTTGTCAAAGTCTGGGTGTCACTGGGAAGACCCTCGGTCATTTGTATAGTACTCATAGTACAAGTGTCGCTCAGTTCGGCACTCTTAAGCATAAACCGTGGAGCTGTTTGTGGAGCGATCATTATTATAACAACAGTGGGCATTGTTTACATACAATGGAAATACTCCGGAAGTACTAATTATATCTAGAAGTCAGTGCCAAGTGCAAAGTGAAAGCTTGTAAAGTGTTTATAAATAATACTAGTGACCTGCCTTTGCCGAGGTAAACATTCCCAAAGAATAATCTCTTCTTCTGTAGCAATCAATGTTCTGTAGCAGGCTCAATTAATTATAATGTATGCAGCAATACAATATTGTGCATATCCCTTATAATCGCTGACTATATCAGCATATCTTATTCTTGCACACTTTGTCATTTATTGCACTACTGTCGCTCGCTGTGGGTGTGGTTGCGCAGCGCGTGTGTCAGGGGGTGTGGTTGCGTGTGTCAGGGTGTGTGCGTGTGTGCAGGTGGCCGGCGTGGTGGGGCTGCGCGCGGTGGAACGCTCCGTGTGGAACCTGCGCTTCTCCGACGTGTACGCGCTCTGCGTCGCGCACCCCGAGCCGCTCGCCGACAAGCTCTACGATGAGACCAGGTACAATACACCATACACCGACTGTACGATGAGACCAGGTACAATACACCATACAGCGACTGTACTATGAGACCAGGTACAATACACCATACACCGACTGTACTATGAGACCAGGTACAATACACTATACACCGGCTGTACGATGAGACCAGGTATAATACACCATACACCGACTGTACTATGAGACCAGGTACAATACACCATACACCGATAGTACGATGAGACCAGGTACAATACACCATACACCGACTGTACGATGAGACCAGGTACAATACACCATACACCGACTGTACGATGAGACCAGGTACAATACACCATACACCGACTGTACGATGAGACCAGGTACAATACACCATACACCGACTGTACTATGAGACCAGGTACAATACACCATACACCGACTGTACTATGAGACCAGGTACAATACACCATACACCGACTGTACGATGAGACCAGGTACAATATACCATACACCGACTGTACTATGAGACCAGGTACAATACACCATACACCGACTGTACGATGAGACCAGGTACAATACACCATACACCGACTGTACTATGAGACCAGGTACAATACACCATACACCGACTGTACGATGAGACCAGGTACAATACACCATACACCGACTGTACTATGAGACCAGGTACAATATACCATACACCGACTGTACTATGAGACCAGGTACAATACACCATACACCGACTGTACTATGAGACCAGGTACAATATACCATACACCGACTGTACTATGAGACTAGGTACAATACACCATACACCGACTGTACTATGAGACCAGGTACAATATACCATACACCGACTGTACGATGAGACCAGGTACAATACACCATACACCAACTGTACTATGAGACCAGGTACAATATACCATACACCGACTGTACGATGAGACCAGGTACAATATACCATACACCGACTGTACTATGAGACCAGGTACAATATACCATACACCGACTGTACGATGAGACCAGGTACAATACACCATACACCGACTGTACTATGAGACCAGGTACAATATACCATACACCGACTGTACGATGAGACCAGGTACAATATACCATACACCGACTGTACTATGAGACCAGGTACAATATACCATACACCGACTGTACGATGAGACCAGGTACAATATACCATACACCGACTGTACTATGAGACCAGGTACAATATACCATACACCGACTGTACGATGAGACCAGGTACAATATACCATACACCGACTGTACTATGAGACCAGGTACAATATACCATACACCGACTGTACGATGAGACCAGGTACAATACACCATACACCGACTGTACTATGAGACCAGGTACAATATACCATACATCGACTCGCCTTTGACTGTTTTAGCAAAATACAACATGTTAAGAAAACCCTGTCCGAGCCGAAACCGGTAATTAGGTTCCCCAATCACATGACCAAATAAAATAATAAAAAATAAAAAAAACATGATAGAAAACATATTAATGAACATTTAAAGTGCCATTTTTTTGCCTTTTTCCCACAAAATGTAGCTAATTTTAAAAATATGACAACACCGTTACCGGAAGTTATTATGTTAGATCGTGTGGCGTCACCTCAGACCACAAAGTATGTGATGACGTCATTTTATGTTTTTTTTTTATGTAAACGGGGTATTTGTATTACAAAAAAATATGGGAGGCCTTTGCCCAGCAGTGGGACACATACTATGCTAAAAAAATTAAAAAATTAAATTGAAAAATTAAAAAAAATATTTAAAAAAAAAGTTTTTTTTTACAAAAATGGAATCTAATCTCGATACCCAACAATACGTTTTCGGGTCGGACAGGGTTTTTTTAACATGTTGTAGATCAATCTTTTAATGTAGGTTGCGAGATTGACCAATGTTGTAATGTGAGTTGCGAGTGTGACCAGTGTTGTGTGTTTGTTCAGGAGCTTCCTGGAGGAGCACGTGTCGGGACTGCTGCAGCGCGTGCGCGGCTCCGTCGAGCTCGAGAGCGACGACCACGGCGACGGCCTGCTCGCCAGGTATCCACACACCCCCCACACACCCCCACATACACTCCCACATACCTCCACACCCCCACCCACCTCCACACACCCGCACACACATAACCACGAGTCAGAACATAGGCCTGGGGCCCTACCACCACCTCTTATAGCAGTTTTGTTTTAACATTTCAGCGGCCATTTGTGCAATGACGTTTCTTATTGTCATGACAATAAAGTACGTCTATGCACAAAAAGTCGCTGAAACGTTAAAACGTTCCTATAATTCAATCGCGATAAGAGGTCATGGTAAGCCCCCTGTATTAATAAATCGATCTCAAGATGCTGTTTTTGACAGATGGTCCATACATTAAACGTCAAAACTGCATCTTAAAATCGATGTCAACTTTGAGATCGATTTATTAATACGGGCCATAGTCGTATAAATAAATTGTATCCCCCCCCTGTGCGGCAGGTACGTGTCCGCGTGGCGCGAGTACAGCCAGGGCGTGGCGTACCTCAACAGCCTCTACTCGTACCTCAACCTGCAGCACGTCAAGCGGCAGAAGGTTAGTGCACACACACACACACACACACACACACGCACACACACACACACACACACACACACCCACAAACACACACTCACACACACACACACACACACCCACAAACACACACGCTAACGCATACACGCACGCACGCACGCACGCACGCACGCACGCACGCACGCACGCACACACACACACACACACACACACACGCACGCACGCACGCACACACACACGCGCACGTTTGACATGTCCGCCAATGAACCTAAATACACGGCCCCTTGGGCCGCTCAAGGTGATTGTTGCAACAAGTGTGTGAAATGATGGTGTGGGTAGTGGTCTGTTCACATGTCTCGTCGGTTGTCGCAGGTGTCCGACGCGGAGATCATCTACGGGTCTGCGGCGACGGTCAACTGCCCGGAACACGACTCCAGACAACTAGAGGTAAGTCGAGCGATCGGGGTTGCCAGGTACAAAAAAAAATAAAAATGAGTGCTCAAATTGTACAATGCGATTAAAATAAGAATAGGACGGGCTATCGGCCAACTTCACTCATAAGTACTGTACTTATGAGTGAAGTTAGCAGAGAGCCGTAACAAATTCCAGATGTGACGTCACAACATGGCGCTAGGCCGGTCCTATTCTTATTTTAATCGCATAGTACGTTGTACAAGGTGGGTGAGTTGGGGCTGGAGATATGGGAGCGCGTGCTGGTGCGGCCGCTGGCGGGCGCGCTGACGTCGCGCATCGTGGCGGCGCTCGCGCAGGCTCGCGAGCACTCGCCCGACCCCGCGCTGGCCGATGTGCTGCGCCAAGCCATCCACAGCACCGTGCACGTGAGTACTAGCACCACACACTCGCATCGCAATTTCATACAGACTATCTAATCCTATACTCAATATAACGGTCGGGTCTCGCTGGCACAATTAAAAAAAAATGATTGGGTGGTGCGTGACTGGGCTGCCTTTAAAATATTGTATAATGTTGGCATCACTACCCAATACCATAGAGGACTAAAAAAATGTTTGGTAACGTGATATTTAGAAAATAACATTGAAGAGCGCCAAAAATCTGACAGGTGGCTTATTAATACCTCGCCTCGATAGCCTCGTTAATACGAGGCTTGTGAGTCAAAGTCAAGTTAAAAGACTTATCAAGCCTTCAGTATACAATTTCCACGAACTCTGGCTCGGTTAAATCGTGGTTTTTGGTCTAGTGGCCCGAAAAAATAAGGTCGAGTGACTGAGGGGATAGAGATACAATGGAATAGGACGCACTCTGCAGGACCGCCTACGGTATCACGGTCACACGTTTTCGCTTCAAATGAAAATGTTCATCTAATCTGTTGCGGGGTCACAAAGTATACAGGGTGTAATTTTTCAAGTGGGCGTGCATGGCCAAATCTGAAACTATGAGGAATAGCGAAAACTACTCAAGGGAGTCTCGGGCCCGATTGTGATGAAAACTAAAACTGCATCGTTGGATTTTTGCAAAAGCAATATCCCTAGCCAAGAATCGAATCGTTTGCCGTATGTCATTACTTTCCAGAATTCGTTGCTTATGAGCGACACTATCGAATGGTGTAATAATACAGTCAGTGTTGTTTTTTTTTTTCAAAATCGTCGGGTTTGATTCCTGGCTAAGAATATTGATTTTTCAAAAATCCAATGATGCTGTTTTAGTTTTAATCAAAATCGGGCCAGAGACTCCTTTGAGTACTTTTCGCTATTCCTCATAGTTTCTGATTTGGCCATGCACGCCCACTTGAAAAATCCATCTTGTATATTTTATCGCTGCGAGCGTTTTTCGTTAGCGCAATTTTATGAGCACGATAGTCCACTAGCTGTTTAGTGCACGAGCCGCGGTACAAGTGTGTGTGTGTGTAGGTGCGCGCGTTCCGCGTGCGCGCGCGGCTGGCGCTGTACCAGCAGCTGGTGCTGGAGCCGTACCTGGCGGCTGCGCGCGCGCAGCACGCACGGCTGGCGGCCGAACTGCTGGCGCGCGGTGACGTGCCGCACTACACGCGCCACGCGCTCGCCGGCCTCGAGCGCGAGGTGGCGCTGGGTGAGTGTCGCTACACTGCACTACACTACATGCACGCGCGGCCGGTGTGTGCGTATGGGGTGTGTGTGTGACGCGTGCGTGTGTGTGCAGGCGCGCGGTTCCTGCACGAGTCGTCGTCGGAGGCGGTGCGCGAGTGCTACCAGACGGCGGCGGTGGCGGTGCACCTGCCGGCGCTGCACGGCACGGCTCCGCGCCTGCTGCGCGACGCCGCCGCCGCCGACCACCCGCTGGCCGCCGAGCGCCGCGCCGACCTCAAGCGCATGTACGCGCTGCTGCGGCCGCTGGGCGCCGCCGCGCTGCGCCCGCTCGTGGACGCGGCGCACGCGCAGGCCGCCGCCGATGGGCACGCGCTGCTCGCGCAGCCGCACTCCAAGGACGAGGTATCCCACTCACGACTCGAGCGACAAGCAGCGACATTAATGACAAAACTTCTGTGACAAAATGACAACTTCTGTGTGGCCAATAAAAACGCTAGTACTTTTTAATTTGACATATGACGCTAGTAGCGTCGCCTTTTTCAGCGTCAATGGGGTGAGCCGGTATGTTAAATTATAAAAAAAAAAACTTTCGTGCCGTATAGCATTGTAACTACAAATAAAAAAAACGACAGTGCCAAGTGGCCGTGCTTAAAAACTGTTTAAGTTCCTTATGATTAGTAGGGGAAGAATGGCCTCCACCTTCTTGGGATTGGTTCGTAATCCGTTTGCATCGACCACATACCCCAAGTACTTGAGTTGACTTCGAATAAACTAACACTTCTCTAAATTAATAGTCAAGTTAGCATTGCGCAATTTATCCAAATACGAAGTAACAGAGTGACATGCTCTTTGAAACTACCGCTCACAATGATTATGTCATCTAAATATGTGAATATCCTATGATCTATATCGCCCAATAATGCATCGACTAAACGCTATTGAGTAGCAGCGGTATTAGTTAATCCGAAAGGTGTAGTTTTAAACCTAAGAGTATCGCGACCAGGGACATAAAATGCCGTCTAATCCCAGTCCACTCTTGCTATGGGAATTTGCCAGAAGGCCTTGGACAAATCCAGACTACCAAGGAAACGTGCGTGACGCAATTTATCCAGGATCTCCAAGATGTATGGCAAGATGTAAGCATCTCGTTTTATGTCAGAGTTCAACTTCCTGCTGTCCAGACTCCAGCTTCCCTCCCACCCAGTATACTCGTGCCGAGTGCGTAGTGTTGTATGGATTGTCGAGTCAAGCGTGTGTTTGGGTGCGCAGGCTCACACGCACTTCGTGCACTCGATGCTGGCGCTGCACGGCAAGTACAGCGAGCTGTTCGCGGACGTGTTCGGCGGCGCGCAGGCGTTCGTGGGCGCTCTGGACAAGGCGTGCAGCGCCGTGGTGAACGCGCGCGCGGCGCCCGAGCAGCCGGCGCGCGCGCCCGAGCTGGTCGCGCGGTACTGCGACGCGCTGCTGCGGCGCCGCGCGCCCGCCGCCGCCGCCGCCGCGTGCGACGGCGACGCCGACGACCGGCTCGCCGCCGCCATCGTCGTCTTCAAGTACGTCGACGACAAGGACGTCTTCCAGAAGTACTACGCGCGCGCGCTCGCGCGCCGCCTCATACACCAGCTCTCCGCCTCCATGGAGCAGGTGACTACCGCCACACCGCCCGCCGCGTACTGCGACCACTTGGCCGCACACGACTCGACCGACCCGACCGCCGGCGGCCGGAAACGGACTCGACGATAACCAAGTAGTCGCAGTACGGATTTACAATTTACCATGCATTTATCCAATTCACAGGGTTACAATTATTTATTCTTGATGCATAGTTCAAAATTGGTTCACGAAGGTCACTTTACATGTGTCTGGAGCCTACTCATCGATTTCCAAAGCTGGCAACGCTTCGCTCACCATGAGATCCCCTTTCCCCAGGAAGAGGCCATGATCAACCGGTTGAAGGCGGCGTGCGGGTACGAGTTCACGAACAAGCTACACCGCATGTTCACGGACGTGGCCGTCTCCGCGGACCTCAACACCAAGTTCCAGAGGCACCTGCGGGAGAACAACCTCGCCACTAACACAGGCTTCTTCATACAGGTAAGTACTCACTCACTCACTCACAAAAATCGTCGAGACTCGAATCTTGGGATGACAAACAATAAAATTTGTATGGAACCCTCAAGGTCAACTACTCGCACTTTTTCGGTTTTTTTATATTGTTATTACTTTGTATAAATGCTGTAAGCTCTCCAAATAAAATAAAAGATATTGTATATTTATTTTTGGTCCGAATGTAATAAATAGGTGGTGAGCCTATCACAATGTTATATCCGGGGTCTATTACAGACCTTTATGCGGAAGTGGTCGAAGTAAAGAATAATATAATTTGTTGAAAGTGTGCCCAATAGACTGGTAATGAGTGAGGAATGTATTAACAGTGTGCCCAACAGAGTGATAATATGTGAGGAATGTGTTAACAGTGTGTTGAATAGTCTGTCAGCGTGTGTAACGTGTGTGTTGTGTGTGTGGACGGGCAGGTGCTGCAGGCGGGCGCGTGGCCACTGGGCGGTGCCATGGCCCCGCTGGCGCCGCCGCAGCAGCTGGAGCGTGTGTAACGTGTGTGTTGTGTGTGTGGACGGGCAGGTGCTGCAGGCGGGCGCGTGGCCACTGGGCGGTGCCATGGCCCCGCTGGCGCCGCCGCAGCAGCTGGAGCGTGTGTAACGTGTGTGTTGTGTGTGTGGACGGGCAGGTGCTGCAGGCGGGCGCGTGGCCACTGGGCGGTGCCATGGCCCCGCTGGCGCCGCCGCAGCAGCTGGAGCGTGTGTAACGTGTGTGTTGTGTGTGTGGACGGGCAGGTGCTGCAGGCGGGCGCGTGGCCACTGGGCGGTGCCATGGCCCCGCTGGCGCCGCCGCAGCAGCTGGAGCGTGTGTAACGTGTGTGTTGTGTGTGTGGACGGGCAGGTGCTGCAGGCGGGCGCGTGGCCACTGGGCGGTGCCATGGCCCCGCTGGCGCCGCCGCAGCAGCTGGAGCGTGTGTAACGTGTGTGTTGTGTGTGTGGACGGGCAGGTGCTGCAGGCGGGCGCGTGGCCACTGGGCGGTGCCATGGCCCCGCTGGCGCCGCCGCAGCAGCTGGAGCGTGTGTAACGTGTGTGTTGTGTGTGTGGACGGGCAGGTGCTGCAGGCGGGCGCGTGGCCACTGGGCGGCGCCATGGCCCCGCTGGCGCCGCCGCAGCAGCTGGAGCGGCCCGCGCGGCTGTTCGAGGCGTTCTACCGCGCGTCCTTCAGCGGCCGGCGCCTGGCCTGGCTGCACCACCTGTGCACCGGCGAGCTGCGCACGCGCTACACGCCGCGCCTCTACCACGTCAGCGCCACCACGCCGCAGGTACACACACACACCGCCTGGCCTGTGTACGTACACACACGCTATGCTTTTGGCCATCATTATCGGCCGCCGCGACATCCTTGGCTCTCTAGATGATTAATTTGTCCAACTAGTCCCTCCTGAGCCGATTCCCGAGTATGGCAAGCTAGTTTTTGAAAATAAATAAATAAATAAATAAAATAGTTTATTTTCCATAAGAAAAGATACATAAATTGTGCACTTAATTTCTGGAAACCTTCCACACTAGGCTAGGCCTGTCCTGTGGAAGGTTTCTTTTATTACCAAGGTTTACTGGGTACCGAAAGTACATTCCAAGTAAATAAATGACAAAATAAAATGAAAAATAAAGCAAAATAAAAACTAAAATTAAAATAGTCTAGGTGTACATTACCGAAAAATTGCTCTACGATATTCGCCTCAGAAAATTCTCTGTGAAATTGTAGTTCCAGTTCAATAGCTCTTTCTGTGTTTTGGTTTTACATTCATGAAGGGATATACTGCGAAGACTGCAAACTCTGTTAAATTTGTTATATATGTACGGTTTCATATAATAACAAAATTTATTAGCAAATACTGACTTAACCGTGATGATAGGAAGTTTATAGACGCGTCTCATGGTAATTTCTGCATAACAATCCATGCTGAGTGCTTCCTTATGTGCTAGTAGTATTATATGCATTAAATATAGCCTCCTTACGCTAAGTACTTTGGTCTTTTCAAAAAGTACAGTAGTTGAAAATCGATAATTTACTTTTATCATAGTTTTTAGCACGGCACGTTGAGCTCTTTCAAGGCCAATTAGGTACGTGGTAGCGGCGCCACCCCAAACTGTGATGCAATACGTTATAACGGATTGGCATAATATTTTGTATATTATATCCAATAATTTTAGTGGGGCTACGTCACGCAGGAACTTCATAATGTATATAATTTTCCTGGTTCTTCCAGATGTCACAGAAATATGTTCATTAAAGTTGAGATTTTGATCCAAAGTAACTCCTAAGTATTTAGTGGATTTAACTCTGCTTATCTGTATGCAATCACAGTCTGATGAGGAGTTGCTGTCATAATAGTTAGGGCAGGTGTGAGCGATAATGTTTAGTTCAGTAGGAGGAGCCGAGGCTGCTGTTTTGTGGAAGCATATAATGTTGGTCTTGGTAATATTAAGCGTTAGAAGGTTGTTATTTAGCCACTTCATAACATTATTGAATCCACGTTGCGCAGTATGAAACAGATTGTTCCAAGTCTTTTCATGGAATATGATTACAGTGTCATCAGCGTAATTAAAGATATCTGCATTTTCTATATCTTGTTTGTTTGATAAGTCATTCAGGTATACTAAAAATAAGGTTGGACCCAAAATACTGCCTTGTGAGACCCCGTAGGACACTTCTTGGGGATTACTAATAAACGAGTTCACTTTCGTGCATTGCTTTCTTTTTGTCAGGTAGCTACGGAAAAAATCTAGACTAATTCCCCTGACCCCAATACCTTCAAGTTTCCTCAACAATATCGGAGTTGATACCGTATCGAAGGCCTTTGCCAGGTCTAAGAAAATTCCTAAGCAAGCCCGTCCATTATCAAGATGTTGGGAGATAGTATTGGTTACGAGGGTGACTGCATGTTCTGTGGATTTACCCTGACGAAAGCCGAATTGCCGATTGGATAGAATATTATTGGTTTCAAGAAAGCGAATAAGTTGTTTGTTTACAATTTTTTCTAGAATTTTTGAGAAAACACTAAGAAGAGAGATAGGCCTGTAGTTATGAGGATTGTCATTATCACCCCCTTTATGGACAGGGGTTACAACAGCTATTTTCCACAAATCTGGAAATGTCCCAGCTGATAGAGCAGTATTATATATGTGTGTTAAGGGATTGATAATGTGTTCTTTGATATGCTTTACTAGTTTATTGGTAACACGGTCTAGACCCGGCGCACTGTCATCTTTAAGATGAGAAATTAACGCACTGACTTCGTCTGAGGAGGTTGGATGGAGGAAGAAGGAGTTGCATGGAGTACTTGGTATTTTAACTTTATATGCCAATTGATCCTGAGTTTTGTTTAGACGTTGAAGGATTTGAGTAGCTAGGTTGTGTCCTACGGTGGCGAAGTAATCATTGCAATAATTTAGCGAGTCGACTACATTACTTTTAATATTACATAGGTTTTGTATATTGGTTTTATTTGGGACAGTGTAAGTTATTCGTCTTATTGCATTCCACAGTTTTCTTGGGTTGTTCAAGTTCGATTGTAGTTCATCTCTTTCATACTCAACTTTTAAATTACGTATAATCTCCTGATAGAAGTTCCTATATCGTGTAAAAATAAGATTTTTAGTTGGGTCTGTGGGATGTTTTCGCGCCTCTATGTGTAATTTATCTTTATGTTTCGAACATCTAATAAGTCCTGGTGTCATCCACGGTTTGAGTATAAGTTTGGATCGTTTAGTTTGTACTACTCTGGTATGTTGATCAATAATTGAGGATAATGTAAACATGAAGGCTTGAGCAGCTTTTGATGGGCATGTCTCCTCGGTTACCGTAGACCAGTTGACTTGTTTTAAGTCATTCTCAATGCCTTCAATGTCGATTTTAGTGCCCGTTCTTATAGGTGTAGTTGACTTTTTGGTCTTATTACTGATTCCTGTTATTACTAAATCGTGATCCGTGACTGCTGAAGTACATACAATCGATTCCAGTTTAAACTTTGTGCTAGTAAAAACATGATCAATGCAAGACTCATTTCGGGTCGGCTTGTCTATAGCTGCTTTGAAACCGTATTGAGCCATGAGGCAAAGATATTCGGAACAGGATTCCGGCTTTAAGATGTTAATGTTGATGTCTCCAGTAATAACTTGACGTGGGCTTTTTGGCATATTCTTTATGACTACTTCGAGAGAATTAATAAAGTTATCGGTGTTTTTGAAAGAGGGTGATCTGTACAGCCCTATTATGGTTATGACTTTAGGTACAGGGTGTCTGGTGGCAGATTTATATTTTTAAAATTAAATAAAAAACTAACTACTTGACGTATCGCTATAGAGAAAATATTGAAAGACAGAGTAAAGATGCGGATTTTATTTTTTAAAAATTATCTCATCCAAATGTCGTCCGTCGAGTTGCACACACTGTTCGAAACGGAGCCTTGTGTTCCGCGCCACACGCTGCAGTAAGCTCGGTTGAATAAGGCTGATTTCATGGCGGATGTTTTCTTTTAACTCCATAACAGATCGTGGATTGTTAGCGTAAACTCTTTCTTTGAGGTAGCCCCATAAAAAAAAATCCATTGGGGTCAAGTCAGGCGATCTCGGTGGCCACGGGATGTCCCCAAAGCGACTGATTAGTTTTTGGGGGAAAAATTCCCGAAGCAAATTCATCGAAGTTCTAGCCGTGTGTGGGGTAGCACCATCCTGTTGGAACCACGTGTGCGATGAGAATGATGGATGAGCTCGCAGGTTCGGCAAAAATAATTCTCTAATCATGTGCCCATAATTTTCACTGTTGACATTCGTCGCCTGGCCCCGGGCATTTTCAAAAAAAAATGGTCCAATAATTCCATTCGTCGATAAAGCGCACCAAACAGTTACCCTTGGGCAATGCAAGGGTTTTTGATGTTTCAAACGAGGGTTACGGGTCCTTGGAGACCAGTAACGGCAGTTCTGCTTATTAACGTGCCCGTTTAAATGGAAATGAGCCTCGTCGCTCCAAAAAATGCAATTCACAGTGCGAAAACGCTCCAACATCGTTTCACAAAAAATTTTGCGCAAAACAAAGTCATTTTCTTTCAGTTCTTGAACGATTTGAATTTTAAAAGCATGGAACTTCAAATCCTTTTTCAATATTTCATGGATAATCGCTCTGGGAAGTCCCAACGAGGCTGCCCTTTTCCGTATTGAAAGTCGTGCATTTTCACGTAAACTCTGTTCCACCAATTCAATGTTTTCGGGAGTCCTTGCAGATCGACTAGGCCCTGGCCGTGGGGTGTTCATAGCCGAAGCTGTTGCCCGGAACCTCTGTACCCAGGAACGAATTAAATTCACACTCGGTCCATCACTTAACCGTCGAATATTGAAGTGTGAACAAAATTGTCGACGAGCAATAACGTAAGAATCGTTGCACTTGAAAAATGCCTCGATGGCGTACGCGCGATGTTCACCCGACCACTGCGACATTGTGACTGAGAAATCCGCACGATCGGTGATTCTAATGAGACCACCCGCCCCCCGCACCGTTTATTACTTTTTGAAATAATCGTATTTAAAAACATAAATCTGCCGCCAGACACCCTGTATATGTACTTGGACACAATTTGCATCTAGTATGCTTGGTTCACTAACGGAGGGTGACCAACAGTTTCTTACATAAATTACTACCCCACCTGCCTGGTTTATATAAGTTGAGGATGAGAAACTTTGGAAGCCATCTATTTGGGCTATTATAGGATTTTCTCCTAACCAACATTCAGATAAAATTATGATATCTGGATTAAAGTCCAATCTTTTTAAATTTACTAAAAAAGATTCCAAATTATGGTGTAAACTTCTGATATTATATGTTATTATTTTGAGTTCGTATTTTGAAATAAATTGCTTGCAATGTTCCGCAATGTCTACCTTGTGACAAACTATATTAAGAGTATTATCAATATCATCTATGATATCTGTGGTAACCATTGAAATATTAATTGAAAAAATCTTTTATTATAAAAGATAATATTAAATTGGTAAAAAGGCAAATCAAAATTTGATGTCACAAGGTAAATAAAGCTTGATGAGTGAAATATCATGTTAAAATTATCAAAAAGAGAATAGTATTCTAAAGAAGCAAGCAGCATAGAGTGGAATGTAGATTGATAAACATAAACTATTAAATTAAAGATTAATTTCAGCAAATCTGAGTAGAAACTTATTAAATAATGTAGTTTGGAATTAATTATATTTCCATCCGTAAGTAAAGAGCAGCTTAAGAAACACTGAGCATGAACTTTTGACTTAGACGTAGACAAATAAAAACACGAAAAATAGTGAAGCGAGCATAATATAGCAACTTTCGAGCTGGACATAACCAAATAAAAATTATGAAAATAATGAAACAAACTTAATGACAACACAACTTCTGTGTTGGTAACCAAATAAAAGTTTAAAAAATAGTACAACGAAAAAATTACAGCTCTAAATACACTAAAGTAAGAACGAATAAAATGCAACGGTGATATTTTCACTGTTTCTAATCTGAACAGAGATAAATACAAATGTAAGTTAACCGGTACAGAAGTTAGCACAAACTTAATCATAGCTTTTTGGTACACGAAAAAAATCTTTTTCAAGATGTTCTGGTCCAATGAGATTATCAATGTCTTCTGGTTTTCGAATAGTAAGTACTGGGTAGCTTTTCTCTTTTGTGTTAGCTGCTTTACGCACAAGAATGTTTCCGTTTCGCACCCAGCAGAAACGAAAATTATGTTGTTTTGCGCGGATTCTAGCTTCTCCGAATAGCTTTCTATTGCCTTTTGAAAGGCGTTCATTGAAATAGAGTACGGAGCTTGTTCCATTAACTATATCACTAGATGTTAGTCCTCTTCTCTTGCTCGCCTCCGTTAGCAGTTCGTCTCTTTTTGCTTTTCGGACAAATTTTACCACTAGTGGCCTATTCTTTCCGGTATTTGTGGGTACCTCATTTCGTTTTTGCCCTACTCGCAGCACTTGTTCAATGTCAGATTCGTGAAGCTCAACTCCTAGTTTGTTGGAAGTAACCATCACCAAGTGCGTTAGGTTCTCATTAGCTTGTTCTGGAATTCCCATTATTTCTATCTCATTTTTTAGTTGGTACTGCTCCTGTGTATTGATGACGTCTTGTAGTGTAGATATGGTAGTTTTCAAGTAAGAAATCTCCGAGTCTTTTGTGTTAAGTTTGATTTCAAACTCATGTATTTTCTGAGTGAGTGTCGATGACACCGTTGCCAGTTGTGTTTTGACATCAAGCATGTCTTGTCTCAATAGTCTAATTTCGCTGATAAGGGCTGAGATTGATAGTTCATCTTCATTGTTCGTAAGATAAGGGGCCGGTGTGCGACCCCCACGGCTAGTGTTTACATTATCAGTCGAGAATGAGTTATTCAATGTATTAATAGGAGTGCTAGTGTCGGATACTTTAGGCTTAGCACATGAACAGGAAGGGCAAATCCAATGTTTCTTGTGTTTATCTGATAACTTTGTAAAATTTTCTGAACATATATTCAAGCACTCAATATCATATAACTCGTAACATTTTGAGCATTTCATGTATTGTAGAGTTACAATATTCTTACCACACGCGTTGCATATGGTAGACATCTTCGAGAGCTGCTTAGTACCACAACACAGGCGATATGATGGTGCTATCAGTCGAAGTAGGTAATGCGAGGTGCGGTGCAAGGGTGGTGCGGGGCGCCGGACAGCGGGCAAGCGAGCTACGCGCGCGCTATAGCAGCCAGCGCTGAGCGCAGCGACTCACTCGGTGCGGTGGTGTGTGTGGGTGTGACGTAAACACAGCGGGGCCCGCGCGGGTTAGGGCAGGTCAGGGACGCGTTGCAATTTTGAGTAATTTTGGAAATAAATATTGTTATAACTTTTCAACACTTGAACTTTATTTAAAACTGTTTACACTTAATTTTCGTTGATTAGATAGGCTTTAAGATGCACTAATTGTTATCACTGGGCGACGACATTTTACCGGAATTTAAGAATAAAATTTGAGGAACAAACAAAAACACAACCGTAATGACCGAGCGCCGCGCGTCATTCAATAAATGCAGTTAGTATTGTTTTTAAAATAAAAATGAAGTCTTCAATCAGTAAAATGCTCTATCTACCGTATTTAAGGTACTTCCCCTCCATGTAGCAAAGTCGTGGGACACCCTGTATAGTGTAATGTAACAGTGTGTGTGCGTGTGTGCAATAGTCTGATGATGATGATGACGTGTGCGTGTGCAGTGCGCGCTGCTGCTGTCGTTCGAGTCGGTGGACGTGTGGAACGCGCGCGAGCTGCGCGACGCGCTGCAGCTGCACGGGGACAGCTGGGCGCGCCACCTGCGGCCGCTGCTGGACGCGGGGCTGCTGCTGGCCGCGGGCGACGTGGCCGCGGGGCCCGCCCCCGCCCCCGCCCCCGCCCCCGCCCCCGCGCCCGACCAGGCCCCCGCCCCCGCCCCCGCCCCCGCCGCGCCCGACGCCGAGCCCGAGCCGGACGCGACGCTCTCGCTGAACCTCGCCTTCAGCTGCAAGCGCACCAAAGTCCGGCTCACGTGCGCCAACGCGCCCGCGCATCAAGGTCAGTAGGCTACAGGTCACTTTAGGCAACACATCTATCTCTAAGTTACCTTTTTTGAGCAACAGGTCATGTAAGCTAAAACTCGTGGTACAGGTACATTACATTATAGGGGCAGGGTCGCTTAGGCTACAAACACGCTACAAGTATAAATAAATAGATACTCCATTAATAGACTTTTTGTTGTTGTTTAAGGTGCGATTTCGCGGGACGCGGCGGACAGCAGACATCAGTCGGTCTCGAACAAATTGTGGCGATGACATATGCCGCGAAGGCAGACTGCATTACAATTTGTATGAGACCGACTGACGTCTGCTGTCCGCCGCGTCCCACGAAATCGCACCTTTATGCAAATATTACTGGAACTACCGTTGATACACTTGTACGAGTAAAGTGATACTTGTGCGGTGGTAACTAATAAGGCATGCCCCCACCCCCACACAGGCGGTAGCGGGGGCGGGAGCGGGTCGGGCGGGGAGGCGGGCGAGAGCACCGCGCACTGCGACGACGACCGCAAGATGTACCTGCAAGCCGCCATCGTGCGCATCATGAAGCAGCGGAAGGTAACACACACACACCTCCACACACCCACACCTCCACACACACACCCACCGACACACACACACACACCAACACACACCACAACACCAACCCACACACACGCAACACACACCTCCACCTACCCACACACACCCCCACCCACCCACACACACCCTCAACACATAATGTCTACCAGTCTCGTGAATGCTGCACTGTCTCTCCCCGGCAGGTGCTGCGACACACCGACCTGATCCAGGAGGTAGTGTCGCAGGCGCGCGGCTCGTTCGCGCCGTCCGTCGCGATGATCAAGAAGTGTATCGAAGCGCTCATCGACAAGCAGTACCTGGAGCGCGCGCCCGCCGCGCTCGACACCTACTCGTACCTCGCGTAGTAGCGCACAGGTCGCCGCAGGCTACAGGTCGCTAGAGTCCATAGCCTGCATGTCGTGGTAGCGCACAGGTCGCTGCAGGCTACGAGTCGATGGCCTGCAGGTCGTGGTAGCGCACAGGTCGCCGCAGGCTACAGCTCGCTAGACTCGATCGCCTGCAAGTCATGGTAGCGCACAGGCCGCTGCAGGCAACGTGGTGAGCTACAGATCGATAGCCTACTGTTGGGCTCAGTCATTTTAGGATACTGGCGAAATCAATCTACAGGTCACATTAGGCTACAACTGGTGGTGCAGGTAAATGTAGGTTCCAGTCGCTGCAGATCTGGTAGAAGTAGGTAACATGTAGGCTAACGGATTCGCAGAAGTTTCAGGTCATGTTAGCTTACAGGTGACGATAAGCTACAGATTCTGGTAGCTCACAGGTGCCTGTAGGCTAACATATCATATAAAGCTACTCGGTGCGTTAATCTACAAAATACTAACAAGTTACAAGTGCTCGAAACGATTGTGCTGAGGTTTAGATATTTGTAAAGAGTTTTAGCGAAATTTTGGAGCTACTGAACTGTATATCTATAGGTACTAGTAGGCTAAATTTTTGGTTACCAAGATGTCTCACTTGGTATGAGTAAACATTTTTAATGTATTCGACCATAGAATCATTGTCATGCACTACACCACAAATATTTGAAGGTGATAGTGACTAAAGACCTCCAGCCTCGTAGTGGGGGCACCCCCCCCCCCTTGTTTCGTTCGTCACTGATTAGTAACGTCTCTATAATGTTTAGTTTAAATCATTATATTGCGAGTCAATTGTAAAAAGTTTTTTAAGCTCATTTTTTGGTTCCGACGACTGGAGGGGAGAGTCGTGCTTGAAAATATCGCCAAACAACAACTGTATGGTCATAAATGAAGCAACGCTTATACTATGGGTACTGTACAATGGACTGGGGCGATCCCAGTGGTACCCAGACCAGGGGAAATTACGAAAATAACTGAAGTACAAGCGTTGCTTAGTTTGGGACCATACAGTTGTGTTAGTCTGGCGATATTTATTTATTTTATTGTTATTATTTTGCTAGAGCAAGTGGTCGTCATAAAGCTAGCCTGTCGCCCTCTACTCGTCGCGAGCCCGTCTGTACTAGATGTAATAATTATGATTGGTCGCGGCCCGAACTGTTGTATATTCTAACTAAATGTACAATACTATGTATATTATAATTTAATTGCGAGTGAGTGGCGAGCCCGCCGCTCGCCGCCCGCCGCCGGCGATGTATTATAAATATAAACTTGTACGAAAATCGTTTTAATGTTGTTTCATTTTGAAATCGAATCCTAAAAGTATTGTGTTTAGCAGTGCTTTACGCAAAAACTTTCTAAATTAAGGCTAAAAGATTTGGCTATATGTACTCCTGAGGTAGCAGAGTGGGACAGAACAAGGTGGTAGGAAACAATTATACCTACTTCGGGGTCTAATTTAATTTCTAATCAAAAAGTAAATGGTACAATTCATATCCTAGGTCCTAGGTTCGATCCCCGGTGGGGCATGCACCAATGGATGAATTTTCATCTATGTGCATAATTTACAGTTCACTGACGGTGAGGGAAAACATCGTGAGGAAACCTACCTATCCCCCGGGATTACGTAATAGTCAGTTCCTGTATACACGGTTCACACCACCTGTCACGTTGGGTTCTGACTATCTGGTGAAACGTGGGCTTTGAGTTGGTTAATGCCTCCACATTGTGGTGGTGTATGGCCACACAAGCCTCTGACTACCCCGAACGGGGATAAAAGTCGTGACGTTACATTACACATTACAATTCATATTCATAATGATTGTTACCACCGTCTGTCCAGTCATGACACCTACAATTGTACGAATTATTGCACAGGTATGTCGTATAAAAACAATGAACCACAAATCACGTTCAACTGATAAACGATTAAGTAATGATATTACGCGTCCCTCTTACACAACTCGTGTGTCGATAGCTCACACACTCGCGCCGTGGTGCCAACAGACGACTGCACTATGACTGTATGTTCAAGAGTAAGGTAGATGTAGTAATTACTAGAACACATGAACGTAATACCATATAAGTTCTTTGCTAGAACACGAGTCCTTATAATACGTCAGAAAACAAAACATCAATAGTCGCGCGCGATGCCACTATACAAGCCGGAAACCCAAAATAAACTTCCGTCGAAAATTGTAGAAATTATGGTACTGTGACAGACGGAGTAAAATAAACTTCCGTCGAAAATTGTAGAAATTATGGTACTGTGACAGACGGAGTAAAATAAACTTCGTCGAAAATTGTTGAAGTTACGGTACTGTGACAGACGGAGTAAAATAAACTTCCGTAGAAAATTGTAGAAGTTAAGATACTGTGACAGACTGGGACAGACGGAGTAAAATAAACTTCCGTCGAAAATTGTAGAAGTTACGGTACTGTGACAGACGGAGTAAAATAAACATCCGTCGAAAATTGTTGAAGTTACGGTACTGTGACAGACTGGGACAGACGGAGTAAAATAAACTTCCGTCGAAAATTGTAGAAGTTATAGTACTGGGAGAAACGGAGTGAAATAAACTTCCGTAGAAAATTGTAGAAGTTATGGTACTGTGACAGACTGGGACAGTCGGATGGACGGACTGGACTACGGAACCCTAAAAATGTGCGTTATTGTGACACCACTGTAGAAGCATCGGGACGCCACCATAGAAGCGATATACAACGCCACTACGAAGAAGTCACGATGACACTGCAAGCAACAATACCTACAAGCGGTAAGACGCCACTATGAAGGCGAACTAGCGTCCGTGGCGCTTGTGACACCAGTCGTGCCGATACCGGCACTGACACCCTCACCTCACAATCATTATTACAAAAAAGAAATTACAAAAGAATGTTCGTAGATACAGTCAGTTGTTACGATAACTGGATAGTTTCTAAATAAATAGTGTTTTGTAAGGCGATAAGGCGCGGGATATAGGGCGGCGGGCGGCGCCGCTGCCGCTACTGACACACTGCGCATTATGAAGGTACTGGTTGTGCTACTTGTGGCGACTCTTGCGCAGGTATGTTATATTTTATTATTAAGTTGCTAATTTTAGTTCAATCACGAGTCTATGCTTGAAATGATGTTAACAATACCCGCACTAAGCCGGGGTGTTAACAAAACTGACAAATTGCAATTATGTTCCAGCATGCCCACTGCCAATACGCGTACTGCCTGCCCGCGCCCCCGCCGGCGGCGGCGCCCCTAGTGCTGCCCGCCCCCGCGCTCGCGCCCGCGCCCATCCCCTGCGCGCTGGCCCCCGCGCTCGCGGCCCTCGCCCCCGCGCTGCCCGCCCTCGCCCCGACCCTGGCGACCAGTCTATCGGCGTCCATCGCCGCTACGTTACCTCCTCTACTGGAGAGCGCGCTGCCTTTAGTGCTGACGTCAGCTATATCAGCCGCCGGGCCCTTATTAACGGCGGCCCTGCCGTGTGCGTGTGCGCCGGCCCCCCTCCCCGCGTGCGTGGCGGCCCTCCCCGCGCTCCCCCCGCTGCCGCTCCCCTGCGCCCCCGCCCCGCTCGTCACGTACGCTGCCCCCGCCCCGGCGCCGACAGTGTACGCGCTGGCGGCCCCTCCACCGACTGCATGCATATGCTTTTGATTTGTAATAAATGTTCTATTTTGTACTATGAGTTGATTTCATTAATGAGGAGTCCTAAAATAAACTCGTCATACGAATCCCCAGGCCGCGTCATTAGGTGTTGAAACTAGTAATCATACTGCACACACTATTGTAACGCAACCTATGTTACCAAGTAAAACATTCTGTCATCATATTATTATAAATCGTATTTCCTAATCAAGCATTCGAAGTCCTCCCAATTCACATTGTCTCAGTCGGACCAATATTTGGGCTTAAATAAAACACAAAATAATAATAATAAAATCACTTTAATAAAAACTTTGGTTACAGAATTTAAGCGTTGCGTTAAATTCTAAACAATAATATGATCGTCGCGCGCTGGTTCGCGATAGTTTTTGAGAAAATGCGACAAAAGCAACGGAACGGGCGCGCGCCGGCCCACAACCACTACGAGCTACGGTGACTCCCTGACTGAGGCTTCTACTGATACCGCATGAGGTACAAGTATAATTATATTGTTACCGCATGCGGTACACATTATGGCGTGTCCCCATGGAACATAAATTTGAACTTTTGGCTGGCACATATTTTTTATAATCATCAATAATTATTATAGAAATAATTATTTATATAAATAAACAATTGATAAATGGCATCCGATCAATTTAAATAATAAAATTTGTAAACATTAGTCTGAATTTAAATCTAAAAGTATACATAAATATCTCTTTAGTGCCTTTATTTTATTTATTTTTCATTTAAACAATTTTATTTATAAATTAAATAACATCACATTAAATAGAACTTAGGTCTCTAGTCAGGAGAATCATAAAAAAAGAAAGAAAAACTAAATTACGAACTAAAGATATGCATTTAACAGTCGCTGACTACGAGACAGCAGGCGACACACCGCACATCGACATACATCACACGTGGCTAATAACTCATCTTAAATACAGACTCCCTAAAAAAGTAAGTTTTCTAATTAGCCACAGCATTCTGACGTGTTCTAATGACACTTATTTTACAGAAATAGAACAAATTATGTTCAAATTCACAAAACAGTGACATTTCTAGACGTCAACTTGCTTCAACTAATTGAAAAATCTACTTTAGCTAACTCTGAATCCTAACCAGCCTACTAGGACTGGCGTATCCTAATCTTAGGCTCGTATTAATAAATGCATCTCAAAGTTGAGATCGATCTTAAGATGCAGGAAGCCTGATTCCAAGATGGTGTGAGGTGTTTACACACATGTCGATGCTCCCAGTGTGTCCCCTACCGAACACCACAGTTTGAGAGGCGCGGTGCAGTCGACCGCCGCGGCCGCCGACTGCACTCATTCTGACTAGAATAATTTCCATGACTATCAATAACACTATTGAGTTTTGTGAGCGAGATTCGAACTTGACTCAGATCATATAAACGATGTTGTTTTTACACATATTTGGCAGTTAAATGTCGGGATATTATATAGCAACGCGTGAAAACTTCTCTTGCGCGATTCAGAATTGTACGGAGAAGCGCCATCTTTGATCTGGCATATCCGACGTTGGTTGAGCGCCATCTATCGATGTGAGTAGTGACTCTACTTCATAACGAGTTATAACAGTGATCGCTACCATATTTTAGATCTGATTACGTTCTGTTTCGACGCTTAATATAATACATATTGTCAGTAGGCTACGAGTTTAAAGCTTACAGTAGGTTTTAAGTTTTTATTGGTTTAAATGATCTGAGAAGTATAATGAAAGGTAATAGGGGCGCGATTGTGTGACGTCATTCTGGTATTTATTTGAATAATTTAATAATACAGGTACTATTTACAGTAGACGGAATTGTTACTATAGCTGGGATATCTAAATCAGTCAATTTTAAATCTATTACTATTACTTTTAAACTATTTTCTGTACTATTGCACTGACTATACTCATAAATATCATACATTCTATGTACTTAGTGTACATTACTGAAAAGATTTGAAATAAATATTAGAGGTAGAAATAGTTTTATTTATAGATTCTGATGAATAAATGTATTTCTTTTTCTAGGGTTTCTAACAAACATTTTGTAACAACAACAAACAATATATTTCTAAAAAAATGTTTTTGTTTTTGTAATTTTGTTTGGATCATTTCTCAATAATAATTAGACAACACCGAACAGGCCCCTGGTGGCCGCCGCCAGAAGCGCGTCAAACTGTGGCGTCGCACTCGAGACCGCGTCTACAGGCTACACCTATCGTCTAATTTGGCAAAGTTATTGCACTAAACACTAACACTACGATAAACAATGGCTTCAATATGACACTGACAAAGTATATTTTAATTAACTTATGTTTCTAATGGCCGAATACTCAAAGGCTACTTAAATATTTAAGTCCCACTTAGCAGTTTGAGACGTCGTTAATTGTCATTTTTTGTATGGCGATTCAAAGTTAAGCAGCTCTCAAATTTAATTTGCGTACGCGTATTCGGCCGTATGGCCCGTATTAATAAATCAATCTCAAAGTTGAGATCGATCTTAAGATGCAGTTTTGACGTTTAATGTATGGAACATCTGTCAAAAACGGCATCTTAAGTTCGATCTCAATCTTGAGATCGATTTATTAATACGGGACTAAGTTTAGAGTCACTCCACATTGATTTAGATTGACCCTACCGGCCGAAAACTCAAATGCTACTTATCGGTTTGAGTCGTTAAGTGCTAGGTATTTGCCATCGACATATTGTCGCCAAACTGTTAGCAGTCCCCTGGCCGACATGTCGACCGCCAAAAATGTATGAATTGCAATAAAGAATAGAATTCAGAAAGATAATATTAATGACTACTGGTTTTTCATTCGTTTGGAAATTAGTAGATTTGGGGCTCGGCACTCAAATTTGAGTTGCATTTGAGTATTGGGTGAGGCACTTGTTTGAGCGATTACACATTGTTACTTTACGTGGAATGGGGAAGTATCGCCGTTATCATGGACTAGGTAAGTTTCCGTGACGTAATAATACTATTTACCTCAGCTATTTTTCTTAGAAGGCACGGATAGATGAATTGTGTTTTTTTATAGAACTGAGGTAGCAAACAAGCGTACGGCCCGCCTGATGTTAAGCAGTTACCGTAGCCTTAGATGCTTACAACACCAAAGGTATTGCTTGCACGTTGCCGACCTGAAGGGGAGTGGAACGAAGGGATGGGAAGGGGGGGGTTTGGGCTTCCGGCTCTCTCACTCATCGTACGAAACGCAACTGTAATAGCCACTTTACGCCGATCTCCTGTGAGAGGGTGGTAGTACCCCGGTCGAGCCAACGAAAGTCGACGAACGAAGGTCGAAATAGTGTCGTTAGTTATATCAACAATAATCGTATGTATAACGCGAGTGGCGCGACCAACGTGTCCGTGCTAACACGAGACTGCGCGGACGCACAGCCCCGGTAGCGACTACAACCACGCAGCGCTCACCAGAGTTGGGTAAAATTTAATTGCAATTAATTAATTGCAAATTGCACTTGGTGTCACAATTAACAATTAATTGTGATTTGTTTGCGATTGACAAACAAATCACAATTAATTGTGACACCACGTGCAATTTGCAATTAATTAATTGCAATTAAATTTTGCCCAACTCTGGTGCTCACCAACAATCACGATTAAACAGATAACTCATTTAATTATAGTAAATTATCCTTTTGAGAGCAAACAAAAAGGAAATACTTGAGTAAAGAAACTGATACACACGATTATTTTATAATGTTCTTTGCTTACACATTCTCAGCTCGTTCCCACTTGTCGGGTGTCGACAGAAAATCGACTTCTCTACTGGCTGAACATTTTATATGGAGCTGTTCACAGTTATGCGACAGCGATTTCTTGTCGACGCCGACAAAAAATGTCGGGTGTTTTGCCAGACCTCTCCGTCCGTAAAAAAAATCGAGTCGGATCTCACTCGCCTATGAGTAAGTATGGCGCTGATCACGTTATGTCGGAAGTTGGGTCCAGCAACCCTCTCCCCGCTTCCCCTTCCGGCGCCTGTCGACGTCCATCGCAGTCGTCTCGCCTATGCGAAAGGCTGGATCTAAAGCTGGAGCCATTTTCTGGCAGTTTATACTGCCAGAAAATGGCTCCAGCTTTGTTCGGAGCCGACATCCGAAGTGGGAAAGAGCTGTAAGGCCTAAGTTCAGCAACACACTAACGGACAGTTACAGCAAACAGGCTGTCAGCAGTACATCAAACAATAGTAGTATATGTCGCTATGATAATTAAAAATATACTTTCCCCACTTCCACGAAATTAACGATGTTATTGTAATACAAAACAATTCATGTAATTTTCAAGTTTATTATTTCTCCACTCCTGATAACAATTTAATCATGATAATCAGTTTATATTGCTACCGCATTCCGATAGATGCATTGCTACCTACTACTACTACGCAAGTTATTTGAGGATCTGTACTTTTAATGCAAACAAATAGAAAAAATAATCGTTTTCATAAAAAAGCTAAAACTTCATTGAATAAAATCATTTAATTCTACTCCTAAAGCAATATCTTTGAAAGTCTGAATAGAAATATACCGCTATTAAAATGACTACTCAAAAATGGAGTTGCCACACTATACCGCAGGCAATGTTTCATGAAGCGACTGCCTTCCTTAATCAAAACAGGGGGCTTACCACGACCTCTTATCGCGATTCAATTACAGGAACGTTTTAAAGATTCAGCGTCTTTTTGTGCAATGACGTACATTATTGTCATGACAATAAGAAACGTCATTGCGCAAATGGCCGCTGAAACGTTCAAACAAAATTGCTATAAGAGGTGGTGGTAAGCCCCCAGATCCTCAAACAAAATCGTTTACAATATTACCTCATTCCCTTTTATATTAGTACCTCATACCTCACTAGGGCGGGCCGCTAGCCAGGCCGCTAGCCGGGCGGGCGGGCCGCTAGCCAGGCCGCTAGCCGGGCGGCCAGCCCATCTGGCGGCCGCCGAGCACGTGCAGATGCAGATGGTAGACGGACTGCGCGCCGTCGCGGCCGTTGTTGACGACCAGCCGCCAGCCCCCAGGCGCGCGCGCCGCGCCCAGAGACCGCGCCACCAGCATCAGGTGCCCCAGCACCTGCCCACATACATACACACTAGCGTCATGACCGGAGAACATGCATGACGCTGGCGGCGGCTGCGGTACTGGCCCGCCAGTGATGTTTCTATTTCAATTTAATGACTGTCCAAATCAATATAGTATGAATTTTGACGGGCTCGTTGGCGTGGTTGGCGTGATAGCGCCTTTCACGCTGTAGGTTGGTGGTTGTGTAGGTTCGATTCCTACCCGGGACATGCATTTGTGTGCATGAACATGTCTGTATGTCCGGAGTCTGGGTGTATATGTATATTAAGTACGTATTTACAAATAAAAAGAAAAGTAGTATGTAGTATATCAGTTATCTGGTTTCCATTGTACAAGCTCTGCTTAGTTTGGGACCAGGTAGCCGTGTGTAAAAAATGTCCCAGGATATTATTATTATATTTTTCTTAAACATTGACCATCTGCAGGTTGCTGGGCTCATTGCACCAACTGAGTGCTTAGGCGTTCAAATCCTATTGAGTATTGGGACATTTGGTAATGGCCTTTTCACAATTTGCCCCACTCTGTGCGTTACTGGATCGTCCCAGTATTGTACGGTACCCATAGTACAAGCATTGCTTAGTTTGGGACATTTTGTCAAAACAATTGACAAAATGTGGATTCTCTGTTGTGCACCTTTGCCTACTCTTCGGGGAACACAGGTGTGAAGGAGTGTAAAAGTGTCGTGAACTGTATTATCACTCATTATCACGAAGGCATGCACTCACATAGTTAATGAGTGAATTCCGTTGTTATCATTGTGATCGCGAGCCGCGCTATCAGTGCCGCGCGCCGACCGCGTGACTCACACCTTGCATAGCTGTTCAGTAGGAAAACAACTACTTCTTGTGGTTATTCATGCAAATTTTAACTCTAAATTCTAAGGAGTTCCTTTGATTATTGACGATGTAGTGTGGAGACGCTTAAGATAATTAATTAATATCGGCAGAATAAAACACTAACCCTCAAATTTATAGTCTTTAGCCAGTTAACAATAGTTTTCAAAAGCATATGTAGGAACAAAATTATTTGTAATGCCAGTGTAAGAAAGTTATGATAACTTTCTATTAATTTGGGGGTACCTATATGGTCCCAAACTAAGCAGGCAGCAAACTGGAGCTATTATATTTTTACAAAAACAAACCATATTAAAATAAGCAAATGGAGATTACAGAAATTAATATCAACAATCAATGTAAAAAAAAATGACAACCCCTCCGAGATTCTTGCCAGATCTTCTCAGTAAAGGTTACATTTCCGATCCGGAGGTAGAATTAAGTAAAAGAAAAAATGATAATTTATATGCATGTACGCCAAAACAAATTAATTTACTTTGAATAATGCAACGCTCAGTACTATGGGTAGGCTAGGCACCGTACATTGGACAAGCAGCCATCCCAGAGATACTCTGAGATAAATTAGAAAAAGGCCATTTCCAAAATGAACCCTGATCGGAATTGAATCTGCAACCACTCCGTGCAGTCAGTCCAATGGCTTGTATATTTAAATCTATGCAAATAAATATAATATATGGTAAAGTATTCATATCATTTTTTTGGTGAGATCTGAAGGGAATGTAATGTTACCTATCAATTTAATTTTCCTAAACTTGTAGGAAAACTTTACAAGATTTCAAAAAAACCCGCGCCAGTATTTTCACCCAACAAACTACTCAAAATAGTCGGGTCATACATACCTCCATGTCAGTGTCGAGCGCGTCTTGTAGCCGCGGGATGCGCCGCTTGGGGATCACGAGGAAGTGCACGGGCGCCTGCGGGGCCGCGTCGTTGAACGCCACGCACAACTCATCCTCATATATTATATCAGCTTTAATCTCCTTGGATATTATCTTGTCGAATATAGTAGGCCCCGGTGTCGCGACGCTCTGCGCCTGCGCGCGGCGCACTTCGTCGCTGTACGGTCTCCGCACGGCGATGGCGGATCCCCGCGACAAATCGTAAATATTCGTGGGATACGACTTCTTCAGACGGAACTTTAAAGCCCGTTGCAACACTTTGTTGAACATTTTATTGTTTTTTGTTGAACATTTTATCACACAACCTCTCGGGTTTTTCACTTTGTTTGTTTGACACTGACAGGAAAATTGTTGCAATTTGACTTTGACAAATGGTAGGAATTTTCTGGGAATGTTGCCAAAGATTTAAAAAATCTACTATAAATCTATCAATTTGAGTTTTTTATTTAGGTTAGTGTATGTAAATATTTATAATCTATTTTATTTACTAAAGAATAAAATAAGTACATAAGCTATATTTTTAATTGAACTGAACATTTATACAGTATACACAGAATTACATACTATCCTTACTTTACTTTTTTTATTAAAATATAGGGAAGGAAAAAAATGCAATACTATATAGAAATCGTTTATTATTTTAATCACTAACAACACAGATTTTTCATTAGGTACATGATTTAAAGATTGACTCTTATATTTATAATTACACAACCTTTTATAATAAGTATATTTTTTACAAAAAAAAAACCTTAAATATACCTACATTATTTAGATAGCTATTTTTTCATATACACCGATATATACCTTAACAAGATATTTAATTACGTATCACCAGTCTCCTTAGCTGACCCTTAAACCAAAACCTATTATTATTCTTCATTGATAGCTAGCTACATAGCTGCATAGATAAAACATACTTTTGATTTTTATTTTGAGCAAATATAAACCCTGAAACACCCATATCAGGCTCACCTTAAACTACTAAGCCTTATGACGATGACAGAAAGGAGTGAACCGAACCACGAATATTCGATAAATTTTCGGAGATGATTTTTTATTGTGAAAATTTGTTGTTTTTCTCGTAATCACTGTATTCGGTACTACCTCCTCTTCATTTTCCTTAAATAGATCATTTACCACGTTTTATGTTTAAAAAAGCTGCGCTTAGCAACGATAGCAGCATTTTGACGGTACCGTGGACAAAGGCCTGTATGTAAGGGTTGAAGAGTGCGAATCTCATCAACAGCGTCAGCACGAAGAACACGACGCTGCAGTGCAGGTAGTACATTCTGGAATTAATAAAGTATTGAGATTTTTATAAGATTGTTATCACATGAGACATTAGCACTAGTTTGTATTGTCATTTCTATGGAGAAGAAATACGGCCTTAAAACTTATAAAAGATAGATACCTCCGCAGATGTAGTTTCGCTTTCTCCAGGTCTTGTTCCTTTTCTTGTAACAAAAACTTTCTTGTACCTTTTGCGAAGTTGCAGAACATTTCATCCCAACTGAATTAAAACAAGATTAAGTAATATCAAAATAAGTAGCACGTAAATTTAGTCATTGTTAAAACATTATCAAACTAGCACAGACTTCACAAAATTATAACGTTGACAATCTTCATGTCGTCTGTTCAGACGGCAACAGCATGTTAAACATAAGAGGCTGTTTTTTTTCTATTAATTTTTACAGAATATTATCTTGTGTGAAGAAACTGACAGCTACTTTAACACTATCACAATTAATAACACCCTTTTGAGCTTTGTGTCCAGATTAAAAAAACAAAAATATTCTCACTTAATGGAGTGTGGGTCCAAGTTGTATATCGCGGCGTCTTGCGGTGTGAGTCGCGCGTGTAGCCGCTGCACGTTGTCCGTCGCGAACCGCCACTCGCGCATCGCAAAGAATCTCAGCACATCACTCATTGCTGTTAGCCGATGGCTTACTGTTATTAAACTCAGTCTGAAAGAATTGGTTACAATTAACAGTTGGCTTATTACAACTATTATCTCTATGTTACATTGACAATGGTTTCGTACATGCCCTTAATAATAGGTACGCGCCTTGGGTACGCGTCGTAATATTAACTACTAATTTAGTAGAAAAAAACTACGGTGGCAACACACTATGTGTTTCTTGTCACGCAGAAAGTTACTAAATAACTAGGTAGGTACCTTACCTACGAATTAATAATATTTTCAGGCCATAATCTTACTTTGTTTTGATTCCTAGTACTCTTGAAATATATGCCGCTAGGTGCAACGGTACCGTTTGCAGCAAAATCTCCAAAGCCTTCTGCGAATATCTGTAAAGATAATACAAAATTGAGGTATCTGATTGCGTACGAAAACTTATCCTATTTCACAAACTAAGTAGATCCTATTTCAATTGAAATCAAAATACCATGGACCAAATACTAAGGGGACTGGCCCTAAGCAACTCGGCCGAGTGGTCGGCCTAGTACTAACATCGATATAAAACGAAGCGAGTAGTTCAACTATTTACCGGTAGATAGAACAATGAAAATGAAAAAACAATGACCAAGTTTTTTTTTCATACATATATCTAATAAGGGCACCTCTTTCTTTAGTCTTTACTCTGTGCAAAATACCAAAATCAAAAGCCAATACAGGCTGGTGTAAAGGCCGGACTACACTCCCACTGGAAAGATACCAAGAAAGTTCAAGAACTCGAGAATTCTTGTGTCTATGTGAGGCCAAGAGCTTTTTATTGACTCGGAAGCGCTGCATCCATCTAGTTTTGATATAACAAATACAAACTTGTTCTGCACGGTGTACCCGCTGGGGTACCAGAAGGTGTTGTCGAGCGGGTGCGCGCGCATGTTCTTGCGCAGCGCGCCGCTGAACGCGCCCCACGAGGTGGGGTTCTCGCAGGTGCTGCAGTTGTACACGCGCGCTTGCTGCGGCCTACGATCATTACAATAACACGTTCTTGACTAGGTATATAGAGCTACCATTATGTAGATGAGAGCTACCATTATGTCGATGAGAGCTACAGCTCGTCGGTACAATGCGATTAAAATAAGAATAGGACAGGCACTCGGCTAACTTCACTCATATACAGTACCTACTGTATTTCTGAGTGAAGTTAGCCGAGTGCCGTAACAGTTCCAGTTGTGACGTCACAACATGGCGCTAGGCCGGTCCCATTATTATTTTTAATCGCATAGTACTTCTCTACCAAGCCAACTAGGAACTGGGATGGAATGCGGCTTCTCCGCCCGCATACCGCGCGCACACCGCCATCGCGCCACCGCCGCAAGGTGCGGGTGACGTCCCATTTGACAGGCCCCTAGTTGGCTTGGTGGAATGCACTCATATTCCCTTTACTGTCGTCCATAAATCATAAATTATTTCTTTATTTGCTAATATGGGTAGGTATTCGCTCTTTTTACAAGGCTTAACGACTGCTGCCGAGATGACAACAGCCGGGACTGACTTTATACGTGACCTCCGAAGCACGGAGACGCTGGGTTAAAATGCCATTAAATGGTCACCCATCTCTGACTGACCCGCACTGACTGACGGTTTACCGATCAGTGATTCCAGCTGGCTATGAGGGCCCAAAAAGTAGACTCAAGTCCATAGTCCGGTACTTGTCGGCTACAAGACCGTCCAACCACTCGGCTGCTGGTGTCGTACCGGTCGGTGGCGACCTCCCAGGCGGCGGCCAGCATGGTGTCGATGGCCAGGTCGACGGGCAGCATGTCGGCGCAGCCGCGCTCCCGGCAGCAGAACACGTGCAGCAGCCCCTTGCCCGCCGCCACCAGCACGCCGCTCGGCCCGTTCAGGTTCTCCAGCCACCCCGGGTACGGGCTCTTTAGGGACGCTATCACTACACAGACAAGGACAATAAAGGTTTCCGTAACGGATTTAGTTGAGAATGCAGTTTTATAGAGCTAAGAAATCCATAACATACAGTGCAAAAAATTTTGGTCTACGACAAGAATTGACGAAGTGTGACCAAATTACTAGCGAAGTTCGCGCGCGGTTATTGTGACGTTATCGTACGGCGCGCCTTCAATCCGACACGGTCCCGTGTGACGTCACACGTACACGCCGCACATTATATAAAATGTGGTAAAAAATCGCAACGGATGGACTGATTTCGATGATTTCAAAACTATATTGATAAGAAAGCTTAGTTTTAACTATAGTGTTGGTTATGAGTTGATTTGTTGACCTAATTTAATCAATGGTGGTAGAGCCAAGATGTAGTCAATTGACTGCAGCTCATATACGGGCTGGCTCGACCGGGGTAGTACCACCCTCTGGCAGAAGATCGCCGTAAAGTAGCTATTACAACTGCGTTCCGTACGATGAGTGAGAGAAGCCCAACTTCCCCCCTCGTCCTCTCCCTTCGTTCCCCTCCCCTTCAGGTCGGCAACGACGAAGTGGTTCCTCAATCAATCAATCACAATTAAATTATTAGCGAGTAAGTAACTTAAATACTAAATTGCCAGAAATATTTTCGAGATTGAAAGAATACTCTCGTGAGGAAACCTACCTAGATCCCTCGGGATTAGGTAATAGTCAGTTCCTGAATACACGGCGACAAGGTTCACCACCTGTCACGTTGGGTTCTGACTATCTGGTGAAACGTGGGCTTTGAGTTGATTAATACCTCCACAATGTGGTGGTGTATGGCCACGCAAGCCTCTGACTACCCCCGAACGGGGATAAAAGTCGTGACGTTACACGTTACAAGGATACTCTCTATTTCTCGACCATTCTCTTGAGTTCTCGATGAGACTACTGTACACTGTTGTTTGTTTCTTGTTTTGTTTGTCATGTTTTGTTTATGTATTTGTTTTCATTGGTGTACAATAAAGTGCTATCTATCTAGAGTGGAAATGGTCGTAGTAAAGTTAACATCTTGGTGTATTACCTATAGTAGGTCTGAATATAGCGACGGGGTATCCGCGGTCGGCGCGCGCTTCGATGACGTTCTCGGCCAGCGCCTTCGTGAAAGTGTATGTGTTAGGTTTCGGAGAAATGTACCTGAAACAAAATTATAACAGATTCATAAATATGGTCCATACAGTTGTATTTACAGCAACTGTATACCTAGTCAAACTAAGCAATAATAATATATGGACGGCGGACGTGCCCTCCGAAGCACAGAGACGCTCAGTTCAAATGCCACTAAATGGTCACCCATCTCTGACTGACCTTGCCAAGTGTTGCTTAAGAGGAGGGTTCGAAATTTGGTTGATTTTCTATTCTACTTTTTCTTTAAGTAAGTATGTGGACTAGGAATCTTATATTTAGTTGTATGATTTTTGACTATATTATCTTGAGTATCTTTAAATCCAAATCACGATTTGATGAAATTTTCTCGATAAAAAAAATTTATGAAATGAGCTCTAATTATTTACAATTTTCCTTGCTACCACGATGTTTTTACGATTTAGATCACGAAATTATTTCTAAAACATAGCAAATAATGATATCTAAACTACCCTTCAACCATATTTTAATTCATGAAGTAGTTTTTTTTTAATTCAAGTAAATGTGGTTTGGCGCTTACGTTGTTTATTTCCGAGCGCGCGCACAATATCGCCATCTCACATTTTAAGTACTTGAACTAACCATGTCTCTCTCTAACTTTGTATTGTCAGTGTCCGCTCGGACTTGTTCGACGTCGGACCTGTGAAGGATTTTTTTTAAAAATATTACGAAAAAATATTACGGTCGTGCCACATTACAGGTACAGTACAGTATTTACAGTCCGCCGACGCCTATGATAAATAAATAAATATCCTTGGAAATTCTTTTACACATGACTACCTGATCCCAAACTAAGCAGAGCTTGTACTATGGAAACCAGATAACTGATATTACTACATATACTACTTTTTGTTTGTAAATACAAACTAAATATACACTTAATTACACCTAGACTCGGGACATGCGGACATGTTCATGCACACAAATGCATGTCCTGGGCAGGAATCGAACCTACGACCTGCACTGCAGCGTGATTTTCGTTTGCTTTTCCTTGTCTTGTGTAATTTCTTTTCATCTCTTGTCATTTTGTGTCATCTCTTGTCATTTTGTGTCATCTCTTGTCATTTCATAGTTATTCGTGTCATTTCTGTAAAAACTCCCTATTTCGCTTACTGTTATATACTTGCAGCATGGTCTTGGGCCGACAGTGGGAATACATTGCTTGTCAAAACAATGGAGTCGCTTTATTGCGTTTGTTGTAGGTATGGATGGGCAAGTAATAAATATATCATACATCAATAAATTATCGTAAAAAATAACATTACAGATATGGCTAGGAAAATGTTTGTCCGTCCTATTCAATCTATTATATTATAAACGAAAGTAACTCTGTCTGTTACCTTTTCACGGCTAAACCGCTGAACCAATGTTGATGAATTTTGGTATGGAGATAGACTGGGTCTTGGCGGAGAACATAGGCTACTTTTTAGGGTTCCAAAGGGTGCTAACGGGACCCTATTACTAGGCCTACGCTGTCCATCTGTCTGTCTGTCCGTCTGTCAGCGCGGGCTGTATCTCACGAACCGTAACAGGTAGAGAGTTGAAATTTTCACTGAATGTGTATTTCTGTTGCCGGTGCAGAACAAATACTAAAAATATAATAACATTTAAAAATAAATATCAAGTCTCAAACTTGATATTTTTGATGTGTTTATTCTACGGTGGTACGGAACCCTTTATGTGCGAGTCCGACGCCTTCAGATCTTATGAATGTTTTCTTGAAATAAATATAGTGTATTTTAAGTAATTAACTGGCCAACCCTCAGGTCCTACCTACCATGTTAGGATCTTTTTCGTTCTAGCGGGTGTAAACCGTGATTTAACGAGTTAATGTGATAATTTTTGTATTTAAATTATTCAATTCAATGTATTTGTTTCAGACATAGTCCAATATTGATTATTAAAATTATTATAATTTCACTATAAATATAAAACAATAAATAAAAGTAAAATTAAATTTTAAAAAAATATATATTTATTTTTATTTTTCATGTTTTATCATTAAAATACAATATAATATAACATAAATTAAAATAAAATACAATAAAATAAAAACCTACCCCTAATTAAACAAATACCGTCCGCGTGGGATACTGGCTGCATGTCCTCCCTGTATTCAAGCTGTTCCTGTTGTCAAGCGAATTTTTTGAGCAAGGAAAGAGCCAGCCCTCTTGTCACCTGTGGCGGTAACCAGTCTAAGGGTGATTTTGATAGATAAAAAAATAAAGATAAAAAGATAAACAAAAAATAAATGCATGGTTAAATCAATAAAATTAATAAAAACTGAAAATTAAATTAAAATATAAATTAAATATGGTAAAAAAAAATATTATGACACCGCTGATGACTTCATGATCGGCATCGAAGTTAAGTACCAAAGTATTCCTTTGCCTACGAAACATGAAAAAGATACTCATATCCGGCAGTCAGTCACTGACACAGAGTATGTACATTTTTACCCGACTACGGTGGGCGGAGGGTTATGATTTTGACCGATATGTATGTATGTTCATCTGCTCCCGTATAACGTCCAAACTATTTTTATATCATAATAATTTGACTAATGAGATATCGTTGGACGCGTCTGGATCGTCCGCTGGTTATAGGCTATTATACGATCGAAATATTGTTATACGTATCTATCAGCATATTGTAGGTATCGTTTGTCTTCTTTTGACTTACTTTGTCTTCAGCAATAAAAACAACATAGAAATTAAATTATTTTTTTCAAATACACTCGACATAAAAATCCCATATAAAACGAAAAAAATATATTTGAATATTTTCATCCATTTCATCTATTTTAAAAGGTGCACTGGGACATATTATTTTAATTGTACGAATTAAACAATATTGTTCCTTCAAAAAATAACTATACCTACTATAGTCTACTCCATAGCTGTTCTGTCCTAGCTAAGCGAGAGGGATATATCCTTCGGCAGCTCACGCGACGCTAGCCACACCCCGAAACTAAAATTCATTTTTTTCTTGTATCGTCTTAACCTCCGATCGTTTACCGATCAGTGATTGCAGCTGGCTATGAGCGCCTCAAGCGCAAAACACACGTAAAACTCGTGGTATAGCTAGTAACGTCTCCTTTTTCTAGCTAGGGCCTGTACTACTAGCTACTAGTTACTTGGAGTCCATTGACACTCCCAGCACAATAGTATGTCAATAGGTAGGTATGCACTATGCTGTAATGTTAATCTCATTTATTAATTTTCAATTTTATTTTTATGTTGTATAACTAAACTGTAACCTATAACTTATATGTATATAATTATGTTAGTATAAGTTGGTTAATAAATAAATAAATAAATAAATAAATAAATAAATTTAAATCAATCTTAAGATTGAGATCAAACTTGAGATGCTGTTTTTGATAGATGTTCCATACATTACGGCCTGTATTAATAAATGCATCTCAAAGTTGAGATCGATCTTAAGATGCAGTTTTGACGTTTAATGTATGGAACATCTGTCAAAAATAGCATCTCAAGTTCGATCTCAATCTTGAGATCAATTTATTAATACGGGCCTAAAACGTCGAAACTGCATCTTAAGATCGATCTCAACTTTGAGGAGGCTTAGGAGTTCTGAGGGTATCATAAAAGCCTGAACCCCTCACTCATCAGTAATCTTGGCGAGCAGCTCCTCAGGCACGGACTCCACCAGCGCGTACACCTGCGCGGGCGTCACCCTCACTGGATACACCTTCTCTTCCACGAATTGACGGTCAGCATTGCCGTATGCCGTGGAGACGTGGACAAACGCCTTGCAAAGAAAAATATTAACATTATTTTCTCATCTGCGAACAGAGAAACTGTGGCAGTCGTTAGGGTAGTTAGGAGTCTTAAATATCTGTTGATTACCAAGACATACAAACTTTGGGAAATGAGGAAGCTCTTGTTTATAACCTATTTACTACAAGCGGCACGCTATTATGGCCGTTTTGAAGTGTGGGGGGGAGAGGATGAACCTTATTATAACCGAATAAGATTCATATTCGCATTCATTTTTTGACATTCTTAAATTTTAAAACGGCCATTCTTATTCCGTTATAATAAGGTTAATTTTCTCCCCCCCCCCCCCCCCCCCCCACATGTCAAAACGGCCATAAAAGCGTGCCGCTACTGTAGTCTCTGGTTGGAAGTGGCGTCTGGAGCAAACCAGGGAGAACTTCCGTGCGTTCAGACGCTTTTGCCATACCTATTATTGGAATCAAGCATAACCAGCTCACGAGTTTAGGTCCCAATAAGAAAATTGCTATTCGTGGTGCGTTACAACTGGTCTTCCATCAGTTGAAGTCTTATTTCTGTGGCTACCAGCCTATACTGTTATTTTTGTCTCCCGCTTTGCAACGGAGGGAAGTGGATAATCTTCTTCCAAGTCCTATCCTTTCTATTGATTAAATTCGTGCGGGTTCCAACAACTTAGCTTGTCCCCAGGACTCGTCGATGGTCAAACACCATTCGACCCTGGCTTCAGGAGTAACAGTGGAGTCCCAATAAAAACCCTATTGACTAGACTGTGTTGAAATAAATCGACTATAGTCTGATTTTTAATTAGACGAAGCAAACTGACAGCTATAAATGTCACTGTTCTATGAATTTGAACCTTATTTGTTCTATTTATATCGAAAAGTGACATCAGCACCTGTCAGTTTACTGCCACTAATTAAAAATGAGACTAAAGTATATTATTTTCTTATATGATATTAATCGATACTTTGTCTATGGATTAGATTATGGATCTATGACAGTTCCGTTGTCTATTCCTTCTTCCTTCGGCTATTGCGACGTCTGGGTGTATAAAGTTTAACATTAATCTTTTATTTGTAATTAGTGTTCATCTTGTGTCTTTTGGACTTAATAAAAGCCGCATGGAATTATTGAATTCCTGCGTCGTTTATTCCGCATTTCTGTGTTTTAATTTTCGCCGTCTGCCTGACCATTGTGCCATATACTTTGCGAACTGGCTGGTTACCTCGATGTTGGGCAGCGCGTCGCAGAGGTCCAGCACTCGCTCCACGGAGCGCACGTTCTGGTCCACGGCCACTGCCAGCGGCTCGTCGAACTTGAGGGTCGCAGCCGAGTGGAACACCACCGACACCTGATATATTCACTTGGCATTAATACTGTCGCGAGTCTAAAGCCGTGTGTCCACTGGCAAGTAACTTTCGCAATTTCTTGCAGAAGTCACTTGCCGACGTGTTTCCACTGACTGCAATTTTACACAACCGTGTCCATTTGGGACTTGCAGCAAGTTCGGCAAGACACAGAAGTCCACTTGCGTGAGTGTTTACACATTGGAAGTCGCTTCCGCAAGTAAACTTGTGCAATTTTTCTTGCCAGTGGACACTCGGCATAATACCTTGTCCACTCGCAAGTAACTTCCGCAATTTCTTGCAGAAGTCACTTGCCGACGTGTTTCCACTGACTGCAATTTTACACAATCGTGTATATGTGGGACTTGCAGCAAGTTCGGCAAGTCGCAGAAGTCCACTTGCGTGAGTGTTTCATTATTGGAAGTCGCTTGCGCAAGTCAACTTGTGCAAGTTTTTTTGCCAGTGGACACACGGCATAATGGATACTGCAGTCCGTTCTGCTGATCACAATGGACAGGTCAATTGTTCGTGTGATTTACATTGAAAGAACAAACTAAAGATAGTAAGAATTATTTAAGTCCTTAGTATTTCTGAAATTGGAACTGAGAATGCGAATATTCAGGGTGATAGGTTAGACGAGGGAATACTTTTTTACATATTTCTAATGAGATACTGTCTTCGTCCTGCCTTCGTCTTACCTAATACCTGTGCTAATACCATGATACCATAATTCCATGATCTACAATATACCTGGTAGTAATGGCAATAGGCTCGCCCACAGAGTGGGCTCGTACACATTTTTTTACATTGAGTCTTAAATACCGTCTGTGAAGTGTGTGCACTACTCCACCAAGCCAACTAGGAACCTGTCAAATGTGACGTCACTCGCACAACACGGCGGTGACGGTGTGCGCTCGGTGTGGCGGGCGGGGAAGCCTCATTCCATCCGAGTGCCTAGTTGGCTTGGTGGAGTAGTGTGTGTGTGTATAATGGAAGGTTAGTGTACGTCTCTGAGCTGCGCGAGCGCTTCGTTCTCGAGTCCCAGGCTCGGCTTGCCGACGTCGCCCGACACCACGGACAGCTTCTCCAGCTGCTCCGGACATCGCTCCCGAATACTGTCAAATACCTGCAACATACATTGTCAAGTTTTATACGAGGAATACTTAGGGGGCGTCCATAAATTTTTGAGAGTTTTCAACCCCCCCTCCCCCTTGGTGAGATTTTGTGAGCTTGTGCTCGACCCCCTCCCGCCCCTCTAATCTCATGTGAGATTTTTCAAAAGCTACATTCTAGAGGAGAAATATGTTTTCTGTTTCTTGCGGTAAAAATAAAGTGCGATTTGCCGAGACCCCCCCTCTCCCCCACGTGAGATTTGGAGAGATTTTACTCGACCCCCTCCCCCGCCCTAAATGCCTCACGTAATTTATGGACGCCCCCTTAGGCCCGTATTAATAAATCGATATCAAAGTTGATATGATCAAAATTACTTGTGATTGCTTGAGCTGCGCGAGTCGTTTGTGCGGCGCGAGCCCGCGCTTGTCCCGCAGCAGCAGATGCAGCTGCGCCACGCCCGGGCACGTCGCCAGCACGCGCTCCACCAGCACCTGCCAGGGAAGAACATTATACCCAAAACAAACTCCGGCGAGAAAGAGAACCCATTGTTCACGCGGCGAGAACAATGGGTTCTCGGGCTTTCTCGCCGTGAGTAGGCGGTAATAGCAGCGCTCTCTAGGCGAGAAATGATCAGCAAGAACGAAATGATACTCGGCTCGACACGAACTTGTACCAATGAAGACATTGAAAGTTCTCGTAGGTACTGCGCGTGAACCGTTCGTTGTCACAATTGAGAACAACCCGAGAGCAAATTCAGAATTCTTGGCTAGGTAAGTACCTCTATGTATAGGTACCACAGAGTAAAGATGGTCCATGATAGGTACGCCATGCCAAATGAAATTAATAATATTGGACAAATATCTAAGCTTGTAAGGTCATTGACTTTAGTTTTTATCTTTGAAAGACATGATATTACCGCGTATTTTACAATCGCTGGTCGGTAGCAAGTATCTACTAAAACTAACTGTTCCGCCATCGTCAATGAGTGACCCACCTTCCCCATGAAGCCGGTGGCTCCAGTGATGAGCAGCTCGCGTCCCGCGTAGAACTGCGGGATGAGCGGCGCCGCGGGGCTCGGCGACACCGGCCGGGGGACCATGCTGACTCGCCTGGACAAACAAACACAACTCCGCTATAACAAACACAAGACCGCTATAACAAACATAAGGCCGCTATAACAAACATAAGGCCGCTATAATAAACATAAGGCCGCTAAAACAAAGATAAGGCCGCTATAACAAACATAAGGCCGCTATAACAAACATAAGGCCGCTAAAACAAAGATAAGGCCGCTATAACAAACATAAGGCCGCTATAAGCATCGCGTCGCTATGGAAGCGTTGCGACGCCACTGTCACAGCGTCGAGACGCCACTATAAGCACCGCCATACACGGACTGCATGTTGCTGTCGGATGCGACAGCTCTATTGCAGTTGGTTGCAGTCGACCGCATCGACAGCTCGCGACAGCCCGCCGACTGCTTGACGCCAAGCAGTCGCGCGCTGTCGACTGCAATCAACTGCAATAGAACTGTCGGTTCCGAGAGCAAAATGTATGGCGGCGCTTACAGCGTTAAGACGTCACTATAACAGCGTCGAAACGCCACTATCACAGCGTCGAGACGTAACTAAAGCGCTGGGTTCCTTCAATAGGGGCGCCGTCATATAACGGCCGTATCTAGAACGTTGGCTATGTAAACAAAATGGCGCGGTTTCCTAGACCGTTACCTGTTTACGTAGCCAATGTTCTAGTGCGGCCGTTATATGATGGCGCCGCTATTGCAGGAACCCATAGCATAGTTAAGAGTTCTGCATAAGTTGCAGATGTCCTGGGCGGCGGCTTCCACTTACCATCAGGTGGACCGTCTGCCAGTGTGCCATCATTGGCTATAAAAAAAAAAAAAACCTAAAGGGCGTTACGTCCGTTGAGCTTTAATTTTAGGGTCATTCCTGCGAACCAGATTCTCGCCGTGATTTTCGTGGTAATTTTTGTTTTTGTGAATTTTAGATAATTTATATTAATAACATAATATAGCCTTTTATACAAGTTCAAAGCTCTATCGCTTTTGTAAATCTGATGATAACTTTGGACAGAATTCAAGGTTGAAGAAAATGGTGCCACGTAACTCATGCAGTACCACACGAAACTCACGCAGTAAATTCCGGGGTATTTTTTACGCATTATTTATGTACTTTACTATATATTTTGCTCTCTTTATGGTTGTTGGGACTTTGTTTAATAACAAGAGAATATAAAAGCACAATTTCTGCTTCTGTATGAATATAAAAGACAAAATATGGGAAAAAATCTAACATAAACTGAGCTTGTTATACTTGATTCCAATGATATTTTCCTTGATTTCTACAAGGTCTGTGTGATATACTACTCCAGATGTCACTTGCAAGCTATTTAACATAGAGTTCCGTTCGTTTTATATATATATATATATATTTTATCCGTTCGTTTTACTAGAGACCACACTCCCAAAAGATGTGATATGCAAATTGTTTGTGATCGTTATGCGGCGTCGAACATTGTTATAGAGGTGAAGAAACTAATTTGAAATAGAATAATTTAGGTACTCCAAAAGATGTAACGTCTTGTGAAAATTTGAGCCACACTGTGGTCCACCTCTAGCCATGTCCTCTCTAGATGCTCACAAACGCATAGAAATAATTTCACGGAGGTGGCGGCCCTAGTTGTTATATCCCATCTGGACTGCCATTTGTTCAGACATCTTTTCAAACGACAGAATTCTAAAGCAATCTCGCATTTTAAGGAACTCTGTGTTCATGTTTTATCGAGGAGAAAAGTACATGACCGTGCGTCTCTGACTCTTCACCTGGGAGCATTCTCGCAAATACAAGCAGGATCTCAATCAATCCAGCTTTAGGACCAACTAGAGTTCGAAACCGATCCAATTGCCAAAGATGTCAGACAGGGAGACGTTCCATCATGATGAATTATATATTTTACCTTCCCCACTGGAAAAGGTAAAGCATCGATGCTAATGGCGAGTATAGGTGTACTTGTTAGCACTTTCAATTTCCTGATGATATCCTGGTCTGGACCGGAGGATCTCAGCTCTATGTTCTCAATAGAGGTTCCCGTCAGGTGCATCTTAAAATTAAATAGACAAGAGGAATGTTCTTGCGGCTCTTCTCAATGAAAGCAATACGCTAAAATGTTTATGTTAACAATTTATAAGTACTACCTAGGTATGAGTTTTGTCCAGAATAAAATCCGAATCAAAAGCAGGACCCGATAAACAAATAAAATCGCCCACAAAATTATTAAATTAAATTATTTTGATGCGTTGCGGGTTTAGTTTATCCTCTCTCTCTTCCTGACTATGTATCCCACATGGTGGTGGGGTCAGCCTTCCTAGGCTTTTCCTTCCACTTCGCTCTATTCTCGACATCGTCTTCGTATACCTGACACTCTTTCATGTCCTTTAGCATTACAGCTTTCCATCTTGTTTTGGGTCTGCCTTGGGGTCTTTGGCTGGGAATGGAAAGTTGTAGTGCTAAGTTCCCTACGTATTCAGGCGGCCTCCTGTTCACGTGACCATACCATCGCAGCCTACTCTTTTGCATCTTGTCGGTGATATCGCGCACGCCCAGGCTTCCTCGCACGTACTCGTTACGGATTTTATCAAGCCTGATAACGCCACACATCCACCTCAACATTTTCATTTCAGCAACTTGAATGGTATGCACCTTCTTTTGGGTTATGGCCCACGTTTCGCTGCCATACACGAGGACTGGTCTTATGATGGTCTTATATACCATGCCCTTTAGTTTAACAGGCATTCTTTTATCGCATGAAACACCAGTTACTTCTCGCCATTTTAGCCACGCTGCAGCTATTCGGTGCTGAATTTTGCATTCTACGTTCCCGGAATTGTACATCATACTCCCCAGGTACTTATATTGATCGCACAAAGGGACCAATTGCCAATCGATGGGAATCGAACTGCTATCGCTTGGACCTGGTTCGTTAAAGCAAATAAATTGGGTCTTTGCTACACTCAGCACAAGGCCACGGCTTGCAACTTATGTTTCCAAGATAAAACTGCCTGTTGTAACTATCTATCCTGCACCCTTATACATGTCGGCAACGATGTTGATGTATTGTTTGGGGACATTATTCTTACGAAGGCTCTACCAGATTGTGTCTCTTGGGGATCCTATCATCAAATGCCTTTTCCATGTCCAAGAATGCAACATACAATGGTCGGTTTTTGGAGTGATATTCATCAGCAATCGTTTTCAGAGCAAACATCGGATCGGTGGTCGATAGGCCAGTTACGACGTGCGGGTTTAGTTTATATTAATAAAAAAAATGATATTTTTGAATTTTGTTCTTGAGTTTCCTGGACAAATCACTAGGAAAGACGGACACAACCATAAGCAATTAATAATGCAATGAGATGGCAGTATGAAGCAAATGCGATCAACGCTTAGCTTTACGATACCATGGACATAAACAAATAGCGAAACGTCGTGAGACAAAACAATCATTCCGCGACGGGCAAATCATGAGCGTCAGCAATGATGATCGCTGCGTGAGGGATACAACCAGTGTCTGATGCCAATATGTACTTCATATGGCACTGAGACGTGTTCATCACATGAAAAGTCCTATGGAAAATAAGATTCGTGGTAATTTCATGAGATTCGTGGAGAAATTGCCACGAATCTCATGCCACGAAACTCGTCAAATTAAACATATTTCACTATTATTCTTACACTTCAAAATGTAGTATAAATTAAAGAACACTAAATCATACTTCGACAGCTAAGTAATACGTATTAAAAACCCCAGTATCTAAAGTGACTGCAAACAACAATAAATTTTGTCCACAAAACTCCGGTACATCGGCAAAAAAACATGTTTTTTGGACTTTGATACCCTATATCTCATCGCGGAGGGATACACCCTCGATCAACTCTCTGCTGGACTGCCTCGACATGACTGCCTGTCCGTAGTGACACAAAACAAGACCATAAATCGTTTCATCGTAGACTTATACATCATTTAGTCATGCGCCGTAAAAATGTGCACAAACGTGTGACCAACACAAATACCTGTTTAATATTTAAACTAAACAATAAATTATATTAAATTTGTAATTAATAAAAAGAGTATATTTTTACAAATTTTTTGATGTCTATAACACGATCCCAACACCATTTACCGAAAAGTTAAACGCTATTGTTTCATGAAAGTGAAGCGTGTGACACAGCGAGAACGGCTAATTTGACCCCGATTTTGGTTTTCAAATGAAGTTTGGGTGTATAATTTATTTATTTATGAAATAAAAATTATGTTTTCCAAATAGACAAATGTAGTAAGAAACTAGAAAAATATACTTTTAATCGGCATCTCTGATAAGACCAGCGATAAGACTGTGTGACCGCTAAAATCGAGCTTCGCAGGAATCACCCTTTATAATTTGACGTCCAATGTGATGATCTGCGAACAATCTCGAAGCGTCTAAATCGCACAGAACTCTGAGACAAACAAACAAACAAACGGTCCAAATATTTGCGGACGCTGTACAAACTGAATCCTCCACATTTATGGAAACTTAGCTGTAATGTTTGCGATGCTAGCGCTAACAACTCGTCAACATTGACGAGTGCCCTCCCGAGGTCGAGAGGGCGGGACCCAGGCGTGGTTGATGACCTATGTTGTGCAGTATTCCACACGATCACAAACATCGAGAGTTAACGATCTCTATAAACGAGATGAGATGATACAAGCGTTTCTACAAAACGCTACGTGTATGGAAATGACATTACAAATCAAGGTAGATCACGTGACTTATGGAATTTCGATACATGAAACGCTTGCATACGAAGCCACTTGTCACAGAGTTGGGCAAAATTTAATTGCAATTAATTAATTGGAAATTGCATGTGGTGTCACAATTAACAATTAATTTTGATTTGTTTGTCAATCGCGAACAAATCACAATTAATTGTTAATTCTGACACCACCTGCGATTTGCAATTACTTAATTGCAATTAAATTTTTCCCAACTCTGCTTGTCTAAGGGGGCAAGTGACCTACGGTTAAGAGCGAAGCAAACTGAATGATCTTTTAATTTAGCCTGTCTAGCAGCTATTCTGAGTGATAAAGCCTCGAGTTTCTTAATTGTCTATTACGAAACTACTGGTGTCTTATACAGGGTGAATTTGAAATCATGGGCATCCTTTTAAACGATGACGCTACACATGATTCAGAATATTTTGGGAAAATAAATAAAAAAATCTATTGATAAAAAAAATATTGCTCGAGTAAGCAAATGAGCAAACCAGTTAACTGTTATTCCTTAACTGGGCAATACATTTTTATCAAATATTCTGAATCATGTGTAGAATCACTGTTTAAAAGGATGCCCATGATTTCAAATTCACCCTGTATAATCTTCGTGAATTATAAATCGTAAGTTCTTGGCTGTTGACATGTTGTAGTGTCGGCCATCTGTTAGCAGTACTCTCCCACTCCCACCCCCAGTCCGTTGCACGGTACCCATAAAACCTACAAGCTTTGCTTAGTTTGCAACCATACAATGTGTTAGTTTAGGAAAAAAATAAGGAAAAATATAAGGAAAAATAATCGATTTCTTGCATAATAAAAGTCACCAAGCGATTTGAAATGTTGAGCTATTCTTGTCGCTGGCTGTTGGTGTTCTATCTACATAGAACTGGGGGCTTACCACGAACTCTTATAGTGATTCAATTATAGGAACGTGTTAACGATTCAGCGTCTTTTTGAGCAATGATGTACCTTATTGTCATGACAATAAGAAACGTCATTGCACAAATGGCCGCTGAAACGTTAAAACAAAACTGCTATAAGAGGTGGTGGTAAGCCCCCTGATCATCTGACTACATTGATATTTCGCAACTGAACATCTATAAAACTGAATGCACAGTAGGTAGGTAGCTCAGGGTCTGAGCTCGTACGAGTCGTAAACATATTTATTTCCTATTGTTTATTTATGACTACTTACAACTTATTTTATTTTAGGTACCTACACAATTTTAAATGTTCGTTCGTCCGTCCGTCCGTCCCTCAAACAAATTAGCCTGATATTGGCTTGTATATAGGCGCACCCCTCTGCCAAACGTATTTGTCATATTGGCATGGTTATTTGTTTATATGGACTTCGCTTAAGCATGCCTAAGCATGACCTGCAATGCCGTGGCCAGTATCTAGTTCTTGACATACCATGTCGGACACTCAAGGGTCCGTCCTACCATTACAGTTTCATGAACACGCAGCCTCGGATCTACGATTTTTTCGAACCGGGGCAGAAACTTGATAATGGCGCCCCTCTCTCCAGCGTTTGAGATAAATTACTTAAAAAAACTCACTTTGTGAAGCAAGTTTTTTTTATTTTTAATCATACTATTTATGATTTTGGCGCCCCCTGAAACTGCCACCCGGGGCGGGTGCCCCCGCCAGCCCCGAGATCCGGGCCTGAGGGCCTACTCTGTTTCAAACGAAAACGAAATTTCGGACGAAATTCGCGTATTTCCTACTACGTTTCTCATTGATTCCGACATTTCTTACGAACGAAAATTGTTTGACGTCTTCGTCGTCGTCGAATCTAAACGTCAAACAATTTTACAATACGCGAATTTCGTCCGAAATTTCGTTTTCGTTTGAAACAGAGTAGGTCCTCTGGGAATAGGAACAACTTTAGTAATGCCTAGATTATAGGTTTAAAATTTTAAAGTAACTAGTTCTTAGTATCCTCACGTTTACAATTAAGTTATTTGCCCACCGTGTGGTCATCATTGATGAGTGTTCGTGTTGTTTGGTTAGTGTCAACATTGCTCGGCTGGTGTTGATTCTATGATCGGTGTAACATATTACTATCCACTGCCAACTGCCTGTTAATGTGTGTAAATAACTAAATATCGCGTGACTTGTCTGGTTTCCTACTTAAATATTCCACCTCTATAATCCTTCTTTATAGATGGGGAGCCGTAGAAGGATTTTCTGGATTTCCTCCAGCGCGTCAGATTAAGATAAGGGAGATAGCTTACATATTGATAGGAACCTCCAACCAGTATGAGCCCTTAATATTGGTGGGTACGCTCAGGGGAACCAAAAAAATAAATAGACCATCTTAAAATACTCGAACTCGTCAGATTAAGATAAGGGGGATTCATTACTAGCTAAGAAGTGTCAAAAGTGTCAATTTTGCTAATTTGATCGTCAGTCTAAGAAATGGGAGCATCTGGAAGTTTCACTTTTTCACACCCTCAGACTTCTTTTTTTTTATAGAACTGCGGTGGCATACAAGCGTACGGCCCGCCTGATTTTAAGCAGTTACCGTAGCCTATAGATGCTTACAAAATCTGGCGCGCTCGAGTTTTTTTTTTTTTTTTTCAATTTATCATGTTGGAGCATGAAAAGTATCAAATATCCTCCTCAGCTATTAGCGGAAAAGGGAAGATCTGCCAGTCAGGCGGGTGGTATTATCGATAAGCGATATGCCTCGTGAATCTTGATATCGTGATTCAGGATTTATATGCAGAATCGCATTGTACTGCATGTCAGCGCATGGATCCGCAGAGGTGTACATATTGTGTCACAAGTAGCCTGGATGTCGAAAGACGGTCGCAGTCATCAAGCCAGATAGAGGTGTAAGTGGAGAGACGATATGGACATCTCTGCGGGCAGAACGTGGTCGTGGTAACGTGGTGGGGGGGGGGGGGGTCCACGAAATTAGAAAATGTAATGTAACGTCACGACTTTTATCCCCATTCGAGGGTAGTCAGAGGCTTGAGTGGCCATACACCACCACATTGTGGAGATATTAACCAACTCAAAGCCCACGTTTCACCAGATAGTCAGAACCCAACGTGACAGGTGGTGAACCTTGTCGCCGTATATACAGGAACTGACTATTACCTAATCCCGAGGGATAGGTAGGTTCCTCACGATGTTTTCCCTCACCGTCAGCGAACTGTAAATTATGTACATAGATGAAAATTCATCCATTGGTGCATGCCCCACCGGGGATCGAAACTGGGACCTTATGATTGCTAGCCCAACCTGGGGGCTTACCACCACCTCTTATAGCAGTTTTGTTTTAGCGTTTCAGCTACTCTTGTGCAATGACGTTTCTTATTGTCATGACAATAAGGTACGTCATTGCACAAAAAGTCGCTGAAACGTTAAAACGTTCCTGTAATTGAATCGCTATAAGAGTTCGTGGTAAGCCCCCTGTTCACCCCTAGGCTACAGTCGCTTCCACGAAACAGCTGGCCTACTCCGAAATACGAACCTAACGTTTCGGCTGACGGATTGTCGTGGATTTGACATTTCTTCTTTCGTTTTTCTCTACGATTTGACATTGTTTTGATCGTAAATCAAATCCGTACTTCGGACGATCCGTCAGCGACGTATTTCGGAGTAACCCCCCAGCAGTCCGCAGTCCACGAAATTAGAAATGTCAAATCACGACTATCGAATCCGAGCTTCGGATCTGAAACATTTTCGGAGTAGGAAAACGTACTAACCTTCAGCCGAAACGTTTCGTATTTTGGAGTAGCCCTCAGGATCGGCAGTTATGGAGGAAGGAGAGCTTTTGACCAGCAGTGGACAATTAACAGGCTATAAAAACACGTGATAAACAGGACAGGCAGTTACACCTAGTGATGGGATGTTCTCGAGAACATTCTCACCCTCGGAAACTTAATCGTGAGAATTTTCGAGAAGTTATCTGCTGAAGTATGTTAAACTTGGCATAAACCTCATTAAACATGCAAGTATGGTGGTTTTAATTGTTTTTAAGATTGAAAGTTACTTCACCCAAAATATAAGATTCTCAAAAATTCTCACGAGTAATTTTCCGAGAAAGTTTCCGAGGGTGAGAATGTTCTCGAGAACATCCCATCACTTGTTACGCCGGTCGTGACGAGAGCAAACATGATGTTATGCTGAATTGAGATAATATTGACACGGGACTTCGCAACTCCGACAAGTTCAGTGTTGAGGTCACGGCGTGGTCGACGCATTAGCGACTTCAGATTAGGATGTTATACTACGCATTATACCTACTTAAGTATTAAAAATTGTGACCTCAACGTACGGACGTCGGTCTAATAGCTGCTAATAACTACTGTTTTGGTCATCAAAACACAAAACAGGCATTTATTTTTACGCATGACATACCTATTTGTATTACTTAATTTAATTAGCGGGTTTAAAAATCTGTGTAGATGAACTCGCTAATTGACTTGCCTGATCGTCTGTCGCGTCGCGTGCAGCTCCGATATGGAAATGTAAGAGACCATTTGTGTGACGATCAGGCGCAGTGGTGCGAGTGTAAGCCGCCCAGCTTATTGCATCGGTTGGTTGCGGGTTCGATTCCCGCCAGAGGCAAATTTCGGAAACGGCATTTTCGTAATCTATTGCCCCGAGTCCATTGTACGGTAAGAAACTACTATACAAGCTTTGCAGAGTTTGGGATCATACGGTTGGTATGTTTGTCTGGCCATATTTATTTATTTGTTTTGAGTCAACCAAAACAAAATCGATTTGACTTCCGGGGAAACAGGCTATACAGGGTTATTGGTAAAACACTAACATCCTTGCAGTGCAGGGGCGTATTACTGACATCAAAAACAACAACTTTTAACAAAAAAATAATAATAAAAAATCACTTTCTAAAATGTATGATTTTTTTTTTCTATTCTTGAGGAAAGCCATGGTACGTGGTTGTATTCCACTTTGCCCTAAACTACCTAAACGTACCACGGCTATTCCCTAGATGAGCATATTTTCTTGTTTCATACATTTTAGAATGTGACTTTTTGTTATTTTTTTTATTGTTTTGTTAAAAGTTATATAACAAAAGTTGTTGTTTTTACACGACTGCCCAAAAAAAGGAGTGTATATGTGTTTAGGGTTCATGTATGTTTGTTTGTTGTTTGTTTGTTTGTTGTTTGTTTGTATACGATATGTTAAAAAAACCCTGTCCGAGCCGAAACCGGTATTTAGGTTTCCTAATCACATGACCAAATAAAATTTAAAAAAAATATATTCATGATAGTAAACATATTAATGACAAATTAAAATTCAATTTTTTTTTGCCTTTTTCCTCAAAATGTAGCAAATTTTAAAAATATGACAACACCGTTACCGGAAGTAATTATGTTAGATCGTGTGGCGGCACCTCTATTTTTTTTATGTGAACGGGGTATTTGTTTTCCAAAAAAATATGGGAGGCTTTTGCCCAGCAGTGGGACACTTACTATGCTAAAAAATAAAAAATAAAATGTTTTTTTTTTTTTAATAAAAAAAATTGAATCTAATCTCGATACCCAACAATAGGTACGTTTTCGGGTCGGACAGGGTTTTCTTAACATGTTGTATATGTATGTGAGATTCTTTATTCCACCATAACTTATAAATGCCTGGACGAATTTGGATGTATGGGGTATCGTTAGAATCCTTACATAATTGCGGGTAACACTGGGTATATTATTTTTGAAAAAAATCAATATGGCGGCAGTATGGCTCAATTTTCAAATGTGAAAAAAATATTGTTTTCTTCCATTATTACAATATGGGTATCAAATTGAAGGCCTTGATGAGCACATTCGAAAACTGTAGAATTTATAGGCATCATTTAGCATAGCTAGGCTGTACATGCAAAACAAACATTTCATTTTTGGATGCTGTCACTAAAATGCATAAAATAAAAATTAATAATTAAAAAAAATAAAAACACGACTGCCCTGCCAAAAAACGAACTAAAAAGTATAAAACAAGGACAGTGTCATTGCAGTCGGGGGCCCTCTTAGATTAAATATGTTCCACAGAACGGTCCCCCGACTGCAATGACACTGCCCTTGTTTTATACTTTTTAGTTCATTTTTTGGCAGGGCAGTCGTGTTTTTATTTTTTTATTGATGTCAGTAATACGCCCCTGCAAGGTTGTTAGTGTTTTACCAATAACCCTGTAGTTGACCACGATAGGCCAGTGCGGGTTGGGGTGACACACACACCCCACCATTGGAAAGAACAAGCCCCTTACCATCCCGTCTATATTTACACTTCCGAGACACAACTGGCAACATAAGGACAATTTTTGTCAGATTTTTCAAGCTTCTGACTGCCTGTAACCACTGTCAAAGATCTTAGAATAACACCCGGGACCGCTAGCTTAGCGTGGCATCCGAAGCATGGAGGAGGTCATCATTTTGTTATAATTCGGTCACCCATCCAAAGCCCAACCGAGCCAGACGCGCCGATATATTAAATGTCTAACTAACGACGACCTATCGCCAATTTACAAAGGTTTTTAAGGGATCGGCCACGTGCCGGGGATGCCTCTGTTATTGCAAGCGTCCATAGGCTACGGTACCCGCTTAACATCAGCGGGCCGTACGCTTGTTTGCCACCTTAGTAGTATAAAAATGTTATACCGACAATACGTAAGCACTTATTTGTTTTCCAATTCGGAAACCAAATGCAAGAATAATTCGTTGTGCAAATATGGCGTGTCACAGGTCCGTGCGAATAGGTAGTCAGAAGCAAGTATACCGGGCCATATCTGGGCAAATTCCCCTCCAATGTGAAGGGGATTCGGGCCATAAGCAACCGCGCTAGCCCAGCTATTCTTATACTCAAAATCCACCCGGGTAGAGCTGCGAGTAAAAGATGTTATCAATTACATAAGTAATAGCTAAAAAGGTGTGATCCATAGGGCCATAACACACCTAGTAGCCATGGCGACGTCGCCAACCCCGTAGCCAAGTGAAAATATGACAGGCAACATACCCGGCAACCGACTGGCGACGGTCGCCAGTCCGTCGCCAGTCGCCAGTCGGTCGCATGGTATGTTACCTGTCATATTTTGTCATATTTTCACTTGGCTACGGGGTTGGCGACGTCGCCATAGCTACTAGGTGTGTTATGGCCCATATTGACTCATGACTCAAATTTCAAGTCCATTGGGTCTCACCACTACTTAGGGCCTTTATAGAATTTGGTTTGGTTTTTTAGTCTCTAGGTGTTCCCTAAGGATTATACGCTGCGTGCACGCAGGGGCGTGGAACCAAAGATTACACCTTCTTTCGTCATTGAGAATCATAGACATTTGCAGAGGAGTCAATGTAATGTAGCATGAGAAATAAAATATGATTTTTAAAATTCATCCCGTAAGAGGGTTAAATAGGGATGAAAGTTCGTGTGGAAGATCGCCATTTCTGAAGTTAGAAATATGGATATTGGTGTTTAGGCGTGTGTTAAAAATAAAAAATAACAGCTTAATCCTTTTTGGAAATTCATCCCCTAAGGGGGTTAAATAAGGGATTTAATGTTTGTATGGAAGTTCGTCATTTTCGAAGTTAGACATATGGAAATTGTTATTTCGGCTTCTGTTTATAAATAAAAGCTATTTGTATCATAGTTCCGGAAATTCAACACCTAGGGGTGAAATAGGGGATGAAAGATTACATGTAAAATCCCATCAAGCACACGGCTAGTAATAAATAAATTTAATTAAATTGTTGGTACCACTTACTGTTGATTTAAATGATCTTCACACAAATATTCACTTCCAAATATGTACTAAGTTGTGTAATAGTATTGTATGTCACGTATGATCGTCCAAGGCGGGCACCGAGACTACACTGCGTCGCCTGCGCTGCTCGCGGCGCGGGTACGTGCGCTCGCGCAGGGTACCTACCTAGGACGTGGCGGAATATTGGAATTATAACTACATGTTATATTATAACTTGATTCTTTGTTATCCTTTGAAGCAGTCTTCCGGATTGATGTCGTGAATGTGGAACAAGTCAATGATGTGCCAATGTTTAAGGGTGCGAACACAACAGCTAGTAACTATATGTGCAAGTATATGCTCACCTGCAGTGCTGCAGCCGTTACGTTATTTGCCCTGGTCTGGGTGTCACTGGGATCGCCCCAGTCCATTGTACGGTACCCATAGTACAAGCGTTGCTTAGTTTGGGACCATACAGTTGGTGTGTAAGTGTAGCGATATTAAGGGCTGTATCACACCTGGCGACGGGTTTGGCGACCGTCGCCAAGTAGAGTCCTGTCATATTTTGACATAAGGGCCACCGCAGACTTGCTACTTTTAGCATCGGCGATCGGCGATTTCGATGCTGCGTCTCGCTCGTTCGCGCTCGAAGAAACGCGACGCAGCATCGATACATCGCCGGTCGCCGATGCTAAAAGTAGCATTTCTGCGGTGGCCCTAATTCAATACGAATTAGTCGCGACGGTAGCCAGCGACGTCGCCGGCCACGTATCCAAACAATTGCTATCACCTGTCAAATTCAATATGAATTCGTTGGCGACGGCGCGGCGGCGGCTGGCGACGCGCTTGGCGTCCCGGTGAGATAGAGCCCTTATCGGCGTAATTTGGTTTTTCTAGTATACCAACGATTATAATAATGTCGACAGTAATATATTATACGCGACTGTAGCCTAGGAGTGAACAGGTGGGCTAGCAATCAGAAGGTCCCAGGTTCGATCCCCGGTGGGGCATGCACCATGCACCAATGGATGAATTTTGCGTGTGATGTAATTTATGGATGGCCCCATATCGACCACGAAATGTTGGTGCACTGCACAGTCCTCTGCCGACCCCGGTATTATACACGTGATGATACAACGCAGACGGCTATACCTACTCTGATTTTTTTTATGTGGACTAAAATAACAACTATAAATACCAATGTGATCTTGTTTTTGTTATACTTTAGTAAATAAAATTGAATTAATAATAAATTCTGGTTCAAACCAGAATCATAATAACAACATTATTCATGACAAACGTCATTTTAGTCCACATAATAAAAAATCCGAGTATACTTAGTATGGTTGCAGGTATTTTCGTTACATAAGTACCTGTGTAGGTACCTATTATCATGTGTCATTGGTCGAACTCTCGTGAGCGGCGACCGTGTCAAGGGTGCTACGTGCTCTGATTCCCAATCGATTTACAAACTAATTGTAATTATTGGTATCGCCTAGACTTTAAAAAAGGTTAAAGGTGGTAGAGCCAAGCTGTAGCCAATTGACTGCAGCTGATATACGGGCTGGCTCGACTGAGGTACTACCACCGTCTCACAGAAGATCGGCGTAAAGCAGCTATTACAGCTGCGTTTCGTACGATGAGTGAGAGAGCCGGAAGCCCAACCCCCCTTCCCCTTCCTCGATCCCACTCCCTTTCAAATCGGCAATGTGCGAGCAATGCCTTTGCTATTGCAAGTATCTATAGGCTATGATAACTGCTTACATCAGGCGGGCCGTAAGCTTTTTTGCCACCGCAGCCCTATAAAAAAAAACTAATACATTGGATTCCGAATGTTTTCGGGCGTAGTGTTACCAGGACAAATGGTAAATATCGCCCCGGTTGTCTTAGTGCGACATCGCACGAGGCAACCATGGTTGCGCCTCCAGCGGGTGATTCGATAGCCGACACGGCATTTGTTTCGCTACCAAGCGGACACCAGGTGCGATATCCTCCATACAGCTCTATACATTTTGTTAGTGGAGCGACTGGTTGCGCTACCACTGGTCTCCTCGTGCGATATAGCACTTACTAGTAACTTCAGTAAGACAACTGGTAAATTTAATTCCCAATAGTCTTACCAGGAATTAGAACCTCCATCCAAGTAGTCCTAAGACAGTGTCATACTTTCTGGCGGTGAAATTGAGTCTCTCAAGACATTTTTTTTTTTGAGGTTTTGGCCATTTGTGCGTTTCTTTTCTAGTCGACCTAGAATGTGTCCCATTTAGTGATGAGATGTTCTCGAGAACAGTCTCACCCTCGGAAACTTACTCGTGTAATTTTTTTATTTTGGGTGACGTTATCCTAACTTTCAATCTTAAAAACAATTAAAACCACCATACTTGCATGTTTAATGAGGTTTATGCCAAGTTTAACATGCTTCAGAAGGTAAATTCTTGAAAATTCTCACGAGTAAGTTTCCGTAAGTTTCCGAGGGTGAGAATGTTCTCGAGAACATCCCATCACTAGTCCCATTAATGGAACCACGAGGGGAACTATGTTTCATGGTCCCATTATTATTATTCCTGTTTTCTGGTGGACCCAGGATAGGGCCACGGGGACTACCTCCCTTTTCTATGAAAATAAAATAAATAAATGTAACGTCACGACTTTTATCCCCATTCGTGGGTAGTTAGAAGCTTCAGTGGCCATACACCACCACATTGTGGAGATATTAACCAACTCAAAGCCCACGTTTCACCAGATAGTCAGAACCCAACGTGACAGGTGGTGAACCGTGTCGCCGTGTATACAGGAACTGACTATTACCTAATCCCGAGGGATAGGTTAGTTTCCTCACGATGTTTTCTCTCACCGTCAGCGAACTGTAAATTATGCACATAGATGAAAATTCATCCATTGGTGCATGCCCCACCGGGGATCGAACCTGGGCCTTCTGATTGCTAGCCCAACCTGTTCACCCCTAGGCTACAGTCGCTATGTTCTGTATGTAGTGTAGTGTGTGTGTGTGTAGTGTGTATGTTTTATGTAAATGAGGGCGATAAAGAAACAATCAAATAATTTTCAATATTTATTCATATTACACATACAGATTATAAAGGGATAGAAAGTCACAATATTTAGTTTACAATACATTCATTCGATATCACTTTATGACCCGCAGCGCTATTCTGTAACTACGCACTCATATCTGACGCGTGGTGTATTTTTTATGGGACTGAGGTTGTAAACAAGCTTACAGCTTGATGTTAAGCAGTTACCGTAGCCTATAGATGCTTGCAATAGGTACCTAGGGCATCGCTCGCACGTTGCCGACCTGAAGCGGTGTGGGTCAGAGGGGAATAGGGTAGAGTTGGCCATCCATAAATTACGTCACACGTAAAGGGGGGGAGGGGTTCGACGAAATGTGACAATGTGTGGCAAGGGGTGGGAGGGGATCCTAAGTTTCGTGACGTCACATTTAAAAACCTAATATATCTAAGGATAAAACCGTTTTTTTTATTACCTACAGAAAATTTTAAAAAAAATATGTGACGTGTCACTATGGAGGGGGGAGTCTCACAAATGTGACCAGCTGTGAATAGGGGGGAGTGGTAAAAAAATCATGAAATTCGTGTGACGTAATTATGGATGGCCACTAAGGATTCCTCAGAAATACAGAAAAATTAATTGCATTGGCAATGTTGCATAGCGTCGCTATTTAGCCCCCCAGATGTCCTGTCAAATGCCGTTCGGTAGGTACGAATTCACGCGTGAGATATGAGTTTGTTTCTACAGAATAACACTGCCGTTCTACCTGAGACCTCTCAGTTGGTACGGTCGCCTGCACGTCTAAGGCAGGTAACGTTTCCAACATACGCAGAGCTCTGTTTATTATTTATTTGGAAATGCAGGCGACCGTACTTACAGTAGGTAACTTGGACACAGTGCATGTGTGGCCGGCCACACACGTCACGATCTAACCGCGTCAATGACAAACAGACACAGAACACCACACGCTGACGTGCTACCTGACAGAGGGGGACGGAGCTATACAAACAAACGAGACAGCTCAGCTTTATCTCCGTCTATCACGCTTGCACAGGGTTTCATATACACACTGCCGCTAATTTAATAAGATACCTAACGAAAATATTGCTGTCTCCCTCACAAGTTACGACTATGAGAAAGACGGCAATATATTTAGTTGTCATGTTTATGTATAAAAAAAAAAACAGGGGCCAAAATTGGAACATTTTTTTCTCAATAATTATTTTACTTTTGTTTAAATCGTCATTGGGTAGGTATTTGTATATTCAATAAATATGTAATTAGTAAGTACTTACCTCTATACATTAATTTTCTAACATAGGTACATTGATAAAATATTACATACCTACTGGGTTACTAAACTTAATCATTAAATAGTCTAAACATTAATTATTACTTTGGTGTTCTTTGTTTCTTATAATTAAATTACCTATCCTACTATGTATAATTAATTTGTCTAATATTTCTACGAGCTTTTGGTTTTGTAGTTAAGTTCGTGAATGCCAATATCCTAGCGGTTAGAGGTCGCCGTCGCCCTCATAGGCAAGGAGTTCCGGGTTCAAATAAGCAATTCTTCTGTAGATAAGGACATACTGCGAAATTCACACAATGAGTTATTACTCCACCAAGCCAACTAGAAACTCGGATGGAATGCGGCTTCCCCGCCCGCACACCCGCCACCGCCTGCGGCTTCCCGCCCACCACACCTCCCGCACACCGCCACCGCGTTACAGTGCGGGTGACGCCACATTTGACAGGCGCCTAGTTGGCTTGGTGGAGTAGTATAAGAAGACATTAGGGGCCATCCATTAATTACGTCACATGAATTTCATGATTTTTAGACCCCTCCCCCCCCCTTGTCACAGCTGGTCACATTTGCGAGACTCCCCCCCTCCCTAAGTGACGTCACATATTATTTATAATTTTCAGAAATTTTCCAAATTTTTCGTTAAAAAATTTAATTTCGGTTTTAATACTTAGATATATTAGATGTTTAAATGTGACGTCACAAAACTTAGGACCCCTCCCACCCCCTTGTCACACAATGTCACATTTCGTCGACACCCTCCCCACACTTTACGTGTGACGTAATTAATGGATGGCCCCTTATTTACCAGACGATGAACCGTAGGTATAAGCAAGTACCGAGATATTTTTAAGATAATTTTCCGCGAGCGACTGAATAGTACTGTGTCCATAGACTTAGTTTTGTAAGACCAACTATTTTGGGCAGTGTCTCCCTCTTCCTTGGTAATGTCTTTCAGTTCGACAGATTTTTTTAAAATATTAACTGTGGCCACTGACCGACTCCCTCGGACCCCCCCTGGGGGAGCGATGGTGCTGTAAAGTATGGGGTCCGGTGAACAACGCGGGATCCAATTCCGTAATCTATAAATTATCTCCCCACAGCGATAACATAACATTAGGTAAATAACATCATCATCAGCCTGTATCAGTCCACTGCTGGACACATGCCTAAAATGAATCGCAGCCAAAGAGATATTAATGCAACGATTCCTTCTAGATCTGCAACTGAGTTGCAATAGATGTGATAGTTGGAGACTGCTTAACTTTTACGCGCCGTACAAGAATGACAGGTAACAAAGCCTACACATGGTTCACAGTTAGTTTACCTCTGACGTTCCTCGTTTTATTTATGTAAAACGCAAAGTCAGCCTTTAAACTTGGCCTTTGACACCATGAACTGTAGATAATGCTTTATTCTACAGCCTACATGACTTATAAAAACCTAATATCGACCACGTTTTACAAAAATAAATAAATAAGGTAAATGTCAGAGGTAAACTAACTGTGAATACACTATACTTAGAGCCTGTTTCAGAATCGTCAGAACTCTTATTTTCTATAGAATATCTGTTTGTTTGTCAAAACGCCATTGTTTTTGCCCTAATAAAACTGTGATACAGGGACCGCGGATATGTTTTGTTCGCACAACGGAGGGGTGATGAAAAAGTTTGGGAGCCACTGCCGTTTGGATAGATGATGAGTATAGTCCGCGGCCTCACCTCCAATTAGCGAGTGTCGGCTCCCATGTTTGTATGTAACACGCGCGCGCTAAACACTCGTTATTGCCAATATCGGATGCAGAACGTTTGTTATAATAAAATATTGATTCGGCATAGCAAGGTTGGACCAACTCCTCCACCAAGCCAACGTCAAATGTGACGTCACCCATCCATTAATTACGTCACACGTAAAGGGGGGGAGGGGGTCGATGAAATGTGACATTGTGTGACAAGGGGGTGGGAGGGGTCCTAAGTTTTGTGACGTCACATTTAAAAATCTAATATATCTAAGTATTAAAACCGAAATTTGAATTTTTAACGAAATATTTTGAATATTTCTGAAAATTATAATAAATATGTATAAAAACACAGGGGGGGGGGGTCTCGCAATTGTGACCAGCTGTGACAAGGGGGGGAAGGGTCTAAAAATCATGAAATTCCTGTGACGTAATTAATGGATGGCCCCTTGCGGCGGCGGTGTGCAGGTGTGGCGGGCGGGAAGCGGCGGGCGGGAAGCGGCAGGCGGTGGCGGGTGTGCGGGCGGTATGTGGGCGGGGAAGCTGCATTCCATCCGAGTTCCTAGTTGGCTTGGTGGTTGGTATAGAACACCTATAGTTTTGTGAATCCGGGGGTCTTCTACTGGTGGTGAGCAGAGTGGGGAAGAATTTAATTGCGATTAATTAATTACAAATTGCAGGTGATGCCACAATTAACAAGTAATTGTGATTTGTTCGCATTGACAAACAAATCAAAATTAATTGTTAATTGTGACACCACATGCAATTTGCAATTAATTAATCGCAATTAAATTTTACCCAACTCTGGTGGTGAGGGACTCAGGGCCGAACGACTAACGCGGTTAACAAGTTTTACCGTAGAACAAATCCAGCACAACTTGAGATCTCTTTATTGCAGGTGTCAATAGTCAAGAAAGCTCAGCTTATACTGGAAATGTTCCCCGAGACTTGCGTGTAACCTTACCTTAATGGTACCTTGACTAAAAGAAAATTCCGGGGTACGGTCGCCTGCACGTCTAAAGTAACATATCCAAGAAAAGCTGAGCTGATTATTGACGCCTGAAATAAAGAGGGCTCAGTAGTACAGTTGGAAATGTTCCCATAGACGTGCAGGCTACTGTACTATGTACCAATGGAACTGTATCGAAAACAAGCGCGCAACTGAACATTTAGTTTAAAAAACCCTAAAAATAATAAAATAAAAAGAAATAAAATTTGTACTATAATGTATATTTGCATAAATTAAAAAAATACACATACCTTACACACATTTATATACAATAATATTTAATTTAAATTTTATACTAAATTCACGCTTAAATGCCGTCTAAAAAATCCTTAAACTATAATTTTTTACATCAAAACAAATAAATTATAAATACAAAATTACTTACAAAGAATAAATTATTAATTCTATTCTTTACTTAAATCTATTATAATATTTATTTTATTTAGTCAACATTACCTACCTATACAATTTTGCATTAATAATTAAAAAATATTGTGCGATTAAAAAACCAACTATAAATTATATTCTACACACGAATAAGTAAAAACATTTTATGCGCTATCGTGTCTGGCAACACTGGCATGGTAGGTTTTTTGGCAAAATATTTTTTAACACTGGCAACTCTACCATGACCATAATAAACCCTTCTTTGATGGAGACGAACCACAAACAGAGCAATAGACATTCTTTTTATTTTCAAAGAATAGTCATTGTCTGCTTATATTTCTTGACTTATTAAGCATAACTCAGTCAAACTTTTTAGTCTATCTAGACTGAAAAGCAGCACTTCACCGTCAAAATTAAAACCACGTATAGAAATGTTGCCAGTTCAAAAAATCGTGGTACAATGTCTGTGTTGCCAGCGCAATTGATTACTTATTCCATCTTTATTCTGTCTCGTGTGAGATACACGCACAAAAAAACTTTAAGGACATCATGGCCTGCTAGTCCGTACTATGCACGCCCGGAACAACCACACCCTTGGACTCCGCACTCTAGGCAAAAAACATCTGAAACACATACCCTTAATAAGCTTTAATTTTCGATGGAACACAAAGGCATAGCCATAGGCATAGCCTCCACTCCCACCTCGCAACTTTCTTCGGAATGAGGTGCAAGCAATGATATATTAAGAAAAAAATATGTATATTGGTTACCTACACGGCAAAGAATTTGCTTTCATATAATATTTTATTAACCTAACCACATATTAAATTCAACAACGTATGTAATAACGTGCAAAAATAACATTGTCAACGTTGTCTATGTGACGCGAAACTACGTGCGACTGAGCTCAGGTTTGCCAATTAGAAAACTTTTAATGTGCCACTTACGGAGCGCGTATAACCTATCTACTTTTTTATTGAAATATCTTTGGATGCAAGTTATTCGCGGTGCGGAGTCGAAAAGGTGGTTGGTCCGAGCATTCATGACTCCAACACAACTCCAAACACATCACTAGCTCCAACACGAGTAACTACCATGCGATTAAAATAAAAATAGGACCGGCCTAGCGCCATGTAGTGACGTCACAACTGGAAATGTTACGGCTCTCGTCTAACTTCACTCATAATTACAGTACTTTATATGAGTGAAGTTAGTCCTATTCTTATTTTAATCGCAATAGAGTTGTCGTCTAATATTTGAATAGTGTTAATTCCTCGGGTGGCCGATTGGGACCGCCATACCATTTGGTATACAAATATTCCACGCAAACGCGAGCACAAAGTACGATTCAATTCGCGCACTTTCCAAGATACATGCTCCATGCAAATTTACTACTCCGCCAAGCCAACTAGACACTCGGGTATAAATATGAAATGATAATAAGTCAATGATTCCGCGGTCCGTCCACCACGTAGTGAGCCTGGGCCAATGCCGGCACTCCTGTGGCAGTAGCTCCCACTAAGTGGTGGATGGACCGCGGAATCATTGACTTTGTATCATTTGATATTTATACTCGAGTGTCTAGTTGGCTTGGTGGAGTAGCAATGACTATTCCCTGTACCACATTGTAAAATGAGCTCTGACGCGCTCCGATACGCTGCACGATGTGAATCGTACCTTAAACTCGTGTTATAACCACACCTAAAAACCACAGTATAAAGAATATAGTGCAGTAGGGAAACTCAATAACGTGCGGCTGGATATGCAAACATATACTACTGATAATTGCATGGACTTGGGCAATGAGTGGGGAACGCTATGTGTATCAATCGAAAACGAGACCCCCCCTCACCCCCCACCCCGATACAAAACCCCCCACGCTGATGCACAAAGCAATCCTCGTATTTCTTAAAAAAAAACCCACCAACTCAAAATATCCTCCCATGTTTTGGGGAACTCTCCCAAACTGGCAACACTCTCTAAGCGGCCAAAGACAAATAAGCCATAGACGTCGCATCCCCACTCACCTCGCTTATGATCGTACCTAACATTTTGATTCAAGGTTTAACCTTGAAACAACCTATCATAATTTACCATCTTTTCCGATACCCTCTAACTTTTGACGATCGCATTCTCATATTCCCATACAAAAGTGAAAGTAAGCGGCGTCTATTATGCTTATTGGTCTGTGGTCCCAGCCATAGACTGCATGTCCAGTGTGTTACATTCGACTAGCGTACAAATAAATGTATGTTCGAGTCATAGATTATCACGGAGTTGCCATACCATATCTGACCATAGAATACAGAGAAACTATAACCCGGGCAAGCACACTTGCTCATACAAACACAGTACTTTATGAATCAGTTCATACTGCTCCGAATTCTGCACCATACCACCTCTATTCAGACGCATATTGCACACAATCCCCAACACATCCACCTTATGGTCTATTGCCAATTGTTTGATGCCGTTCAATATCCCTATAAGACACCCCGTCCGGCCAATACCGGCCGAACAGTGCACTATCGTCGGTGGATGTAACGACTCCTTGCTGAAATCAAAAGGTGTGGATACATTGACGGTTACCTCGCACGGGGTCGGCTGCTCGAGCGGCGGGAACACGAACTTTGAACTGTCTTTGGGCGTGTCACTACACTTGCACTGTTCGTCACTGAATTCAACACAATCACTGAAGTTATACACTTTGTCTTTTAAAACGTCCAAACTGAGGTTTAATAGTGCGTTCACGTCCTTAGGACACTTGTGGTCCGCCCAGTTGTAGAACCAGTAGTGGTGGACAGTAATCTCGTGGTAATTACCGGAGTATTCGTATCGCAGAACCAATTTTCGGATAGTATACCCGGGTTTCCGGATCATTCCTGTATTTTTGATGATGAATCTGTTTTCGTCGTTGTCTGGGGAGTCTATTATGATTTGTTCGTTGGTTTCTAATGGGAAGTACTGCTCACACTTCTGTCGGTTGTTCTCTATGAAGTTGGTAAGCATGACGATCTTCTGCGTGCGGTTGGCGGCGCTGTCGGCGCGCGCGCAGGTGTTCTGGTGCACCATGAGCCAGAAGTCGAACACAGTGTTCTGGAGCGGGCCCTGCGTCGCTATATATGTATTCTTCGTGTATTCATGCCCCTGGAAATATTAGTGTTTACATTATACAAAAAAAATTACCAAATGCGTGTCGGAATCGGACATAAAGGGTCCCGTACCACGATAGAATATATAAGATTAACGTCAAAGAAATAAGTTAGAAGCAAAAAATACATATTCTGTGAAAATTTCAATGCTCTACCTATTACGGTTTATGAGATACAGCCCGCTGACAGACTGACGGACGGACAGCAGAGGCTTAGTAATAGGGTTGCGTTGGCACCCTTTTGGTACGGAACCCTACCTCACGATATCTCCTTCACCCTCTAGTATATGGCCCCTATTACGAAACCAGTCATACACAGTTTTGGTTTCGTTTGTGCGTGATTTTGACTCAAATTCCAGAAATTTGAGATTATTGGTTTGGAACAGGGTTCATAATAGCAGCCTTATGGCCGAATACTCGTACGCCACTTAAATTTGAGAGCTGCTTAACTTTGACGCGCCATACAAAAACTGACAGCTAACGACGTCTCAAACTGCTAAGTGGGACTTAAATATTTAAGTGGCCTTTGAGTATTCGGCCGTTAAGTAACTAATTAATGCTTACCTTAATAAAATTGGCATTAATATACCCTTCATAGCTGGTGCCCGGCTCTGCCCGCAGTATGAACCTCGAGTGTTCGTTGGGCAGTATCGTCTTGTACCTGTTCTTGGGGTGTGACCCGGATACTATCGGCTTCTCCTGGAAATTGGTGGGCATGTCCCAGAACTCCTGGTGCAGGTTCCTGAGCAGCATCTTCTGGTACTCCGAGCATGGCTGTGATGCTGGCTCCGGTATCACGGTTTGAGGGTTTTCTTTGCCTTCAACACGACCGGTACAGCAGTGCTGGCCTTCCCCGGAGCTGTGACAACGGACTTTGGAGTATCCGTTCTGGAAAACCTCGTTTAGGTCTCGTAGTTGCTGTCTAGATAGCACGCTAGACGCGTTTTGTAAGTGTTGCATATTTGCTAAATACAGTCTGAAGTCTTCTGATGTGCTCTGAGGGCTGAGAGGTTTCGTGGTTATGTTTCTGACGAAGCCTTGCTGAAAGTTCGGGTCGTCTTGCCGCCCGAACGCGTATATGATCTCGTTCTCCTGATCCCCACATACGTACGTCAAGTTCTGTGGATATTCCTGTTCCGTAGTGTAGCACGCGGACCAGAGGTTATCGTGGGACCCGAATCCTACGCCTTTCTCCGCGGACCGCAACCTAGTTCGGTTCTTATAAGATTTCGGGATCAAATTCTCTGTGCTTAGTGATTTCCTATGTTTATCTCTATGCGGGAGATCTTTTAGATTAGTTTCTAGTAAATTCTCGTCAATTTCTAAGTCTCTAGGCTCTTGCGGTTGTATGTTCAGAGTTAATGAAGTATTCGAGCTGCGTCTCTCCAAAATACCTTTACGAGGTTCCGCTGGAGGGTTGTCGATGCTATGGTTACTGTTGTATCTACTCAGGTTGCACGTAGAACCGTTCAGGTTGTAGTTGGACACGCTCAGACTTCTGTTGACCGATATCTGTGGGTTCGAATTGTTTATGTTTAGTGTCAGAGAGGTGTTCGAACTTCTCCTTTCAAGAAGACCTTTCTTGGGGCCTGGTTTAGCGTCTTTATTTAAAGAACTGTTGCTGGAGTGTCGACTTAAATTGTTAGAGGATAATATATTCAGAGTTAGACTGTTGTTCGACCCGCGTCGTTGCAATAAACAATTTTTAGATACTTCACCGGATAGATTAGTGTTTGATGAGCATATGACACGCGTGGTTGGTGTCAAGTGTTCAGTATTAATCAAAGAAGTGTTGGAGTCGCGTCTGTCTAGCAGTTTCTTCTGTCTGTTGTCCGTGTTAAGGCTGAAGTTAGACAGGCTAGTTCTGACTGTTGATAAGTTGTGGCAGGACGCGGCCGCACTGCTCAAAGAGCAGTTGGAACTTTGTAAACTGTGTGTACTCATCATTAGGCTCTGATTAGAGTTTCGTCTGTGAAGCTTTTTGGTTAGTTTCTCATCTTCAACACTTGGTTCGAAATCATCGGACGTGACGCCTTCTGGTAAAGTCTTAAGGTTGGTACTGGAGACGCTCAGATTCTGCTTGTAATTCAGCAAATTGGACCCCAAGGTCTGACTGGGGTCGATATGGTAGCCTCTGCTATCGACCCCTGATATATTAATTTCTGGTGCGTTCTCAAAGTCAGCCATGTTTTCGTCAAATGACCCCATAGTCCTGGACCCCATTCGGGAAGTGCCCGGCTGGTATAACATGAGAGTAGCATGGTTCTCTCTCAAATAGATACCGCTGTCTTGCCCTTTCATGTATAACCGTCTTTGTTCCGCGTTCGATTGTATAGAGTTATACCCCATCTTGCCGCCAGAGAAGTCATGTTTCATATTCTTCTGCGCTAGTATTCGTTTCAACTGTCTTTTAGGGGTATTCGGCATGGAAACAGAATTCTGCGGCACTTCTAGAGTCTTCTGCTGGGGTAGAGACAGATTGACAGTTTCAGAAGAGTCTAGAGACGTCGCTTTGACCTTCAAAGTTGGTGTTTTAACCTTCTTTTCTTCTGCATTTGTGTAAAGCTTCTCGAATTCCAGTAATTCCTTTTCGAGGTCGCTGTCTCGTTTTGTCAAGTCAATTCGCAAGTTCCTCAGGTTTTTTCCTTTTCGTTTCGTCTGTGTGTCGGCGGGGGTAGTCGCCCCTTCTTCTGACGTCACCGTGATTTCGAATTCCTTCGGCGAAAACCTCGGCATGTCCAGAAACGATTGCGTATCGGAACTATGTCGCAGACACTTCTTCTGCACGAGGTCTGGGGACTTGGGCTCAGTTTCCTTCGCACTGTCTTTGGCTTCTTCCTCGAATTTGAATACAGGTCGTTCGTTTGTCGGCGTTTTTTGGTACCTGTCCATGCTTTCGCAAGAAGTGCTAACTTCCTGGTTTTTGTACGCTTCGTTCATCTGATCTTTGATCTGTTTCGCGATCGGTAGTCCGAGATTCTGTTCGATGATCTTCGCGTTGTCCGAGTCCAAAGATATTGACTTCAGTCTCTGTCGTCTCGCCTGGGCCGTGTTGGACGGACTCGGCAGTAGTTCATTGCTCTTATCCTCTTTCTCAATCTGTATAGAGTCCATTTTCGCGCAGCAGTCCACCACGTCTTTGTCTAAGTGTTTCGTCCGTACGTCTATCTTGTTATCGTCTTTAATATTCAACTCTATCGTCTTGTAAGTGTCGCAGCTGTTGTGTCGTCTATATTTCTTGATTTCTTTGTCAGCGGGCGGCGTGAACCGTTCTCTTTCAATGGAATTCCTGCCGCCATATTTTCTTGGTCTCGGGGCGACTCTCGCGCCGTCCTCGAGACACGATTGCTCGAACGTAAAATAGTTCTCCTTGTTGTAACTATGGACCTTAGGGCTGGGTTTTCCGCTTAAAATCCTAGGAGAACTAGGTTTCTCCATGCCGTTTCTATTCAAATGGTCCCCTAGCGCTCTAGGGGACTGCGGCACTTCGGAATCTCTAGGGGTTTCGGGGAAAAACTTGGGTGAGCGAACGGTATCGTAGTACACCGATCTAGGTGACGGTTCCGCGAAGAACATGGGTGAGACCGTCTCGGGTGGGGTGAAGAACCTCGGAGAAGTCATTGTGTCTAAAAGTTTGGGTGAGAAATCGAATTTGGGTGCGGTGGACTTAGCCGAACTGCATTCCAAGACCCTGGGAGAGTTCTGCATCTCCATTCTCTCCTGTTGACCCTCGAAATGGGAAGTCTCGTTGACGCTGCACATGTTAAGCCGCGTGCTGACTGACCTGAACCTCCTGAGGTTGCTCGGCGAGGCGTCCTCGTCCTCCGGCGTCTTTTCACTCATCGTGTCGTATTTCTGCACTGTGTCCGTATCGAAACCGAACACTTCCTTGTCTGACTTTGCGCTGCAGAGGAAAGGGGACTTGTCGTCCTTTTCGAGGGAAGGTGACCTGGTTGCACTGAACTTCTTAGCTCTCGTCTCCTGGCTCAGATCGGCACCTAGCGCCGCGTTGGATATCTGCGCGAGCGGCCGCGGTATAGTCGTGTACTTGTAGTCGGAAGGTCGCTTATGCAACCACTGCTCCGGCAGCGGTAGCTTCGGGATCCCCCGGAACTCAGAGGGGCCGGGGTCGGGGGGGTCGGTGCGGGGTCGCGGGGGGGTCGGATTCTTGATGATCACGATCTGGGGAGGGGCGGCGGGGGGCTCGTCGTTGGGCGCGGCGGCCAGCGCGGCGCGGGCGCGGCGCGGCTGCACCACGCGGCCGGGGGGAGCGGGGGTGGGGGGAGCGGGAGGCGCGGGGGCGGGCGCGCGCGCGGCCCGGCCGGGGGCGGGGGCCCGCGGCAGGCTCGGGACGCGGACTAGGTGCACCTGGAAACAAACACGACATCTTTTCACTATGTTACACACACACTCACTGGAAATTTAACTATATGAGCATTTAACAGTCAGCCTACTACTCCTAGCACAAGCATTTAGTTTATCCACGACGGCTCGGACTAGCTCGCGACTGATCGAACGCCTTACGGCAATCCGCGACAAGCCCTGACAAGCGCAACTGTTCCCAGGGCCCGTTGGCTCGTGATGGCGCGGCGCGGCACGTGTAGAAGGCGGGGTACTGACCTCGTGCGCGCCAGGCGCGGTCTTGGCGGTGCGGCGGCGGCAGCGGCGGGCCAGCAGCAGCAGCAGCAGCAGCAGCAGCGCGGCCGCCAGCGCGCCGCTCCACGCGCCCGCCTGCGCGCCCCACATGCCACCGCCAGCGCCACCGCGCTCACATCTGCGGACACCGCCCGGGGCCGTCACTTGCGAGTGCGACGACATCACATTACACTACACTAACAGACCAACCAGATTCCTACAGAGGTACGGACAGACCAATAGCGCGTTTGGACTCTTGACAATGGGACGCTTTTACAGGACATTTGGACAATTTTTGACACAAACTGACCTCAGTAGTACCAGCCCATGCATCGCGCGGCAGCACTGTCGTGGCACCTCTGTATTTATCCTTCCTCTGTGCTACAGAACACACACTAAGAACTCAGGAATCCTAACGGACACTTTGAAAGTGACTCGAGCTATGTCACATGGGATTTGTACTTAAATCGTGTATTTAATAATAAATAACTGTACAATAATCTCACACCAACTTATTTTGTTTCTCTTCCATATAAGTTCGACTAGCAGAGAATGGACTCGCTACAGTAATAATACGCACTCTCCATTCAGTCTTGCTTCTAGGTGCACCCGTTTGCAGACTAACTGAGTAAAAAAAGCTACCTACATTATTTTTAGTAGGAGTTTAATACTTTCCTCAGATTATGACTAAGAATTGCACTGACTTGTGTAAGTACCTACAGCTTGATTTGATTTCTCATTTAGTTGCACAACTTGACAAGTGCTGATGTCATGACACGCATCAATCTTGCTCTTAAGTAAGCAGTTTTACTTCTCAACGGTTTTATTTACAAAACTGGTTTACAGATCTGGGTTTTCCTGTACTTAATGACAAGTGTGTGGTCCATAGTTTATGCATAAGCTGGATCTAATGCAGGTCAATTTTAGATAGTCTTTTTCATAATTCACCCCGGTTTGTGTCACTGGGTTCCCCCCAGTCCATTGTACAGTATTCTTAGTACAAGCGTTGCTTACTATGTTCAGGACAGTTAGTGTGTTTGTTTTGCAATGAGCAATGGCAAGCAGGCTCATAGAAGTTGTATGTGACATTCTACTTTAGGCTTTTGGCATAGTTGAGCCTCAATCTATGCAATAGTTTAGCATTATCTATAAGTATTTGGAACTTTTTGATATTAGCTCTTAAAAAACAATACTACATAGGGGGACATTGAAAATGGATCATTTCCTTAAGGAAAAAGAAACCTCTATAAGCTCTAAATCGTAGTATGAAGGTCCAATATTACCCGACAGCCCTAAAACAGATCCCATTACAAATGAAAACAGCTGACAAACTCATTCAAATATTTTCTATGGAAAATTACCCAAAAAATACATAATTTTGTGAACATATAAGGCTCAAAGTCGGTCGTAACGCGCGAACCCCACATGCGATATCTTCCAACATGTATATGGTGCGTTCCATTCACCGTTAATTTTGTTATTTTCGTCCACAAAAAGTGTTAAAAACGATAATAATGATCACTTTCAGTACAAGTTGGTGCGAGTGGAACGAGATTTGTGATCGAAAATAACGAAAATTACAAAATTAACAGTGAGTGGAACGCACCAATAATAATCTATTTATGGTGACTGACAGGTCTGTAACGCAACCAACGTCGCTACGTTAACAACACTCGGCTACATTACTAATATCGCTATATTATAGCATTCTGACCTCGTTAATACGTACTGTCAAGGCTGGGGCGCCGTTTCCAATACATTTTACATAGTTTCCAAAGGTGAAAACCTTCGAAATTAACAACAGAAAACATTTCAACATTGTTTCATTGCGAGTAATATTTGCAATGAAATTGTCCCTATTTCAACCGTTATATACGGTCGGTTGATATGTTTATACTTTATTCGTGGGATTAATTGATGTGTTGGTGATAAAATATCGAGGAAATACTCACTGTTCATCTATTTATCTGGGAGAACTATTATATTCCCGTAAGTCACCATACGATTCTGTTTCCTTGCAATCACTACACAACACTGTTATAGGGGCACTGAAACACGTCACCACCACTGAAAAATCTCTTTCTTCTTATTCTTATAATGGTTTATTACACGTTTGTGCGAAGAACACTCGCCCTACGAGTTTTGACATTACATGAGTCGGCCATTTTTCTTCAGAGGACAACAAAAGCGGGGAGTGTTGCCAGTTTATAAACGAAACCTCCACGGAGTATTACTCATTACATTACGCACCTTTTTTTGTCAAAAACCAAATTTGTCACCAGCGCTGAGTGGAAACTTATATTTTTAGTGCATTTGTAAGCACTTGTGTTCTCTGTATTTAAATCTCAATTCTCATATAATTTTAAGTTAGGTAGGTTCTTTGGGTACATCAGAATCAGTAAAAAGTAAATTCAAACTATTCTACCTCTTTCCTAGAATGCATTAATTTTCCTTAAAACTGAGCAACTATTTTCATCGTTTTCAGTTATTTCAGGCGGTCGGGTATTGTCATGAAACGTAGTTGGTGTCCCATTGAGGTCGCAGCGCACATGCGCGATGGTCCCGGCCGCGAACTGGGCTACTGGGGCATCGACTGGCCCTGCTACCCTGCTAGTACACTCCTGGGTCAACTTACATAAATACACACTTACCTATTCAGTATCTAGGTCGCTGGGTTTTGGGCTAAAATTCATTATAACCGCATTAAAAGTACATTTATATCGGAAGCTGATGTCATGGTTCTTGATAAGGAAAATAAATTGTGATATTGACATACATAATTTTGAACTGTTTGCGAATTAACTTTTGAAGCAATCTGTTGGATCGATTTCAATAAAACTTTTATAGTACAGGCCAAGTTTGCTAGTTAGACATATAGTATAGTCACGTATAGTTAACTGCTACTAAGAAATATTTTTTCATCCAATTAGACTTTATTGCTTCTGTGTTACAGTTTATATTAGAAGATTTACGTTGATTTGTTATTTATACATCCAATTTGATCGATATAGCTTAATAATTAATAGGTCATAAGGTACAATCTCGTTAATAAAACACGAAGTTTAAAAAAATATTTTGTAGTGTATTTTATTTTGAGTACAAACTTTAGATATTTGAATCAATTATTGAGTACATAACATGAATACACTTATCTTATACAGCTTTAAGCATGTTAGCAAATTTACAATTTGGTAATTAACCACAGCCGTATTGCGTAATACTATGTACATACAATTAAAAGTAAGTTACATCGTCAGACAAACAGATCGATCGTACAATACTACTCATCACGAAATCCTAATATTTCTTTATAGGTCTTTAAGAAATATTTCAAAATTAATTTCCTAATAAGGTTGAAATTTGTATAGGACAACTCACAGAGTCGCGGGTAACAGCAAACACGATATTTCATGTTTATAATTAATTAGTAAAACAAATACACGAGTCTTAATACTATTTTGATAGAGTTTAAAATATTGAACATTCATGTAATTAGGGCTGAAATATTGATTAAGCTTTAATTAGTATACAATCTATGTTTGTGTCATACAAGTTATTTGTTCTGATGATCCAATCCAGTATACGTAACTGTCGAATACTTGAATACAATTAATTTTGACGCTCGACTCGACGAATAAATCCAGAACTAGCGTTTCAATCAGTATGCAACCGTTAACGGTGGGCAGATGTGTATCGTTGTATTACGCATATTCAAATACATCATCACGCCCGTATTTCCACCAGGGGTAGGTAGAAATGGACTGGAGTACATCCTCATATCGCCAATGGTGTTTTCGGTCCCAGTGTAATAGAAGTCGAGTATAATGTGGGGCGCGCCTTTTGTCACATTCAATGACTTGACGTTGTCCCTTAAGTTCTGAACTCCAGTATTTTATTAAAATTCTATTAGATTCGTGTGCGTCACCGGGACGGATTACGAGCAATGATTTAGGATTCTCAAAAAATACGACTGTTTCGTGAGAGTAATGGTCCGGCCTCGATTCCCGAATACTGTAGTGTTTGTCATACGCTAACAATCAGATCTATTATATTTAATTATTTTGTTATAAGATGTTTTAAAATAAAATTTTCTCATTAAACTAAGAGCCTCATTAACGATATTATGTCATAGCTTGTCTTTAAACATACCAGTCATGCATGATGAGTCGAATCGATGACAGATATGTAAAAACATCCAATCACTTCGACGGTCACTTACCCTAAATAAGGCCGGTCACACATTATAAGAAACTTACTGTCAGAAAAACGCAGACATTTTGTATTGGGCCACGCGTACTATCAGAAATGTGCCGAACTGGTTGAGCTTTATGTGGACTGCATAAGGTCGTTCATACAATTGTTGTCAGAATTTTTCTGATGATGTGTGGCCGGCCTAAGACTTGGTAACTTGTTATAGAAACTTAAAACTATTATAAAATTCATAACATTTCGTCAGCATAACTTAAAACATAAAATTGAGAAACACAACAAAGTCGCATCGCTCGTTTGCACTGACGCAACATTTACAACGATTTATTTTCTTGTCCTTATTTTTGGCCAACACAAAATAGTGACAAAAACATAAAGCAGTGTATTTAAATGTTTGGTTAATGCAAACGAATTAAGGCGACCGTCTAACAAGTAGTTCTCAAGTTTCTGATTTGAATGAACTTCGAGTATTTAGGTAAAAGGATTTAACCAAACGTTTGAACTTACCCATAAATTAAATATTGTAAAACAACACACACCTTCCGAATACTCAACCACTACTCAAATTAAGTCTCTCTGAGCTGAGCTACCTCGTCATCTTATTTTTGTTCTGTTAAATTAGATTCCCTCCATTAATTATACTTTTTAATATAAGTGATAAACTAAAATCATAATACCATAAAATGACTTGAAACGATCTATTTATTTGGTCGCAGTCTCTCCATCACTCAACTAGTCATCCTCACACAACTATTCACAATGGAGCCAGTCATTCCTACGCGAGCGAATTGATCACTTGCTCGTGTGATTCTCGGCTAGGCATCATTATCATTTTCATGTGTTTTTTTGTTCATACATATTAACAGAGTATTTTTTTTATTTCTATTTTTGTTCAACAAAACGAAACTTAATCTACGGTCATCACATTGTGGATAGGATTGGCGCAAATCTTACCAGTGAAGTTATAAAGTCAAATTGAGAACTAGGGGTAAATTAATTCGCCTAATTTTGAGCATTTTTTTTATAAACTGGCAATACCATTTTTTTCAAAATTGTATTCTTTACATTTGGAACGTCATCTTGTCAATAATTACGTCAAGTATTTTTTTAATTCGTCAAAAGCGTACTCGGTCAGAATGCCAATGATACCGTCGGTGTCACAGACATAGATCTAAATAGATGACGCATGTCCCTCGTTTTGTATGAAAACCATGCTAACCACTTTTTTCTACCTACTGTGAGCCTTTTATACTTCAACAGGTTCCCCGTCCAATGCATCAGATATGATTCATGGGACATGTCTCAGTCAACTTTTCTTGTGGAGTTTTTACAACTCAATACAGCACTACTAGACATTCTTTTAAATGTCGTATGACGTCCAGCACCGACAGCGGTCGAGCGCGGACTGAAACGGCATCAAAGGCAGTGCGTTACTGCCTTTATGCATATTTTGGCACGCAAAGTGAGACTTGCGTCATCTATGCAATCTACGTCTGTGGTCAGTGTTGGTTGGTAGTTGTCTAGAAGGTGGGTATCTTGTGCCGTGGGGTGTGCGCGAGCGCGTCGTCGATGGTGAGCAGCATGTGGAAGGAGAGGAAGAGCGCGGCGGCGGAGGCGGCGTGCCACAGGTCGTGCGAGTCGAACAGCTGCAGCGACGAGCACGCCGCGTTGTGCCGCCGCGACTGCGCCGGCGTCTCCTGCACCATTCCATCCAGACACAATCATAAACAATTGCCAAGGTTTTTCATTTGGGGGGGGGGAGGGGTGCCAATACTCGCTATGCTTGGCAAACGGGTTGGCAAGCGCTGTATCCATTCGACTACATTGATTCACACACAATATCCACTCGACTACATTGATTCACACACAATATCCACTCACCTACATTGATTCACATACAATATCCACTCGACTACATTGATTCACACACAATATCCACTCACCTACATTGATTCACATACAATATCCACTCACCTACATTAATTCACGCACAATATCCACTCGATTACATTGACTCACACACAATATCCACTCACCTACATTGACTCACACACAATATCCACTCACCTACATTGATTCACACACAATATCCACTCACCTACATTGATTCACACACAATATCCACTCACCTACATTGATTCACACACAATATCCACTCGACTACATTGATTCACACACAATATCCACTCACCTACACTGATTCACACACAATATCCACTCACCTACATTGATTCACACACAATATCCACTCACCTACATTGATTCACACACAATATCCACTCACCTACATTGATTCACACACAATATCCACTCACCTACATTGATTCACACACAATATCCACTCACCTACATTGATTCACACACAATATCCACTCGACTACATTGATTCACACACAATATCCACTCACCTACATTGATTCACACACAATATCCACTCACCTACATTGATTCACATACAATATCCACTCACCTACATTAATTCACGCACAATATCCACTCGATTACATTGACTCACACACAATATCCACTCACCTACATTGACTCACACACAATATCCACTCACCTACATTGATTCACACACAATATCCACTCACCTACATTGATTCACACACAATATCCACTCGACTACATTGATTCACACACAATATCCACTCACCTACATTGATTCACACACAATATCCACTCACCTACATTGATTCACATACAATATCCACTCACCTACATTAATTCACGCACAATATCCACTCGATTACATTGACTCACACACAATATCCACTCACCTACATTGACTCACACACAATATCCACTCACCTACATTGATTCACACACAATATCCACTCGACTACATTGATTCACACACAATATCCACTCACCTACATTGATTCACACACAATATCCACTCACCTACACTGATTCACACACAATATCCACTCACCTACATTGATTCACACACAATATCCACTCACCTACATTGATTCACACACAATATCCACTCACCTACATTGATTCACACACAATATCCACTCGACTACATTGATTCACACACAATATCCACTCACCTACATTGATTCACACACAATATCCACTCACCTACATTGATTCACATACAATATCCACTCACCTACATTAATTCACGCACAATATCCACTCGATTACATTGACTCACACACAATATCCACTCACCTACATTGACTCACACACAATATCCACTCACCTACATTGACTCACACACAATATCCACTCACCTACATTGATTCACACACAATATCCACTCACCTACATTCATTCACACACAATATCCACTCACCTACATTGATTCACACACAATATCCACTCGTCCACATAGAGTGGTGTGTACTGTGTAGTGTGTACTCACCGACCACTTGGTCTTGGAGTCCAGGAACAGCCTGATGGCCCCGAACCAGGCAATGTGCGCGAGCGCACAATATACCCACGTGTGCACGGGGATGCGCTCGCGATGCGCCAGCTTCATGCCGGTATAGAACAGCGTGTACAGCAGCGCGTTGCCGAGCAGGATGGCCAGCAGCTGCCGCGCCAGGTCGCGGTTGTGCATGTACAGGCTGCCAGGGGGGAGGGGGGAGTTATCTCAAATCTATGGCAGCGATTCATTATAGGTCTGCAATTGAGTCGCAATAAGCGCAACATTATTATTTGTTTAGTCATTTTTATGGACAACTCTCCCTTGAGGCTACGTACTGTCCCAGCCAAAACAAATCCAGTGTAGTGGAGGCGGGGGATGGGTTGTCTTGTGTGTGTGTATGTATGTATGTACCAGTAGATGGCGAAGGACCAGTTGCCGATGTTGGCGAGCGCCAGCAGCACGGCCCGGGCGCGGTGAGCTGGCACCAGCGCGCGCCAGCGAGCCGCCCGCACCGCGCTCCACCCGCGCCGCGCCGCGCCCAGCTCTGCACACACACTCCACCCATCCATCAGTCGGAACACCTCCCACCATCACTTCCACCCATCGTGACCCTGCGACCCCACGACCCTGCAACCCTTCGACCCCGAGCCCCCGCGACCCTGCAACCTCACGACCCAGCAGCCCCGCGACCCTGCGACCCCGCGCCCCCGCGATCCTGTAACCCAGCGATTCTTAGAGCTATGTCGATTGCTTTAGTTCGTCTGCGGAACTCTTCATTCCTCCTCATCATCCCTACTTTATGCAGATTCTAAAATGTTTGTCCCTCTGTCTCGATGTTTGTTTCGGGTAATCTCCGAAACGGCTGGACCGATTTTGACGGGACTTTCACTGGCAGATAGTTGATGTTACAAGGAGTAACTTAGGCTACTTTTATTTTAGAAAAATAATTAGGATTCCGCGTAAAAATAAAATTTTATTCCACGCGGGGAGTCTTTTTCTAAAATTTACGCATACGAAGTCGCGTACGAAGTCACAGCTAGTCGTTCGTATATCATGGAAGAATCACATATCGTCACAGAATGGGACTCACCAATGTTGAAGTTCCCGGCGTAGTATATCTTGAGTGTGAACACGAGGCAGGCGAGCAGGTGCAGCGTCGTGAACACCACCGAGAACGCCACGCTCGGGCTCAGGATGCCGAACAGACCTGCGGCGGGACCACACCGTCACACTGGGACACTGTCACACTTGGACACTATGACACTGACACCGTCACACTGGGACACTGTCACACTGGGACACTGTCACACTGGGACACTGTCACACTGGGACACTGTCACACTGGGACACTGTCACAATGTCACTCTGGGACACTGTCACAATGTCACACTGGGATGCTATCACACTGGGACACTGTCACAATGACACTGGGACACTGTCACACTGGGACACTGACACAATGTCACACTGGGACACTGTCACAATGTCACACTGGGACACTGTCACATTGTCACAATGAGACACTGTCACACTGGGACACTGTCACACTGTCACAATGTCACACTGGGACACTGTCACACTGGGACACTGTCACACTGGGACACTGTCACTCTGGGACACTGTCACACTGGAACACTGTCACAATGTCACACTGGGACACTGTCACACTGGGACACTGTCACAATGTCACACTGGGACACTGTCACACTGGGACACTGACACAATGTCACACTGGGACACTGTCATACTGGAACACTGTCACAATGGCACACTGGGACACTGTCACACTGGAACACTCACAATGTCACACTGGGACACTGTTACACTGGGACACTGTCACAATGTCACACTGGGACACTGTCACAATGGGACAATGTCACACTGGAACACTGTCACACTGGGACACTGTCACAATGTCACACTGGGACACTGTCACAATGTCACACTGGGACACTGTCACAATGTCACACTGGGACACTGTCACATTGTCACAATGAGACACTGTCACACTGGGACACTGTCACACTGTCACACTGGGACACTGTCACACTGGGACACTGTCACACTGTCACACTGGAACACTGTCGCACTGGGACACTGTCACACTGTGACACATGAACGTGGAGTGCGCGCTCGGGATGATGTCCGAGCGCCGGTTCTGTTCTGGTGCTGCTTGATGTGTCGCTCGGCCTCTACTCACCGAGCGCCATGATGAACGCGAGCAGCATGAAGGTGGAGTGCGCGCTCGGGATGATGTCCGAGTGTCGGTTCTGGTACAGCTTGAGCATCACCAGCACCGCCATCACGTACATGAACGACGAGTCTGCGCACCACAAGGCATTGATATGTCATCTGTGACGTCACAACATATGTTTCGGCACTCATTCCCAACGAACATTACGAGTATCACTCACCGAACGGTGAAGGAAAACTTCATGAGGAAACCTACATTAATATAAATTCTGGTGGTAAAGCCAAGCTGTAGCCAATTGACTGCAGTTCATATATGGGGTGGCTCGACCGGGGTACTACCACCATCTCACAGAAGATCGCCGGTTCCGGAATTTGCAGCACTGAACATGGTTCAGGTGGCAGTTATCAGCAGGTGGCCGTTAGCCGGTGCCGTGCGGCGGGCGGTGGGGCAGTGGGACGGTTGGACAGTGGGACAGTGGGACAGTGGGACGGTGGGACAGTGGGACGGTGGGACAGTGGGACGGTGGGTAAATGGGACGGTGGGACAGTGGAATGGTGGGACAGTGAAACTGTGGGACAGTGGGACGGTGGGACAGTGGGACGGTGGGACAATGGGACGGTGGGACAGTGGGACGGCGGGACAATGGGACGGTGGGACGGTGGAAAAGTGTAACGGTGGGACGGTGGGACAGTGTAACGGTGGGACGGTGGGACAGTGGGAGGGTGGGACAGTGGGACGGTGTATACTCACCGAACTGGAAGTTCATCTTGTTGGGGCAGAGGTGGTAGCAGGCGGAGAGCACGCCCTCCATGACCAGCGCCAGCGCCATCGAGTACAGCAGCCCGTAGTGCTGCGGGATGCCCATGTCCTGCGCCGCGGGGGGGGGGGGGCAGTGGGAGGGGGGGGGCACGTTATACTAGCGCTTCTACCAACACATCCGTCTCAAGCTCAGATCAAATAAAAAGAGAAGATAGAACGGTGCGAACAACGAAGTGAGGCCGGATAAAACTACGCCTTGCCGTGTACATACACACATAGACGTACAATGAAACTACGCCTTACCTTGTTCGCGGCGCGTCGCACATATGTTTATAAAACTGGCCTTACTTCGTTGTTCGCAACGTTCTATCATTTATTTTTATTTGATCTGAGGTCTCAAGTATGTGAACACACTCGCTAAGGGCATTGGGCAAAAAATACAAACATTTTATTCTCATGACTGTAGGCCCATAGCGTGTTCTACAAGTTACTTTAAAACTATGTTAGTACATATAAAATCAATGAAAAAAAACAAAGGGGAAGAAGAAGACAACAAGGGTTTATCAAGCCCCAAAAACATCAGTGGGTCTAGCACACGCACCAAGACAAGACATGTCCCGCATTATGTCACACCGAGTCGCTTCCTCTTTTTTAATGCATAGGAGAGATAGAGACAAAATCAATTTATCTCGTTGTCTTGTCACGGTCAGCTGTGCTGCTAGTGCTGCTTAATAAACCTCTCCAGCCTCTCGCCAGTACCAACAGGATGCTGGTGGAGCTCTCTTCACTTTGCGGATTATTCATGACACTTTCTTACACATTATCGCGAAGTTGTCATCCGTGTGCGAATGAACTACAGTAAGCTAGAAGTCAATAACACCCTGATGGCATTAATGTATTATATTTTGTTATTTTACCCAAAAACAATTGGAGGAAAAAAAGGTTAACAAAGAAAGTATGTCTTCTAGTGGTATGTGTACATATTGCGCTATTTGGATTCCGGACGCGGTGGGTATTTTTTCCGTACAACTTGCCCTTTGACCTTTTATGGCGGCATGACCCACTCATGAAACTTATCTCGATAGGGTTTTGACTACTATAAACATAGGACGTTCGAGAATAAGTGGTTGAAGTATACTAGTGTACATGCTGCGTGCTCTAGCTACGGACCTGCGGCGCGTGGCGGGCGCGAAGCTGGCGCACGCGCACGTGCAGCGCGAAGGCCAGCCCCAGCAGCACGTAGCCCGCGTTCGAGAACACGTGGTTGAAGTCGGACAGGAAGCCGAGCGGGTGCGCGCACAGGAAGTTGTAGTAGCACAGGTCCTGGTCGCCCGTGTTGGACACCATCTACCCACCAGATAACACACGACTATACTCCAAGTGCACACAGTAGGCAGAGCTCAGACTAATAAACCGTAGACGCTGTACAGCCGGGACCTAGTCTAACATACCAGGGCCGAGTTCAGAGGCTACGCTCCGGTGCAACTTTTCACTCTGACATCGACAACTCTGCTGTTCTGAGGCTCAGAGTGCTCCAATCGGTTGCAACTTTTTAATTATCAAAATCGATGGTTAGAAAACGCTCTTACGTTCAACTGACGTGTCACTTGTCTTAGTCGACTAATGTGTATTGTGAATTATTTTTAAACTTATTTTGAATCCTTATAATTAATAACTTTGATTCAGTATATCAACATTGTAGAAGATTTTCGGAAAACCATAGAATTTTTGAGGTTATAAAACAATCGTAGTCGTTCCGTACCTTCGAGCGAGTGAAAAATCAACCGACAACTGCGCACTGAGCTCCTGAATGCGGCCCAGGAGCGGACCAAATAAAACTAGGCGTCTCCTCCGATACCCCGCCAACTTCAGACTATTGCATCATACAAAAGTGGACGTTCGTGGCGTCTTGTCTTATTAGTCTGTGCACTGCATCGTACCAATATCCCAATATCTACCACTACACACACAACACGTCATCCGTACACGTGCAAGTGTGTACGTGAACAGGAGACCCCCCCCCTCAAATACGACCTACCTAACGCCCCCCGGCACTAGGCGCAAATTCTTGTACTTGTTTATTGTTAACTAGCCGTTGCCCTCGGCTCCGCTCGCGTGGCAGTTGCCCATGTCACTCAGAGATCTTGTGACCGAGAGGTAAATTTCAGAAACGGCCTTTTCGTAATTTGCCCTGCTTTGGGTCTCACTGGTATCGCCCCCAGTACATCGTACGGTACCCATAGCACATGCTTTGCTTAGTTAGCAACTAAAATAAATTGAAAAGAAACAAAAAAATATTAATGGACATCATTTCGATGTCGACAAATCAACTCAAAACCAACACTATAGTTAACTTAACACTAAGCTTTCTCGGACCATCCGTTGCGATTTTATAACCATAGACGAACCATATAAAGGACTGGGTCTAAGCTACCAGGCCGCGTTGCTATTACATCGCACAGCTCGGCCGGTGACGTCATCACAGTAGGCGTGGCTTAAGTCACTGTGCTGTTGGCGTTCGTCCTGTGCAGACGTCTTGCCAACGTTCGCATCACAAATATAATTCTATTCGACACTAGATGGCGACCCTCGGTACGTTTTTTATATGAACCTACTCTTAGTGACATCTAGTGTGAAAAAGTTAAACTACGTACTAACATCGAAATAAAACGAACCCAGTAGTTATGCTATTTACCGGTAGATCGGGGGGGCGGAGCTTGTAAATTTCCCTCCCAGTTTTAACCCCCACCACCCGCGCCACCCCGCGCAAAATTTCCACGCGTTGTTTCATAGGGAAATCTAATAAGGGCACCTCTATCTTTAGTCTTTACTCTATGTTTATAACACATTTTATATTATGTGCGGCCGGCACTTGTGACGTCACATGGCCGATCGGCTTGAAGGCGCGCTGTGCCCGCGCCGCCAGTCACTACAATGCGCGAGTGGCCCATGTGACGTCACAGCAACCGCGCGCGAACTTCGTTAGTAATTTGGTCATAACTTTGTCAATTTTTGTCGTAGAATATTTTTTCTTGCACTGTATATCATGGATTTTTTAGCTCTATAAATCGTTCCTTCCACTCGACACCACCAAAACGACACCATCGGTGGTGTCGTTTGGAATCTCTAGTCCATACGACACCACCCTAGTGATGTCCAGAAACGCGTGTTTTTGACAAACAGCTCCCAGTTCATTAAAATAAATAAATAAATATCAGACAACATCACATACATTGATCCGACCCCAAAGTTATTATTTGAAGTTATCTATAGTTAAACGATAATTAATAAAACAGAGTTTATGAAATAAATATAAACTAAACTAACTAAACTTTCAGATAAATATAAACTTTATCAAATGACATACCTCATTAATGAAACTGCTTGAACTTAATTGGAGTTTTCATATCAACAACTTTGTATGTAGGTAACCTCACTAATAGTCGGTGGTGTCGTATGGACTAGAGATTCCATACGACACCACCGGTGGTGTCGTTTTGGTGGTGTCGAGTGGAAGGAATGCTATAAATCTGCATTCTTAACTGAATTCGTTACGGATCTCCATTAAGAACAAGACAACGTGATTATGTTTGTACAGTCCATGGTACTCACCGTCTGGTACGTGAAGAGTAGTTGTACCACGGGCAGCGCGTACACGATGGCGATCGTGAGCGCGCCCCAGAAGTACCTGTCACACACGCCACGGGTTAAGGCAACAGGGTCCCGCCTCCAATACACCATGAAGGTGGGGGACATTGCTGTTTTATTCATGGATCAATTACTAAGGGGACTGGCCCTAAGCAATTTGGCCGAGTGGTCGGCCTAGTACTAACAACGACATAAAACGAAGCGAGTAGTTCAACTATTTACCGGTAGATAGAACAATGAAAATGAAAAAACAATGACCACGTTTTTTTTCATACATATATCTAATAATCGGGCGGTAGACAGCTCACCGGCCACACGTTCCGCACGTTCCGCTGCCGCAGCACTAGCCACCACTACGTTTCTCAAACTTTCGGATCTTCCATAAATTATGTTTTTGTGCAAACGTTGTGAGACGGAGGTCAGCGATGGTGCTACATGCTCTATCTGCTTGGGGCGTTATGACTTTCTGTGTGCTGGCATAACGGAATCGGGATGGAAAAAACTTGGAGATAGAAAATCTACATGGAAGTGCAGTGCCTGTAAATCTATCGGTGTAAGTCCCCGCACAGGTTCGGCCAAGACTGCATCTACGGATACTGAAGCGATATTGATTGAACTGAAGAGGTTATCTACTCAAATGGAAACACTGCCAGCGCTGATGGATAGTATTAAAGTAATTCACAATGAGTTAGCTGAGTTGAAAACCATGAGGGCTGAGTTGTCGGATGTTAAATCCTCGATCGAGTTTGTCCATAGCTCAGTGATAGATGTAACAAATAAAGTGTCTTGTGTGGAACAGGAAATTGAACATCTGAAACTGACCAAGGATGACATATCTAGCCTGCAGGATCGGTGCAATAAACTTGAACTACAGGCTCGTGAGAATGATCAGCGATCCAGGTTGAATAACATTGAGATCAAAGGGGTACCGATGTCCAACTCGGAAAATCTCTTCACCATCATGGCTAAGATTGGCGACATAGTGAATTACCATATAACGAAGGATCAGATTAACTATATAGCAAGAGTTCCCATGCGTAACGATAGTCAGAGTAAAACAATAATCTGTTCAGTGTATAATAGTTATCTGAAGAACGACTTCGTGACGGCTGCCAAGAAGCAAAAATTGCATGCAGGTGACCTGGGACTTCAGGGTGGAAACAGGATCTATGTCAATGATCACCTGACTTTAGAAAACAAATTTTTGTTGAACAAAACCAAAGCACTGGCTAAAGAAAGAAACTTCGATTATACCTGGGTCAAAAATTGTAAAATTTTTATACGGAAAAATTCAACATCACCAATACATCTTATCAAGACTGAGCAGGATTTGAAAAAGATTTTTTAAAAAAGGGCGTAAGTCAACTTTCCGTCATCTACCTAAATATTATCCATGCACTAAGTTTGAGAAACACAGGTACTAGTTTTTTCTGCACATTCCATTCTCGCCACCCTTTTGTTTGCTTATCGCTCGGTATTGTTCGCTCATTACGGCCTCGTTACTGCAATTTTATGAGCTATGCACACATCATTAGGGATGTTTTCTGTTTACTACTACTCAGGAACTTAACTTTTAATAAACATATTTTTATTTTCAACACTACACTATTGTGCTATTACTATTTATTTTTATTTTCCTTTTGCCTAAAGTATTTGCTACGTGATATAATATTATTATCATTCTGCTTATTATTGCTAGCAAATATATTGTTTTCATTGTTATATTACATTTTGTACCGTGCTCAACTGATTGTACCCTACAGGATCCTAGACGAAATTCTACTGACATGTATTTGGACTACCAATGGCGTCTATTAGTATTTACTACCAAAATGTTCGGGGACTGCGAACTAAAACATCTGCGTTTTATAGAAATGTTACTCTTAACTCCTTCGATGTCATCTGCCTAACGGAAACATGGCTTTTAGAGGGTATAATGGATAGTGAATTGGTCGATGATAGATATCTAGTATGGAGGCGTGACCGTCAGACTAGTCAAGCTATGGGAGGGGGCGTCTTAATTGCTGTGCGGCGTGAACTTGTCGCTTATTCTTGCAGTGACTGGTGCTCGTCAGCTGAAGACTTGTGGGTATCCTTAACACTAAACCAACCTAAACCTAGAATATCTTACAAAATGCATATTTGTGTCGTGTATATATGTAATCAGTATCAGGGAAGCTCTTTAATGGGACAGCTGAACAATTTCTCTAACAGCCTAACTGATGTAATTATAAAACAGCCCGCCGACAAATTTATAATACTAGGCGACTTTAACCAGCCTAATATCAACTGGTGCCCTGCTGATGACGGTAATTATCTCTATCCCACTAACGTTCAAGGCCAAATCCAATCATCTTTTTGTGATAATTTAGACGCTTGTAATCTTTCACAGTACAATCCGCACGTCAATGACAGCAATAGGATACTTGACTATATATTATCTAATAATGAAGTAGCTGTCAATCTCTGCGCCGATCCTTTAGTACCAGAAGATGCACATCATAGGGCTCTCTGTCTCACTGCTGACTTCGTGCAACTCCACCTTCTGCATACACGTCCCCGCGTCCAGTTTTTGTATTCTCGTGGAGATTACGACTCAATCGCCAGCCAGTTAAATAAGGTCGATTGGGTACACGAATTAAATCATGGTTCCGTAGAGGATGCTGTACATTTTTTCTATGATACGCTTAACAGGTTAAGGAATACTTACATACCTACTAAAACTATCGTTCCCTCACACAGTTATCCTCCATGGTACAAAAGTCCATTGATCAAAATTATTAAAGAAAAGGCTAAGTTTCACTCAAAGTTTAAAAAATATGGTAATCTCACTGATCAACGGTCGTTTGTTATATTACGACAACGCGCCAAGGACCTTGAGGAGGAATTGTTCACAGACTATATTACTAAAATTGAATTAGCAATTTCCACAAACCCACGAGCTTTCTGGCGCTACGTTAAATCTAAACAGCTGACTAATGCCTACCCGTCGACACTAAAATTTGGCAATATTTCGTCCAATAATGGAGGGGATATTTGTAATATGTTCAGTGACTATTTCTACTCTAACTTTCTGGAACCTGATTTGGATATTTCGGCAGCTGTGGGAACGGAAAATCTTACCCATTCATTAGGCAACCTCACCTCTGATGTTTCTATGATAGAGGTCACCGAAGACGAAGTACGTAAGCTACTTATAAACATAGACCTAAACAAAACCGCGGGTCCAGATAATATTCCCCCTCTATTTATTTGCAACTGCGCTAAGAGCCTAACTATCCCGCTGACAGTTATATTTAAGCGATCTCTTTCTGCGGGAACGGTCCCTTCTCTATGGAAATCGGCCTATATAACGCCGGTTCACAAAAAAGGTCCAAAAAACTGCGTTGAGAACTATAGGCCGATATCCAAGCTTTGTATTTTTGCTAAAATTATTGAAAAGATTATACATAAACAACTTTCTTCTTCCCTAAAATCCAGTATGTCTGAACATCAGCACGGTTTTTTAAAAGGTCGCTCCACTACATCTAATCTTATATTATGTAGTGACTACCTTTCTGAATGCATGTCTCTGCGGTCACAAGTCGACGTCATATACACTGATTATAGTAAATGTTTCGACAGAATAGATCATGTGCTACTTTTGCGTAAACTTCTAATGATAGGAATTCGAGGAAATCTTTACAGATGGCTGTCATCGTATGTTGCGAATAGATGCCAGACCGTCGTGCTTAATGGTTACACGTCGAGATTGGTGTTTATCCCGTCGGGAGTTCCCCAGGGATCCTTATTGGGGCCACTCTTATTTAATATCTTCATTAACGACATAGCTGCCTGTTTCCATAACTCTATAATTTTATTATATGCTGACGATATGAAAATCCTCAAAAATATAACATCTGCAGAGGACGCTCTTTGCCTGCAGGACGATCTTAATAGGTTCCAAAACTATTGCGTAGATAATAAGCTAGACTTGAACGTTTCTAAGTGCTACGTTTGCTCATTCACTCGTAAACGTAACCCGATTAGTTATATATATAGATTATCAGATACCACGATCACCAGGGTCAGTACCATTAAGGACCTTGGAGTCACATTTGACTCTAAGCTCCTTTTTGATGCACATATTAATAATATAGTGAAAAAAGCATCCAAAGCACTTGGTTTCATTTTTCGTATTTCATCGGAGTTTAAAAATATTAAAACGATGAAAATCCTTTATTGTGCTTTTGTTCGCAGTCACCTTGAATATGCCTCACAAGTTTGGAATCCAAATTACAATGTTTATATCAATCGTTTAGAGGGCATACAAAAAAAGTTCCTTAGGTACATTCAGTTTCGCTCGGGTACTTATTTGCCCAATTATGAAAACCGTTGCAGAAAATTTCATACCCTTCCGCTGCATGAACGAAGGAAAATTGCTGATTTAACGTTTTTATTCGGCATAATGAATGGATCTGTAGACATCCCGAAACTTGTCAGCAAAATAGGGTTGCGTGTACCACCGCCCTTTCTCCGTAGATCGAATCTTCTCGATGTCCCACTAACCAGGAGCAATTACAGAGAAAACTCGTACCTGATTAGAGTCAGCCGTACATTTAACACGTTGTGCCGAAAAGTTGACTTGGATTTGTTTACCGATAGCATTGCTAATCTTAAAAAGACCCTTGGTAATGATTTCTTTTAAGTGTGATGTACTGTTTCGATATTCTTGCTTGTCTATCACGTTTATTATCTATTTTATATAACTTCTATCTCATTTGTTCTCACTTGCTTTTGCTAATTTTCTCGATTCCTACTGTAAATTAATTGTTAAATCTGTCTACCTTAACCTGTTAACTTCATTCTACCTATCTTTCTGCTATATGTGAAAGCTCATAATTGGCCTTACTCCTTATTCGTCTGTTTGTTCTATTGTATATGTCTAGCTGTAAGCTTTCCAAAAAGAATAAAATAAAATAAAATAAAATAAAATAAGGGCACCTCTTTCTTTAGTCTTTACTCTATGGCTATTACTCATGAGTACAGTATCGATACTTTCTACTCGATACCGTGTCCTTAGTTCTGTGGTGTGTGCGTGTAAGTGTGCGTGTGCGCGTGCGCGCGTGTGCGTGTGCGTGTGTGTCTGTCTCACCTGTCAGATCTCCTGGCGAGGGTCTCGGGCGGCGCGCGCGTCAGCTTGTGGACGGTGAGCGGGTGCAGGCGGGACCACGGCTCATCTGTAATGCCAAGATATATCGACCCGTGCATCCAATTTAAGGAGATGGCGGGATGAGTCTCCCACATGATGGACTGGCCTACCAAAGGCTTCGGAGTGGAGGCCTTTGCCCAGCAGTGGCTATAACACAGGCTGAAAATAAATAAATAGGAACGTGGGTATGTGCTTACCTTCCTCGTCACTAACCAAACCCGCCCCCGCTCCCGCCCCCTCCCCGGCACCGAGCCCCGCCCCCGCCCCCGCGCCCAGCTCGTCGTCTTGTCCGTGCCGCGAGGAGCACGCCTGCACTATGGGCTCCTCTTCTATTATTGTTATTTCCTCTGAACAACAAAAACAATATAAAAGTCCTCCGTGTATACGGGGTGGAAGAAAACACTCAAGATATTGTAGCTACTACATATTACTTAAGGACCACAGCAGACATGCTACTTTTAGCATCGGCGATCGGCGATTTGCGACTGTAGAGAGTATGTAGAGAGTTGCCAAAACGCGACGCAGCATCGATACAGTCGCAAAATCGCCGATCGCCGATGCTAAAAGTAGCATGTCTGCTGTAGCCCTTAGGGATTTATTTTTTTAAATTTAAAACCTTTAGTTTGAACAACAAGAAGATAAAATTATGAAAATTATTAATTTGCAAGAATCCATGTATCATTATATTCTGCTGATAAACTAAAATCAAGGACGAACAAAAAAATAAATGGCTGTATTAAAAAAAAATACACTTCTGACACGCGGGAATTGAAAGGCCCCCCCCCCCAAGGAGAGTACTTGTAGCTTCGTACCCGAAGCGCGGAGAGCGCTATGCTTGAGAGGCTAGCCAAGTGGCATGAACGCTAATCGAATTGAATAGAACAGACTTCACAATGTATGGAAATGTCAAATGTCGCTATGTAGATCAACAACAAGTTGCTATGTAGATCACGTGACTTACGTCATTTCCATACATGAAGCGTAGCGATTTGAACGAACGCTCGTAGACGTCAGCCACTTGTCTAGCCCTTCTGGGCGCCTACTCCGAAATACGAAACGAAACGTTTCAGCTGACGGATGGTACGTTTTCCTATTCAAAAAGTATTACATAAGTGTTCTGGATTCTTTCGGAGTAGGGTCCACGAAAGAAGAAACGTCAAATCACGACTATCGAATCTGAACTTCGGATCCGAAACGCTTTCGGAGTAGGAAAACGTACCATCCGTCAACCGAAACGTTTCGTTTCGTATTTCGGAATAGACGCCCAGGGTATGCATGCATGCATGCGTATTACAAACCCGGTACAAAAACAATAAATCACTTTTGTTTGGGCTAAATTACCGTCACACGTAAAGTGGGGAGGGGGTCGACGAAATGTGACATTGTGTGACAAGGGGGTGGGAGGGGTCCTAAGTTTTGTGACGTCACATTTAAAAACCGAATATATGTAAGTATTAAAAGCAAAAATTTCATTGTTAATGAAAAATTATGAAAATTGTAAAAAATATGTGACGTCACACAGGGAGGGGGGCGCCTCGCAAATGTGACCAGCTGTGACAAGGGGGGGAGGGGTCTAAAAATCATGAAATTCGTGTGACGTAATTTATGGATGGCCACTTTTGAATTTAGACACTTGCCCGTAGAAAATTAGTGTCAAAATCACAAACTTACGAAACCAATGGTCTGGGATGGTAAAAGCCCCCTATGCCTTCGTTTATAATGCAAATAAACAGTGTGATTTCTCGCACTGACTGAGTCTCAGTCGCTTAAGGCTCGTATTTATAAATGCATCTCAAAGTTGAGATCGATCTTAAGATGCAGTTTTGACGTTTGACATCGTCACGTTGAACATCTGCCAAAAAAGCATCTTAAGATCGATCTCAACTTAAAGATGCATTTATTAAAACGAGCCGAACGGCCAAATACTCGTACGCAACTTAAATTTGAGAGCTGCTTAACTTTGACGCGCCATACAAAAAACGACAGTTAACGACGTCTCAAACTGCTAAGTGGAACTTAAATATTTAAGTAGCCTTTGAGTATTCGGCCGTAAGTCGTTTAAATCCCTGTTCTGTATAGACCTCGCCATTTCGCTGAGGCCAGTAAAGCTATGTCCCCACCAGTGCGCTTTCATGTTCATCTTGCGTTTTCGTCTGACGCATGCAATAACGCATGCAACAACAACAGCGCATGCCCGTTGCGCACGCTGATCCGCCACCGATGGGTTCACGTGCAACATTCCGAGGGTTTTACATGACTACATGACGGTAGATAACGTTAAAACATTGGATTTATCGAATATAGGGCTGGTTTAGATGAGTTACATGCACTGAGTAAAGACTAAAGAAAGAGTGCCCTTATTAGATATATGTATGAAAAAAAACGTGGTCATTGTTTTTTCATTTTCATTGTTCTATCTACCGGTAAATAGTTGAACTACTCGCTTCGTTTTATGTCGATGTTAGTACTAGGCCGACCACTCGGCCGACTTGCTTAGGGCCAGTCCCCTTAGTAATTGGTCCATGGTTACATGCGTCTTAAGAGAGGGGCTCGCGAAAACAGGCATTATTGGAAGCTATCTCCTCTTAGACAAGTAGGCTAACATTTTTGAAAAGAAATCTGTTTGTGTGTAAAAAAATATCAAAGTGAAGCTGTTGGATAATAGGTTGCGATAGCTTGGCGTGGTTGGTTTAGATTCCACGTATCACGCTGCAGGTCGTTGGTTTAATTTTTAATTCCATGGACCAGTTACTAAGGGGACTGGCCCTAAGCAAGTCGGCCGAGTGGTCGGCCTAGTACTAACATCGACATAAAACGAAGCGAGTAGTTCAACTATTTACCGGTAAATAGTATAATGAAAATGAAAAAACAATGACCACGTTTTGTTTCATACATATATCTAATAAGGGCACCTCTTTCTTTAGTCTTTACTCTGTGGTTTAATTCCTACCTGGGACATGCATTTGTGTGCATGAACATGTCTGCATGGCCCGAGTCTGGGTGTATATGTATATTAAGTATGTATTTACAAAAATAAAGTGGTCTATGTAGTAATATCAGTTACTACTCCACCAAGCCAACTAGACACTCGGGTATAAATATCAAAATATGATAATAAGTCAATGATTCCGCGGTCCTTCCACCACGTAGTGGGAGCTACTGCCACAGGAGTGCCGGCATTGGCCCAGGCTCACTACGTGGTGGACGGACCGCGGAATCATTAGCATTATCATTTCATATTTATACCCGAGTGCCTAGTTGGCTTGGTGGAATAGTATCTGGTTTCCATAGTACCTACAAGCTCTGCTTAGTTTGGGATCAGGTAGCCGTGTGTAAACGAATGTTCCAGGAATGCATAAGGTTTTTTTTTATTTATTTATTTTTATTGGACTGCGGTGGCAAAAAAGCGTACGGTCCGCTTGATGTTAAGCAGTTACCGTAGCCTATAGATTCTTACAATACCAAAGGCATTGCTCGCACATTGCCGACCTGAAGGGGAGTGGGATGGAGGGAGGGGGAGGGGGGTGGGCTTACGGCTCTCTCACTCATCGTACGAAACGCAGCTGTAATAGCTGCTTTACGCCGATCTTCTGTGAGAGGGTGGTACTACCCCGGTCGAGCGAGCCCGTTTATGAGCTGCAGTCAATTGATTACAGCTTGGCTCTACCACCTTCAAAACGCGGCGGTTGTCGGGAGACGAATTGGAAGTTGACCCAAGATGAACATGACATGACAAGCTCCCTGGTGTGGACATACCTGTACAGTTGAGTGGTAGTGGCGACGTGGTGGGGCGCGTGTAGTTACCGGTGCAGCGGCAGCGGCACGGCAGCAGCGCGGCCAGCACCAGCAGCACCACGGCCGCGGCCAGCGCCAGCGTCACCAGCGCCCCCACCAGGTACTCTTCATACGAGATGGACGGAACCACCACGAACCTGACCAACGGACACCACACGCTCATCTGCTGCTATCCACTGTCGGACATAGAGTCCACTGTTGGACAGAGTCCACTGTTGGACAGAGTCCGCTAATGGATATAGAGTACACCACTGGACATATGGTCCAGTACTGGTAATTGAGTTCCAATATTGGACATGGAGTCCTTCACTGAAAGTGGAGTGCGCTACTGGATATAGCGTCCATCGTAGAACATAGAGTCCACTGTTGACAAGAGTCCACTAATGGACATAGAGTACACCACTAGACATACGAGTCTACTAATGGACATATAGTCACCAGCGCCCCCACCAGATACTCTTGATACGAGATGGACGGGACCACCACGAACCTGACCAACGGACACCACACGCTCATCTGCTGCTATCCACGGACATAGAGTCGACTAATGGACGTGGAGTACACCACTTGACATATGGTCCAGTACTGGTCATTGGGTTCCAATGTTGGACATAGAGTCCATCGCGTAGATATCACTACTGGATATAGAGTCCATTGTAGAACATAGAGGCCACGTTTGGACAGAGTCCACTAATGGACGTGGATTACACCACTGGTCATATAGTCCACTACTGGTCATTGGGTTGCACTGTTGGACATAGAGTCCGTCACTGAACGTGGAGTTCGCTACTAGATATAGAATCCATCGTTGTACATAGAGGCCACTGTTGGACAGAGTCCACTATTGGACGTGGAGTACACCACTGGACATATAGTCCACTTGTTCACGCAACTAAACGTTGCCACCCTACTCTCCGGGGGTGAGGGAGCAGCGAGGCAACGCCAGCGACGCGCGGCGGCCCGCACTTTTAGTCACGAAATTCCACTATCGACGGCGGACGCGTATCGTGTTCTCTCGCCCAATACAATTAACGTGTGAAAGCCAATTGTACATCAACTTAGCCATATTATTAAAGACCCTGAAGATTTACCACGCCTTTTAATATGCCGGCTGGCACACCACTACTGGTCATTGGGTTCCACTGTTGGACATAGAGTCCTTCACAGAACGTGGAGTTCGCTACTAGATATAGAGACCATCGTTGAACATAGAGACCACTGTTGGACAGAGTCCACTAATGAACATGGAGTACACCACTGGTCATATAGCCCACTACTGGTCATTGGGTTCCACTGTTGGACATAGAGTCCGTCACTGAGCATACAGTCCATCATTAGAATAATGTACTGATGGACATACGAGTCCACCGCTGGACAAAGAGTGAAAGAGCCTTTTCCTAATTCACCCTGGTCTGGGTGTCACTGGGATCGCCCCCAGTCCATTGTACGGTACCCATAGTACAAGCGTTGCTTAGTTTGGGACCATACAATTGTGTTAGTCGGGCCGTGTTAGAATTTGTTTTATTTATCATTATATCTTCATCATTACCATCTCTATCATCACTTCCATCATCGCCGGCACCTCTGTCATTTCATTACTACCATCATCACTTATATCATGTAATTACCATCATCGTCATATCTATCATTTCATTACCAACATCATCACTTCTATAATTTCATTAACATCATCATCACTTCAATCATTTCTTTTTTTTTATAGGACTTCGGTGGCAAAAAAGCGTACGGCCCGCCTGATGTTAAGCAGTTACCGTAGCCTATGGATGCTTACAACACCAAAGGCATTGCTCGCATATTGCCGACCTGAAGGGGAGTGGGATGGAGGGAGGGGGAGGGGGGGTTGGGCTTGCGGCTCTCTCACTCATCGTACGAAACGTAGCTGCAATAGCTACTTTAGGCCGATCTTCTGTTAGAGGGTGGTACTACCCCGGTCGAGCCAGCCCGTATATGAGCTGCAGTCAATTGGCTACAGCTTGGCTCTCCCACCTTGGCTGGCATTTCATCACCATCCTCATCACTTCAATCATTTCATTACCATCATCATCACCGCTATCTACATCATCATCAGCTCTATCATGATCACCTGAACGTCTTCTTCCTCTCGTTGTCCCAGAGCGCGTCGCGGGTGGAGCGGGGGGAGTGCGGGGGCGGGGGGGGCACCGCGCCGGTGCACTCGTCGTCGCTCTCCTTCACTATGAACACGATGTAGAACCCCGCCGGGAACATTGCTTGCTGGAACAACGTTACGTACTACACCACCAAGCCAACTAGACACTCGGGTGTAAATATCAAATGTTAATAAGTCAATGATTCCGCGGTCCCTCCACCACGTAGTGAGCCTGGGCCAATGCCTGAGCACTCCTGTGGCGGTAGCTCCCACTACGTTGTGGACGGACCACGGAGTCATTGACTTATTAACATTTGATATTTACACCCGAGTGTCTAGTTGGCTTGGTGGATTCACCGTAGAATATAAAGAAACATCCCCAAAAATTGTGAACTTTTGAGTCACACGTTGAAGTCTTTTGTATGGAAACCGACCATAAATAAGGATATATGAAATTGTGTATTTTAAAGTCACACGTTGAAGTCTTTTGTTTGGAAACCGACCATAAACTTGCATAATAACGTCAAAGAAAAATTCGTTTCTTGTATGGGGACACTTAGCTCATCTAGCAAATTCGATAATGTAATGCTCGTTAATGGCCGCCAAGACCTGGCCATCTAGTCTTGGCCGCCACATCCTGACCTCCACATCCTGGCCGCCACATCCGGGCCAGGTCTTAGACCTCAACTTACACTATCATGGAACAAGGATGTCCCAAGAGCCAAGCGTGTACTCACCGTGAGCGTGATGCCTCCCTTGCTCATCATGGTGAGGTGGTAGCCCTGGTACAGCATGTCCTTCTCGTTGTCGAACACGGGACACTGCCAACAACAAACATTCACTATTAACCGATCGCGTGTCACCGGCACATACGTATGGGCATAAACAACAAAAGGAGATCTATTGTTTTTTTTACATTACACGGGTTAGTTGAAAAAAAATAAAGCATGCAACCAAACACGCCCCCGCCTTCCCCTCTTTCTGTCTCACTTCCCTTCATCATCAGGATCACGCTCTTCGGGATCGAATACTTCAATGACATGACATGACATGCCACTACTCACCGAGTTGTTCTGTATGGAGACGGTGGCGCACAAGTCGTTGTCAGACTCGATCATCAGGATCACGCTCTTCGGGATCGAGTACTTCAATCTGGACACAAAAAAAATATATGATTAGACCAAAGAGATTACAACCACTTGTTGTCTACTATCTATGGGTTAGACTTATTCTTCGACTAGCTATGCCGGCGACTTCGTGCGCGTAAATTTCAGAAAAAATACCCGTACTTAATCCCGCGTGGAATTACCCGCGGTTTGTTATGTTTCCCGCGGAACCCTAATTATTTTATGAAAATAAAAGTAGCCTAAGTTACTCCTTGTAACATCAGCTATCTGCCAGTAAAAGTCCCGTCAATATTGGTGTAGCCGTCTCGGAGATTACCCGGAACAAACAAACATACAGACAGACAGACATACTCCCAACAGATGGCGCGATGGTCGAGTTAGCGCGCGGTGTTAAGATTCTCCCTGATTCAGGGACTTCCCTACATAATTATGTTTAATGCAGTTAGAACCATGAACCTAATACTAAAGGACTGGGTCTAAGCAGCTAAGCCGCGTTGCTTAAACATCGCACAACTAGGCCGGTGAAGTAATCACAGTAGGCGTGGCTTAAGTCAGTGTGCTGTTGGCGTTCGTCCTGTGCAGACGTCTTGCCAACGTTCGCATCCCAAATATAATTATATTCGACACTAGATGGCGTCCCTTTGTAAGTAATTTTTCATGATCATACACTTAGTGACATCTAGTGCAAAAAGTTAAACTACGTACTGACATCGACATAAAACGAAGCGGGTAGTTCAGCTATTTACCGGTAGATAGATGCCACGCATTTCTTAACCCCCACCACCCGCGCCATCCCGTGCAAATTACCACGCGCGTTGTTTAATAGAGAAATCTAATAAGGGCACCTCTTTCTTAAGTCTTTACTCTATGGTTAGAACAGACACTTCAATTTTATTTTTTGTATACAGGGTTATTGGAAAAACATTAACAACCTTGCAGAACTGTATTACTGACATCAAAAACAGCAAGTTTTGTTCTATGACTTTTTACAAAACAATAAATTTAACAAAAATTACTGTCTAAAATGTATGAAACAAGAATATATGCTCATCTAGAGGATAACCGTGGTATACAACCACGAACCATGGTTTCCCTCTAGATGAGAATATTTTCTTGGTTCATACATTTTAGAAAGTGATTTTTTGTTAAATGTATTATGTTTTGTAAAAAGTCATGGAACAAAAGTTGTTGTTTATGATGTCAGTAATATACTCCTGCAAGGTTAATTGATAGAATCAGGCGTAACTTTGCGGAAATCCATTGTTAAACAATTATAGAGAGGGACCCACCACTCACCCGCGGAATTGTCAACCACCAAAATTATAAACCAAATGAATTGATCGATAATAGAAGAAGCCAACAAGACCTAACTCCCTGTCAGTCGAGAGTATGTCTGTCATGAGTCATGGACCCTAACAATTAGCAATTCTCCGCAGACAAAGCGAATCCTAAATAAATTCGACACGTGTTTCACCTCTAAACGAGGCATCCTCAGGAAAGCTGGACTGCGACTGAGCAATCTTCTATTATCGATCAATTCATTTGGTTTATAATATTGGAGGTTGACAATTCCGAGGGTGAGTGGTGGGTCCCTCTCTATAATTGTTTTCCTGCAAGGTTGTTGTTTTTTCAATAACCCTGTAGATGTTTAACTTACACGCGGCCGCCTAGCCCGGTGGTGTTGGTGTGTTGGTCGAACGAGAAGAAGTAGTACTTGGGCGTGCTGGGGGACACGTCCCTGGCCACCGACTCCTGGGAACACGGCACCACAATGTTTGTCAACAATATTGGCGGTGCATTGCCAATGTTCGAGTTTTAAACATGGGGATATTGTTATCCATATTCTGGTTACGGGATCTTGGTCCAAGAAATGGATATAAGTATCCTATGTCCTAGTCCAGCAGGGCTAGCATACACGCCAAGACAAGAATTTAGGCTGAGTTCCAGACGACGTAATTTTTGAAATTTTCGTTATTTTCGTTCATAAATGTCGTTCCACTTGACCAACTTGTACTGAAAGTGATCATTATTATAGTTTTTAACAGTTTTTGTGAACGAAACTAAACAAAAATTACGTCGAATGGAACGCAGCATTAATCACGCATTATGTCATTCAGAGTCGCTCGCTCCCTTACTTACTGCATAAGAAAGACTGAGACAAAATCAATTTTATCTCGCGTTTTGTCTTGTCACGGTCGGCTGTGCTACCAGTGCAGGTAATAAACTTTTTTTTTACGTTTCTAAAACGCTACCTCTAGCTTACATGTTTTTTTTTTTTACGTTGACTTTTTGCGTATCAAATTTCATCGCAATCCGTTCAGCAATTTTGCGTGATTGACTAACAAACATCCAAACTTTCATATTTATAATATTACTAGCTTCTGCCCGCGACTTTTTCCGTGTTAACTTTAAAATCCCTCAAGAACCTGACATTTATCCGGAATAAAAAGTAGCCTATGACCTGCTCCAAGGTCCTGTCTACCTCTATACCAAAATTAGATCTAAATCAAAATTTGTGTAGCGGTTTAGTCGTTAAAACGCAACAGACGGACAGAGTTACTTTTGCATGTATAATCATGTATAGATAGTAAAATATGTGTTTATTACATTGTTAACGTGGACATAGAAGTCGTCGACCCTCTCCAGCGTGAGTCGCACCGACACAATCCTCGGGTTGGCGGTCGACAAGTGTATTGTCGGACGATTCTCCGTGTTTATATCTGCAACCAGATGGCATTGTTTCAGCATACAGAGGGCGCTACCGTGCAACAATAATAATAATAATTTAACTCTTTTAACGTCCCACTGCTGGGCACGGGCCTCCCCTCAATGCGAGGGGGATTCAGGCCATAATACACCACGCTGGCCCAGATAACTGATATTACTACATATACTACTATTTGTTTGTACACTCCGGACATGTAGACATGTTCATGCACACAAATGCGTGTCGCGGGTAGGAATCGAACCTACGACCTGCTGCGTGATAGGCGGAATCTAAACCAACCACGCCAACGGGCCCGTCCCGTCCCGTAGTGGTCGTCTTTCGGCTGAGATGATGATGATGATGATGATGATGATGATGATGATGATGATGATGATGATGATGATGATGGTGATGATGGTGATGGTGATGGTGATGATGATGATGATGATGTGTATAGTGTTGGTAGCTCACCGGGTCCCGCGTCGTGCGGGCACAGCGTGCGCGCGATGTCGTTGAACAGCAGCGCCCACCGCGCGGTCCGCACCACCAGCGGCAGCTCCCACGACGACACACCTGCCACACACACAGACATAAATCTGTCTGTGACCACAACACACAGAACCACACACCCGTCAACACACAGTACAACTTATAAAGTGAGATAGTGCCGCCATAGACGGACTGCTTAGAGCAGTCGAGACTAACTGCTTGAGAGCAGTCGTGTTGCGGTTGGAGTCGACTTCAACCTGACTGCTCCGAGCAGTCCTTGTGCAGTTGAGTTTGTATATGAACGCGAACCGCTTCAAGCGGTCTGCTCTTTGCTGCCGGCATCAACCGCACGCCGACTGCATTTGTAGCTGCGACTGCAAACGAACTGCTTGAGCCATCCGTCCGTGTATTGCGAGTGTTAATTTTGTTCAACAAGTCCGCAGACGAAGCGGAGTTGCAGCGAATCGTATGAGATTACGCTTCGTGTGCGAATGGCCTTAGGGCCTGTTCAAATGTCTCCGAGTGCCCTTGCCAAGTGATAGTTAATTTTAAATGTGTACAAAGTGTGGAAATCTGTACAATGCGATTAAAATAAGAATAGGACGGGCTCTCGTCTAACTTCACTCATATAAAGTACTGTACTTGTGGGTGAAGTTAGCCGAGACCTGCACCAAGTTCCAGTTGTGACGTCACAGTTTCAGAGGGCCTACTCTGTTTCAAACGAAAACGAGATTTCGGACGAAATACGCGTATTTCGAAACGAAAATTGTTTGACGTTTAGATTCGACGACGACGAAGACGTCAAACTATTTTCGTTCGTAAGAAATGTCGGAATCAATGAGAAACGTAGTAGGAAATACGCGTATTTCGTCCGAAATTTCGTTTTCGTTTGAAACAGAGTAGGCCCTCTGGGCTGTTAAATTTTCTTTTAAGCACGGAAGGCATCACACCAAACCAATCGTTCTAAATATTCACCTTTTGGTTTGAATTTAAAGTGGGAGTAGGCATGCACAGCTTTCTAGGATAGTTTCTATTTATTTTTATTTAAATACCTAATTTTGATTTTTTTAATTCACAATGTGTTAATGCCTGACTTCTCACACAGCGTTGCTGTTTGAAAATGTATACAATTATTATTTTGAAACGAGTAACTATTGAGTTTCTTGCCGGCTCTTCTCAATGGAGGCAACATTACGAACCGGTGGTAGCGCTAAAATATTGTTTATTTTGACTATTTATAAACGCTTTATTGAGCTTACATTACTAAAAAACTTTTTACTTTTGACAACATGGCGCTAGGCCGGTCCCATTATTTTAATCGTGTAGTATGTGAAGCGTACCTTTCTGCTGCGTGGCGGTGATGAACAGCGGGTAGTCGAGGGTGAGCGATTGGTTGCTGGTCACGTGCACGCGCGTCGGGAAACTGCGCCCGACGTTCGACTCCTGACCACACCAGGGGGCGTCCATAAATCACTACACCACCAAGCCAACTAGACACTCGGGTATAAATATCAAATGATAATAAGTCAATGATTCCGCCGTCCGTCCACCACGTAGTGAGCCAGGGCCAATGCCGGCACTCCTGTGGCAGTAGCTCCCACCACGTGGTGGACGGACCGCGGAATCATTGACTTATTATCATTTGATAATTATACCCGAGTGTCTAGTTGGCTTGGTGGAGTAGTATGTTAGGCGAATTTGGTGATGTTTCGACCTCCCTTTCCCTTTTGGTGAGATGTCGTGAGATTTGGCTCGACCCTCTCCCTCCCCTTCTAAGCTCATTTGAGAATGTATGAAAGCCATATTTTAGTGAAGAAACATGTTTTACTTAATTTACCCAAGTTTTCTCGAAATATGACAAAATTTCGTCCGCATTACTTTTTTATTACACAACTCATTTATTCACAGAATGCCGGAATGACAAGTATTCCGTGATTACCCACAAATCATTGATTATGCATATACCTTAGGGGCCATCCATAAATTACGTCACACGAATTTCATGATTTTTAGACCCCTCCCCCCCCTTGTCACAGCTGGTCACATTTGCGAGACTCTCCCCCCTCCCTGTGACGTCACATATTTTTTACAATTTTCAGAAATTTTCAATATTATTCGTTAACAATTCAAATTTCGGTTTTATTACTATATTCGATTTTTAAATGTGACGTCACAAAACCCCTCCCACCCCCTTGTCACACATTGTCACATTTCGTCGACCCCCTCCCCCCCTTTACGTATGACGTAATTAATGGATGGCCCCTTACACCCCCAATGGTCATAAAAATAACCCAAACTTGGATTTTTAGAGGAAAATAATTTATGAATCATCCCATTAGGTACTGGATGAAAAGACACTTCCATTAATTTATACCGCGCAATGTACAGCCGAAACAATGGATTGGCTGTACGTTGCGCGCTGCCAGATTAACACTAGATGACCTGGCGAACTTCAATAACCTAAAGATAATAAGTACTCCGAAATTACAATTCCTATACAAAATTACTAATTTAGATTTTTCGACTATTCCTTTTTTCCTAAACCACCAGTGATGTGGCGAAAACACAGCTTTAATAGCTACTTTACGCCGATCTTCTGTGAGAGGGTGGTACTACCCTGGTCAAGCTTGACTCACCTCACTAAAGTCCAGGATCTGCTCCGTTGTGGAGTTCACAAATACATTGATGCTGGTGTCATACGGATATCTACAGACAACATAATATTTAATTACATCAACATCATTTTATATGGGGAAATATGTAATGAAAAGTTATTCTGGGATTGCTGCCCGTCCATCTACAGCACCCATACCATAGGGTTGCCACCACATATTATATGTAATGGGATATTATTTATTACACGAATGCCCAAAAATGGAGTGTATATGTTTTCAGGTTTTATCTACATAATGTATGTATGTATGTAAGATCCTTTGTGCCACCATAACTCTTAAATGCCTTAACAGATTTGGATGTATGGGATATTGTTAGAATCCTTACATCATCCCGAGTTATACTGACTATTTTTTTTTTTAATAAAAACCTTCAGTTATTACAATACGGGTCTCACATTGAACGCCTTTTATGACCACATTCTATAACTATATAATTTATTGGCATATATTTTACATAGGTAGGCTTAGAATGCAAAACAAACATTTCATTTTTTACTGCAAACAGTTAAAATAAAACTTGTCACTAAAATATATAAATTAAAAAAAAAATACATACATTATTGCCTTTCAGGGGACAACCCTACCCTGCTGAAGCTGTAGGCACAATACTAATATGCTCAGTAATTTTTCCTTGAGAACGAACGTCTATGACAACAAAATACTAAAACAAATTCCCAATCAGTCTTTGTTCCCAATATTGCATAGTATTCACAACCTGTTTTACATAGAATACGATATAATATTGGGAATACCCACGAACTACGGAGCATACGACGTAATACTTGGAAATCCCGTATACATTATTTCATGACAGAAATATGCAGTTTTAACCGCAAAAGCATCACAATAAATAATTAATCTACCATTATCTACACATTTTAGTAGATTTCAAAATATACAATTACACGGTATCGAAATTTTGTAACATGTAAACAAAGACCTTTTTCCGCAACTTACGTGTTGTAAATAAAGGTCCTATTTTGCGTTATGTCTCCGTCTCTATACTCACTACACACTGAGTTGACTAGTAAAAAACTTGTAAGAAGCTTTAACCACATTTTGTACTGTTTTAAATATTATTTCGTCACTATTTGGACACTATTTTTTAAGAAATTGCAGAAATAAATGCGTACACCACCACAATCCTTCAATCAACAGATGAGAGAACAGATGTTCCACAGATTAGATATGGTGCGTTCCATTCACTGTTAATTTTGTTAATTTCGTTATTTTCGATCACAAATCTCGTTCCACTCGCACCAACTTGTACTGAAAGTGATCATTATTATCGTTTTTAACAGTTTTTGTGGACAAAAATAGCAAAATTTACTGTGAATGGAACGCAGCAATAGTTATCAGATGTTCCACGGTCAAGAATAATGACATTGACATTCCATTAAGAAAAAAAATGACATTCATTGACAGCTTTATTTTATAACCCATACACGGTCAAACCTTGAATTTCTAGAAACGGACACTGGACAGATAGGCAGACAGTTTGTAAATTATAATACATGTGATGTACCGGACTCAGCTTGAATCAAATAGGTAGATAGTGTCGTCAGCATGACTAAATGTTATCACTGTAACATGTTCTTGTTTCTATTTATGACCGCACTAAACCGATGTCGTCGGGATACCGGTGGCGGTGGACCGTAGCGCGGCGCGGCGCGGGCGTGTCGCCCTGATTAAATAAATTAGAAATAAAAAGTTCATTCTGAGGGCCTGTAGCCCGATTCACGTAACCAAAACCGTAACGATGTCTCAGCGACATAGTCGTTGATAGGCTTTTCGTATTACAAAAAGGCTATCAACGACTATATCACTGAGACATCGTTACGGTCTTGTTTACGTGAATCGGGCCACTGTTTAAAGGCGTTCCCACACCGGAAGCATTCTCCTGTAATGTAATCAATCAAAACATTACAATTAGCAATATTGATACAACTCGTAACATTCATTACAAAGATTTACAAGTGAATGCTCGTCAATCAGGGAGGCAGTACTGAAACGGAATGCTCAAAATCGAATTTCAATAATGTTACCTACATTACAGAAACCTAATCGTCAGATAATCTTAGGCCGCGAAATAAATATGGTGTTTTAAAATATATTCTATGTAAAAACGATTATAACTATATTTATTTGGTGGATAAAAGTCATATGACTATACTGCCCCTTAATCTAAACAAAATAAGCTCGCCTGTGTATGTTACTTTTGGCTGGAGATGGAGATCGAATAGGAAATATTGTCTATGAACTACTGTACAAAAAATTGGGTCGCGTTCAGAGGCTATAACTTCGTATTACCTAAAAATAATAAGTAACTCGAAGTGACAATAATAATTCCTTTACAAAATTTAAATTAATAATTTAGATTTTTTCGATATTTCGGCTGTTCTTTTGGGTTTTTCCTTATGCTCTTTATTGTTCTACCATATACCAATAAAATTAAAAACATTCATAACCACACTCAAGCTAATCTGTGCTCAAGTCTCAGAACGAAGCCCAGCACAACTATCCATCCATAGACAAATAAAATAAAATAAATTGAAAATGGCGTCGTTGAGCCGACCAAATGAATCAAAGAATTTGATTTTCAATTAAACATTCGCGTATTTCAATAAATGTTATTGAGTAACGTGAAGTAATTCGATTCAAAGTGTTTCCGTGCGTTTAAACTCTGTGAAACAAGTGTGGAAGCTGCCATGTTTCCAGGAAACCAGAAATGGTGATATGTGTTTTGTGAATGTGATAACATTATAGTGTTTACATGAATCCGGCGCGGAGCAGCTCGTTAAAATGCTACCGACAGTGGAGGAGACGCGAGGGTACGACTTCCTGGACCCTGAGAACACGGAGAAATGGCGGGGTTTGCTCGTGAGCGCCCTTCGGAAGGTGAGCTTTTGGAACTCCATTCGGGTCATTGTTAGGGGAATATTGTCGATATTGGTAGTAGTATTCGCGTAATAAACGATCACTATATTAAAATACAGTGTGGTAACGTTGTTTGTGTGTAAAAAGTCACGTCGTATTGTTTATAAACTCGGTGAGAGGACTGCATTGTCGCACCGTGAGTCAAGGTTTGTGATACCTTATCAGTTGTAATCAGTGTAGTAACAGTTTATGATTGTAAAAGGTTGTATGTAAGTTGTAGTAAGGTGTCTCTGATTAGATGTTCTATTATGCTGAACACTCACCAACTTACTGCATGATCCCAAAACAACACTTGTATAGTTATAGTACCCTTCAAATGCCAAGTGTCCACTGGCAAGAAATCTTGCACAAGTTGACTTGCGCAAGCGACTTCCAATGTGTAAACGCTCGCACAAGTGGACTTCTGCGACTTGCCAAACTTGCTGCAAGTCCCACGTGTACATGATTGTGTAAAATTGCAGTCAGTGGCAACAAGTCGGCAATTGATTTCTGCAAGAAATTGTGGAAGTTACTTGCCAGTGGACACTTGTCAAAAGAACTGGGGTCGACCCCAGAAACACCCTGACCTGAGGAAATGATGAAAATGATTTTTTTGTGCTTGTGCAGTGCAGTGAGCCAGACAGCCTGCACTCAAATTTATAGAGCAAGTCGTCTGTCATAGTATCAGGGTCCTAAGTCGCTTAACCATTGTGGCACCACTATGGTGTTTTGCTATAGTGTTGCCACAATGGTTAAGCTCTGATTGGTCGCTTGATTCTGTGGGGCTAGCACACACGCCAAGACAAGACTTTTGTCACGCATTATGTTGCACTACAGTAGCAGCACTCTACGATGGCCGGTTTGACATGTGGTGGGGGGAGGGGGGGGAGAAAATGATATGGAATAAGACTGAAAAAATGAATTTTATTCCGTTATAATAAGGTTCATCCTTTCCCTCTCCCACATGTCAAAACGGCCTTCATAGCGTGCCGCTAACATAAGTTGCTCTCTCTCTTCCTTAATGCATAGGAGAGAATGAAACAAAATCTATTAATGTGGTACTAGTGGTGACCGACCAATCAGAGGCCGATCAGCTGCTCGATCAACCAATCAGAGGGTCACTTTAGCAGCTCAATGGCAATGGCAAATCAACTAAGAGCCGTGTCATTGTGTGTGGTAGGTGCTGGAGCAGGTGCACCCCACGCTGAGCGCGGAGGAGAGCGCGCTGCAGTACGTGGAGTCCCTGTGCCTGCGCCTGCTGGCCATGCTCTGCGCCGCGCCCTCGCCCCTCACCGTGCAGGTAACACACACCAGAATTAGGCATTTACAATGTATAATAGATTAATGGCCGAATACTCATAGGCTACTTAAATATTTAAGTCCCACTTAGCAGTTTGAGATGTTGTTAACTATAATTTTTTGTGTGGCGTCAAAGTTAAGCAGCACTCTATTTTAAGCTGCGTATGAGTATTCGGCCGTAATATTGGTGATCTGTGATCAATGTGTGATGTGAGAAGAAACAACATTTATTTGGCAAGAGCAGTGTCTGTAAAAGGAAGCAAATAAATCCACTCTAGGTGTGGAGACAAACAGATGTAAAATAAAAAAAAAAATGATTAATGAGTGTTCTGTTGGTAAATTTGATTAGGGCTGTTTGATTTGGATTTCATACCTAACCCAAAATAATACAAAAATTGTGGGTGGAAATACCCATCTGTGAAATGTGGATGCACCTCTGTCTACCCCTTGAAATACAGGCTTTATGGTGTATTGAAAGCTTGAAGCATCTCCCTTGTGAATGAAATGAAGAGGTATCCCCTTATCTGAACGGGTCCTCCCCCCCAGGATGTGGAAGAGCGCGTGGCGCGCACGTTCCCGACGCCGCTGGACAAGTGGGCGCTGTCAGAGGCGCGCGATGCGCCCGCGCAGCGCCGCCGCCGCTCGCTGCTGCCCGCTGACAAGATACACCACATGCTGCAGAAGGTACTGTGACTTTCCCCACGCCGCTGGACAAGTGGCGATGTCGGACCTTCGCCCCACATACTATGGACATGATCTTCACATAATTCGTCCTTGACTGGGACGTATCTATGGAAATCGTAGTGTTTCAGGTAGAAATATCTCTGTAATGTTGGAATCGCCCATCACCGACGCGGAGTGATTCAGTCACGTAACCGCGTAATTGACAATGGCCCATCCTACCCTCAAAGTGACCCACCCAGTTTTTAAAATTGCGCATCCCTGTTTTCGAAAATAGTCCACTCTATCCTCGAAAATAACAGCTCACTCTATCTTCAAAAATAACAGCCCACCAGTCCTCAAAATTGGCCCACCATCTCCTCAAAATTATCCCACCATCTCAAAATTGGCCCATTTTCTCAAAATAGGCCCACAATCTCCACAAAATTGGCCCAACATCTCAAAATTGGCCCACCATCTCCTCAAAATTGGCCCACCATCTCACAATAGGCCCACCATCTCAAAATTGGCCCATCATCTCAAAATTGGCCCACCATCTCCTCAAAATTAGCCCACCATCTCAAAATTGGCCCACCATCTCAAAATTGGCCCACCATCTCCTCAAATTTGGCCCAACATCTCCTCAATATTGGCCCACATTTCTTCAAAATTGGGCCACCATCTCAAAATTGGCCCACCATCTTGTAATGGCCGTATACTATAATGAGCTCTTTATTCCCCCAGGAGGTCCTCCTCTACAAGATCGACATGTCGGTGTCAATATTCATGACGGCGATCCTCGAGTACGTGAGCGTCGACATACTGAAGCTGACGGGCAACTTCGTCAAGAAGATATCGCAGAAGTCTGGGTACGACACTATCACCTGCCGGGACATCAAGACTGCCATGTGCGCTGACAAGGTGAGGAATTCTTCTTTATAGTATGCTCATGACTGAGGGACGTGTTTTTTTTATAAGACTGCAGTGACAAAAAGCGTACGGCCCGCCTTCTTCTTATCGTATGGTTAGTGGCCAACCTTGTGTCAGAGTTGTTCAAGCCGCCCGAAGGCCTCTGACAAGGCTTAACGACTGCTGCCTAGATGACAACAACCGGGACCGACCTTTTACGTGACGTCCGAAGCACGGAGACGCTCAGTTCAAATGCCACTAATGGTCACCCATCTCTGCCTGACCTTGCCCAGCATTGCTTAACCCCCCGCCTGATGTTAAGCAGTTACCGTAACCTATACATGCTTGAAATATCAAAGGCTTTGCTCGCACATTGCCGTCCTGAAGGGGAGGGGGAGGGGTGGTGGGGGGTTGGCCTTTCGGCTCTCTCAATCATCGTACGAAACGCAGCTGTAATAGCTGCTTTACGCCGATCTTCTGTGTGAAGGTGGTAGTACCTCGGTCGAGCCAGCGTGTATATGAGCTGCAGTCAATTGGCTACAGCTTGGCTCTACCACCTTGATTTTGGTGTGTGCCACCATCTGTCTCCAGATCTCTGTCTTGCGCCATTCGTATGATTGATTGCAAGGTGCCCCTGTTGCCTCTTGCGTGGTGTGCGTCCATCACGTCGGTGAGCGTCCCCTGCCTCTTTCCTTCGGCACAAAAAAAATAATAAAAATATTACGTCACGACTTCGATCCCCATTCGTGGGTAGTCAGAGGCTTGTGTGGCCATACAACACCACATTGTGGAGGTATTAAACCAACTCAAAGCCCACGTTTCACCAGATAATCAGAACCCAACGTGACAGGTGGTGAACCTTGTCGACGTGTATACAGGAACTGACTATTACCTAATCCCGAGGGATAGGTAGGTTTCCTCACGATGTTTTCCCTCACCGTAAGCGAATTGTAAATTATGCACATAGATGAAAATTCGTCCATTGGTGAATGCCCCACCAGGGATCGAACTTGGGACCTACTAATTGCTAGCCCAACGTGTTCGTTCGTCGCGTCGTTCCTTCGACACAGCCAGTGATAATCAGCCCCTCTAGACTATCTGGGTGTCGCCTCACTGTGTGTCCAAAGAACTTGGGGACTCTCTGCCTGCAGATTGTAGCGAGACGTGTTTTTATTTGGATTTGTGTGAGGATTGACTCGTTTGTCCGGCGATTTATGGCTGACTAGCTTCCACCCGCGACTTCGTCCGCGCATAATTTAAAAAAAAAGTTGCCTATATGCTATTCCAGACTATAATCTATGTCTTCGCCAAATTTCATCCAGATCCGTTCAGCCGTTCTGGCGTGATTGAGTAACAAACATCCATCCATCCATCCATCCATCCATCCATCCATCCATACATCCAAACTTTCACATTTATAATATTAGTGGGATAAATGGTCTAAATTTATGGTAGTTTTTTAAATAGTTCAACCATTGGGTCAGTAAAACGTCATACGAAATGTAGTGCTACGCCACCAAGCCAAGTAGGAGCCTGTCAAATGTGACGTCACCATAAAGAGGCGGTGGCGGGTGTGCGGGCGGGGAAGCCGCATTCCATCCGAGCTCCTAGTTGGCTTGGTGGTTTAATACGCATAGTACTCCGGTGGAGCCGCCCGTATCTGTACATTGTCGGTCGTTGGTTGCAGGTGTTGATGGACATGTTCTACCAAGAGCCGGAGCCGACCGCGGAGGAGGGTGGGGGCGGGGGTACAGCGGCGGGGGAGGGGCGCGGGCGGCGCGGCTCGCTCACGTACGCCGAGCTCGTGCGCGACCTGCTCACCGACGAGAGGAACTTCCTGCGAGACCTCAACCTGATTATAAGAGTATTCAAGGATGAGCTCGAAAAGATACTCGGCAGGGACACTAGGGTGAGTGACACACCACATACAACACACTGCACACTACACACCACACACTACACACTACACACCGCACACTACACACCACACACCGCACATTACACACCACACACGACACACCACACACCACACACCGCACACTACACACCACACACCGCACATTACACACCACACACGGCACACCGCACACCGCACACTACACACCACACACCACACACCACACACTACACACCACACACACACACCGCACATTACACACCACACACTACACACCACGTGCTGTTGGACACAGCTCTAGGGGGTCTAATAGCTTCCACTATGCAACATTGCCATTGCAATTATTTTTTTGGGTTCCGTACCCAAAGGGTGCCAACGGGACCCTATTACTAAGACTCTGTCTGTTAGCGGGCTGTATCTCACAAACCGTAATAGGTAGAGAGTTGAAATTTTCACAGAATGTGTATTTCTGTTGCCGCTACAGCAACAAATACTAAAGGGTCTCAGTATGCATATTTATGGTCAGTTTCCATACAAAAGACTTCAACGTGTGACTCAAAAGATCACCATTTTTGGTGGTACGTAACCCGTTATGTGCGAGTCCGACACGCGCTCGATCATGTCGTGTGGTGTGTTGCAGGCCATCTCGCTGATATTCGGCAACATAGTGGACATCTACGAGCTGACGGTGACGCTGCTCGGCAACCTGGAGGATGCCATGGAGATGTCGCAGGACTCGCCCACGCCGTACATCGGCAGCTGCTTCGAGGGTGAGCACGCAATAGCAAGCCTTGTCAGAGGCCTTCGGGCTTGAACAACTCTGACACTAGGTTGGCCACTAACCATATGATAAGACGAATAAGCACTAGCAATTGGAATCATTACTAGGTCGACAAATGAATTCAAAACCAACACTATAGTTAACACTACAGTAGCGGCACGTTATGATGGCCCTTTTGACGTGTGGTAGGGTGGAGAAAATGAACCTTATTATAACGGAATAAGAATGACAGTTTTAAAATTTAGGAATGTCAAAAAATGAATGCTAAAATGAATCTTATTCCGTCGCAATAAAGTTCATCATCTTCCCCCCTCAACATGTCAACAGTGCCATCATAACGTGCCGCTAATATAAGCTTTATCATCAATATAATTTTTAAATCATCGAAATCGGTCCATCCGTTGCGATTTTAGAACACGTAATGTGCGGCCGGCACGTGTGACGTTACATGGCCGATCGGCTAGAAGTCGCGCTGTACCCGCGCCGCCATTCACTACAAAGCGCAAGTGGCCCATGTGACGTCACAACAACCGCGCGCGAACTTCGCTAGTAATTTGGTCATAACTTCGTAAATTTTTGTCGTAGAATAACGTAAATTTTTGTCGTAGAATAATATTTTTTGCACTGTATGTTTATTTATTTATTTATTTATAGCTAGGAAAAACAACAGCTTTTAAGTTCAGTGGTGGTAACAGTTATACAAATTACATAATAAGCCTTCTGTTTTCGCAGAAAGAGAGTATGGATTCAAAAGTTCACAAGAAATGTTCAAAAAAATTCACAAGATAAAATAATAATGATAATATAATGTTATGGATTTCTTGTGTAATGTGTAACCTCACGACTTTTATCCCCATTCGGGGGTAGTCAGAGGCTTGAGTGGTCATACACCACCACATTGTGGAGGTATTAACCAACTCAAAGCCCACGTTTCACCAGATAGTCAGAACCCAACGTGACAGGCGGTGAACCTTGTCGCCGTGTATACAGGAACTGACTATTACCTAATCCCGAGGGATAGGTAGGTTTCCTCACGATGTTTTCCCTCACCGTCAGCAAACTGTAAATTATGCACGATGAAAATTCATCCATTGGTGCATGCCCCACCGGGGATCGAACCTGGGACCTTCTGATTGGTAGCCCAACCGACCGTTTTGTAGCGACTGTAGCCTAGGGGTGAACAGGTTGGGCTACCAATCAGAAGGTCCCAGGTGCGATGGATTTCTTACCTCTAGAAATCTGCATTCTCAACTAAATGCATTATAGATTCCCCTAACACACCTAACAGCGGGAAATATGGTGTGACAGTTTGTATGGGGTCCCAATTTTTCTGAAGCTAGATATGAAAATGAAAACTTGCAAATTTGTTTTTGGCTACTCATTACTAGTAAAAAAATAACGTCGCACTTCCTTCTTACGAGAATCTAAAGCTAGCGTCAGCACGTCTATGGTCACATTTCCAACACGTGCTGAGCTCTCTATTACGCGTCTCATTTACCAAGACAGCTCAGGTTATGTTGGGCATGTTACCCTACAAGGGTCCAAGGGTACAAGGGCTGGTTGTCTTGTCAGAACTGGCGGAGGTAGAAGAGTTCCGCGCGTACGTGCGCTACGTGAACATCGTCACCAGGAAGGAGTCGCGCGACGCGCTGCAGACCATCGTCGACGACCCCGTCGTGAGTATGATTATCAGTACACAACACACACAACACACACACCATACCTATTATTGCAAATAAGTACGTATAACCAGCCCACGAGTTTAGGTTCAATTAGGCGATCGTCCACAGCGCTATTAAACTAACACTTGTATTTTTATGGTGGGTTGTACACGGCGCTACGCAAAATAAACTGGTAAGTAATTAATTAGTCATATGCAGCGCGCGACTCTACGTTACTAACCGGTTACGTTCCTTTTGAGTAGCGATTCCAAGACAGCTTGTCCCCGGGACTCGTCGAGGGTCAAACCTTGGCGACATCATTGGACACTTTCGATTAAAATCGACAGCTAAAGCTTACAAGAGCCACAGTGGTGGGACTGTGTCAGGCCTAGTCCCATAAAAAACAATGAGTGAGCAATGTGTCTAATGTCTAACCAATATAACAGGACCCTTATCTATACTATTAGATTTATTATAGTGGCCACTCCTAATAACCCAGAGGGTTACAAAAAGACACTATACCTGCTAGGCTATTCTGTAACGACAAACTCACTTCGCACGCGTGAATTTTCTAATGAAATGTCAAATTTCAATACAAAATTTGACATATCACCTGCAGAATAGCTAGGCTGGCCCCTGACGAGGCGTCAGGGAGCACCTGCGGTAGGTCTTGCCGCCAGAGCGTACACTCTAGTACTCAATGTGTGAGTTGCACCGTGATCACTCACTACCATTTATTCAGAATGGTACTGGAGCCGTAAAGTCGCACCACTCGCACTCCGAAGAGAGCTAGCGTATCAATCCCCACTGGGAATGTCAAAGAAGCGACGTCGTATACGGGTATTGACCAATATAACAGGGTGTGAAGCGTTTGGTTGTCACTACTACAACATGGTGCGTGTGTGTCAGTTGTCGGGCCCGGTGGGTCCGCTGGAGACGGCGGGCCACGGGTTCCGGCTGGCCGTCAAGTACTACCTGCCGCGCCTGCTGCTGGCGCCCGTCGCGCACGTCTTCCTCTACCACAAGTACGTGCTGGCGCTGCTGCAGATCGCGCCCGCCTCCGACGACCGCGAGAGCTTCAAGCAGGTGCGCCACACACACACACACGCTGCCGATACGACACACGCCGACATACCTTGACACACCCATCCCACACAACCCACTCCGACACACCCCGCCATACCAACCACGCCAGCATACCTTGACCCACCCACCCCAACACATCCTCACACACTGTCTCAATTTAAACCTCGCCAGTATACCTTGGAACAGTCATCCCACACAACCCACTCCAACGCACCCTGACACACCCCGCCATACAAACCACGCCAACATACCTTGACACACCCATCCCAGACAACCCACTCCGTCACACCCATACAAACCACGCCAACATACCATGACACACCCACAACACAACCCACTCAGACCCACTCCCACACGCTCACTCAGACACACCCTCCTGATGCAAACCACGCAACCAAAATCAAAAACATTTAATCAGTACAGTACAGAAAAAGGAACGCCAGCATACCTTAATCCACCCACACCAAATGACCCAATCAGTCACATCCCCATATGCCCACTTCAACGCACCCTGACACACCCTCTTAATACAAATCAGGCCAGCATACCTTGACCCACCCACACAACACACACACCCACATCAACACACCACGCCAACATATTTTGACACACACATATCCCACACACCTATCCTACATCCCAACACGCGTTTTCAGCGTACTTTCGGCGACCACACCAAATGATTTATATACTTTATCTTTTGTACATTTTAACGATTATTTAAACCATAACCAGCAATTGAAATAATAAATGCGTTTTAAAAATACTAGTCTACTAAGTTTTAGGCTGAGTCTTCTCGGCCGAAATCGCATCTCAACAAAATAAAGCATTTCGTTTTGTATTTCTTGTGTAACGGAACTTTCTGTGCGTGGGATTTGTTACATACGTTGACAGGTGTTGTTTTTATATCATTATTGTTTGGCAGGTGGAATGCAACCTACATCCTATAAAGAAGTTGCTGATAAAAGCGCTGGGCAATGGACCAAAGATGTGAGTATTCATCCCACTACTTGTATCTAATCTGTGCAATCATGTAATAAAGAGTGTCGTCTGTAATAGGAGGTCGTAGCCTAGTTGAGGAGGTCGTAGCCTATAGTCCGATTTTTAATTAAACTAAGTAGACTGACAGCTGAAAATGTCATTGTTCTATGAATTTGAACCTTATTTGTTCTATTTATATCGAAACGTGACATTTGCACCTGTCAGTTTACTTCGTCTAATAAAAAATCAGACTATAGTTGGCAAGACGCCCGATACATCGGCGCGCTAAGCCACGTTCGGCTCGGTTGGGCCTTTGATGGGTGTCCGAATTATAACATCTGACCTCCTCCGTGCTTCGGAGGGCACGGTAAGCTGGTGGTCCCGGGTGTCATTTGAAGATCTTTGACAGTCGATACAGGCAGTCAGAAGCCTGAAAAATTTGCCAAATATGTTCTTACCCTTAGGTTGCCGATAGTCCCACTAGTTGGGTCTCGGAGGGCAGATGGCAATCGCTCCGTGTAAATATCGGTGATCAGCCAAATCAGGGTAGACTGAGAGCCGACCCCTCATAATGGGATAAGGCTAGGAAGAAGAATGTAATAAAGAGTGTGTAATAATATGTATTACGGTGAGGGAAAACATCGTGAGGAAACCTACCTATCCCTCGGGATTAGGTAATAGTCAGTTCCTGTATACACGGCGACAAGGTTCACCACCTGTCACGTTGGATTCTGACTATCTGGTGAAACGTGGGCTTCAGTTGACTTAATACCTCCACAATGTGGTGGTGTATGGCCACTCAAGCCTCTGACTACCCCCGAATGGGGATAAAAAGTCGTGACGTTATATTATTATTATTAATAATATGTGTGTAATAAACAGAAATGTGTATGTCGGAGAAAGAAGGAAGGGGCCGTCTCTTTTGTCGTATAGTGGGCGTTACATAGGTCATACCGTTGTCCCAAAGTGACCTCTAAATGGCACGAAGACAGTTTCCAATCGCGTGACTGGACCGCTCGGCGATACAAACCGTACTGTGCTCTCCGCCGACGCCGGCGCATGCAAGTGGACTCTGTCCTACGTCTACAGATGGCGCTGTCGTTACATTTCGATCGTTTCAAGACTTTTTAATACTTGCCGTCTCCGATTGCATATTGTACACAGCGAATATTATCTCGGGATTTATCTTGAAACAATCAAGTTCTTGCATTCCAATACCCCCCCCCCTCGTCTCGTACCCCGCGGGTGATATACCAGTTATTCGGCCGGAGTATAATAATAAGGTGTGTGGTCGACTAGCGATGCGACGCTGCGCATGGCGACGCGCACGCGGCGGCAGCTCGCGCTCGACAAGTGCAACGAGCTCGCCAAGCTCGTCGACAACTGGGACAACCGCGACATCGGACAGTGCTGCAACGAGTTCATACGCGGTCAGTGTACACGTAACCCACACACAACACACACACACACCTCGCACACACCTCGCACACACACCTCGCACACACACCTCGCACACACACACACACACACACACCTACACCACACGCACACACACACACCCCACAACACAACACACACACACACATACATACAACTCAGAACACACACTACATACACTCACACACACACACACACACACTCGCACTCACACATACACACACACACACACACACACAACACACACACACACACACAACACACACACACACACAACACACACACAGACACACACACACACACACACACACACACACACAATCTTTAAAACAAGAAAATCTTTTGTATCCACTGGACACTAACACACCCCGACACACTCACCCCACATACACACACCCGGACACACGGCTCAATGTGTATAATAAATTGCAGAGGACACGCTGTCGAAGATCGGCCCCGGCAAGAAGATAGCTGAGCGGCGGGCGTACCTCTTCGACGGACTGCTGCTGTTGTGTAAACCTATTACGAGTTTGGTAAGCCCTTTACATTATAGCTTTACAATTTAATATAACTATGGTCTTCTTATATATGGCGGCGTTATGGTTTTCATATTACTTTACTATATGTGGAAGCTTGTAATTTGCTTATTTATAAATCTTACTCACTTTGTGAAATTAGCCGTAAGCTTCCCAAATAAAATATTTGATCATAAAGCATGTATTCTGTGTTTTGAACTGAATGTGTGTGTGTCAGGATTTCAAACGTATTTTTTTGTTGAATTTGAGTATGCGTGTGTGGGGTGTGTGGGTGAGTGCGTGAATGTTAATTAGATTAAGTAGACCGTAGTACGTGAGATGTGGTGAGGGCTTCGTGTATTGATTGGTGGGTGTGTTGGTGCGCGCGCGCAGGTGGGCGCCAACAGCGGCGGCGCGGGCGGCGGCGCGGGCGGCGCGCAGCAGCTCAAGCTCAAGGAGAAGCTGCACATCCGCAAGCTCGAGCTCGTCGACAGGCCCGACACCGACGAGGGCCGGCACCTGGTGGAGCTGTGCCCGCGCGTGGGCCCGGCCGTGGTGCTGGCGTGCGGCTCCTGCCAGGAGAAGCGCAACTGGATGTGCGACCTCGTCATGCTCAGCACCAAGCCCATGCTCGACCGCTTCCTCGACAGGTGACCATCCGCACACACACACATCCCACACAACCCATGGCAACATACCCCGACACACCACTCGCAACTGGATGTGCGACCTCGTCATGCTCAGCACCAAGCCCATGCTCGACCGCTTCCTCGACAGGTGACCATCCGCACACACACACATCCCACACAACCCATGGCAACATACCCCGACACACCACTCGCAACTGCATGTGCGACCTCGTCACGCTCAGCACCGAGCCCATGCTCGACCGCTTCCTCGACAGGTGACCATCCGCACACACACACATCCCACACAACCCATGCCAACATACCCCGACACACCACTCGCAACTGCATGTGCGACCTCGTCACGCTCAGCACCGAGCCCATGCTCGACCGCTTCCTCGACAGGTGACCATCCGCACACACCGCACACACACACACATCCCACACAACCCATGCCAACATACCCCGACACACCACTCGCAACTGGATGTGCGACCTCGTCATGCTCAGCACCAAGCCAAAGGCGCTCAGTACACTTGCGGCTTCTATTTAGATCTACATCTGTGGTGGTCCATGAGTGTTGTGTGGTGTCCGCAGCATCCTACTGGACCTGGAGCGGCGGCACCCGCTGAAGCTGCCGCCGGCGGCGCTGTACCGGTTCGCGGTGCCCGACTGCACCGACAACATCGTGCTGGAGGACAGCAGCGCCGCGCGCAGCCATGGCAGCGCGCCCGCGCCGCTCATCAAGGTACATAGCCGCCCTGATAGTGTCGCAATGTGATAGTACTGCACCGACAACATCGTGCTGGAGGACAGCAGCGCCGCGCGCAGCCATGGCAGCGCGCCCGCGCCGCTCATCAAGGTACATAGCCGCCCTGATAGTGTCGCAATGTGATAGTACTGCACCGACAACATCGTGCTGGAGGACAGCAGCGCCGCGCGCAGCCATGGCAGCGCGCCCGCGCCGCTCATCAAGGTACATAGCCGCCCTGATAGTGTCGCAATGTGATAGTACTGCACCGACAACATCGTGCTGGAGGACAGCAGCGCCGCGCGCAGCCATGGCAGCGCGCCCGCGCCGCTCATCAAGGTACATAGCCGCCCTGATAGTGTCGCAATGTGATAGTACTGCACCGACAACATCGTGCTGGAGGACAGCAGCGCCGCGCGCAGCCATGGCAGCGCGCCCGCGCCGCTCATCAAGGTACATAGCCGCCCTGATAGTGTCGCAATGTGATAGTACTGCACCGACAACATCGTGCTGGAGGACAGCAGCGCCGCGCGCAGCCATGGCAGCGCGCCCGCGCCGCTCATCAAGGTACATAGCCGCCCTGATAGTGTCGCAATGTGATAGTACTGCACCGACAACATCGTGCTGGAGGACAGCAGCGCCGCGCGCAGCCATGGCAGCGCGCCCGCGCCGCTCATCAAGGTACATAGCCGCCCTGATAGTGTCGCAATGTGATAGTACTGCACCGACAACATCGTGCTGGAGGACAGCAGCGCCGCGCGCAGCCATGGCAGCGCGCCCGCGCCGCTCATCAAGGTACATAGCCGCCCTGATAGTGTCGCAATGTGATAGTACTGCACCGACAACATCGTGCTGGAGGACAGCAGCGCCGCGCGCAGCCATGGCAGCGCGCCCGCGCCGCTCATCAAGGTACATAGCCGCCCTGATAGTGTCGCAATGTGATAGTACTGCACCGACAACATCGTGCTGGAGGACAGCAGCGCCGCGCGCAGCCATGGCAGCGCGCCCGCGCCGCTCATCAAGGTACATAGCCGCCCTGATAGTGTCGCAATGTGATAGTACTGCACCGACAACATCGTGCTGGAGGACAGCAGCGCCGCGCGCAGCCATGGCAGCGCGCCCGCGCCGCTCATCAAGGTACATAGCCGCCCTGATAGTGTCGCAATGTGATAGTACTGCACCGACAACATCGTGCTGGAGGACAGCAGCGCCGCGCGCAGCCATGGCAGCGCGCCCGCGCCGCTCATCAAGGTACATAGCCGCCCTGATAGTGTCGCAATGTGATAGTACTGCACCGACAACATCGTGCTGGAGGACAGCAGCGCCGCGCGCAGCCATGGCAGCGCGCCCGCGCCGCTCATCAAGGTACATAGCCGCCCTGATAGTGTCGCAATGTGATAGTACTGCACCGACAACATCGTGCTGGAGGACAGCAGCGCCGCGCGCAGCCATGGCAGCGCGCCCGCGCCGCTCATCAAGGTACATAGCCGCCCTGATAGTGTCGCAATGTGATAGTACTGCACCGACAACATCGTGCTGGAGGACAGCAGCGCCGCGCGCAGCCATGGCAGCGCGCCCGCGCCGCTCATCAAGGTACATAGCCGCCCTGATAGTGTCGCAATGTGATAGTACTGCACCGACAACATCGTGCTGGAGGACAGCAGCGCCGCGCGCAGCCATGGCAGCGCGCCCGCGCCGCTCATCAAGGTACATAGCCGCCCTGATAGTGTCGCAATGTGATAGTACTGCACCGACAACATCGTGCTGGAGGACAGCAGCGCCGCGCGCAGCCATGGCAGCGCGCCCGCGCCGCTCATCAAGGTACATAGCCGCCCTGATAGTGTCGCAATGTGATAGTACTGCACCGACAACATCGTGCTGGAGGACAGCAGCGCCGCGCGCAGCCATGGCAGCGCGCCCGCGCCGCTCATCAAGGTACATAGCCGCCCTGATAGTGTCGCAATGTGATAGTACTGCACCGACAACATCGTGCTGGAGGACAGCAGCGCCGCGCGCAGCCATGGCAGCGCGCCCGCGCCGCTCATCAAGGTACATAGCCGCCCTGATAGTGTCGCAATGTGATAGTACTGCACCGACAACATCGTGCTGGAGGACAGCAGCGCCGCGCGCAGCCATGGCAGCGCGCCCGCGCCGCTCATCAAGGTACATAGCCGCCCTGATAGTGTCGCAATGTGATAGTACTGCACCGACAACATCGTGCTGGAGGACAGCAGCGCCGCGCGCAGCCATGGCAGCGCGCCCGCGCCGCTCATCAAGGTACATAGCCGCCCTGATAGTGTCGCAATGTGATAGTACTGCACCGACAACATCGTGCTGGAGGACAGCAGCGCCGCGCGCAGCCATGGCAGCGCGCCCGCGCCGCTCATCAAGGTACATAGCCGCCCTGATAGTGTCGCAATGTGATAGTACTGCACCGACAACATCGTGCTGGAGGACAGCAGCGCCGCGCGCAGCCATGGCAGCGCGCCCGCGCCGCTCATCAAGGTACATAGCCGCCCTGATAGTGTCGCAATGTGATAGTACTGCACCGACAACATCGTGCTGGAGGACAGCAGCGCCGCGCGCAGCCATGGCAGCGCGCCCGCGCCGCTCATCAAGGTACATAGCCGCCCTGATAGTGTCGCAATGTGATAGTACTGCACCGACAACATCGTGCTGGAGGACAGCAGCGCCGCGCGCAGCCATGGCAGCGCGCCCGCGCCGCTCATCAAGGTACATAGCCGCCCTGATAGTGTCGCAATGTGATAGTACTGCACCGACAACATCGTGCTGGAGGACAGCAGCGCCGCGCGCAGCCATGGCAGCGCGCCCGCGCCGCTCATCAAGGTACATAGCCGCCCTGATAGTGTCGCAATGTGATAGTACTGCACCGACAACATCGTGCTGGAGGACAGCAGCGCCGCGCGCAGCCATGGCAGCGCGCCCGCGCCGCTCATCAAGGTACATAGCCGCCCTGATAGTGTCGCAATGTGATAGTACTGCACCGACAACATCGTGCTGGAGGACAGCAGCGCCGCGCGCAGCCATGGCAGCGCGCCCGCGCCGCTCATCAAGGTACATAGCCGCCCTGATAGTGTCGCAATGTGATAGTACTGCACCGACAACATCGTGCTGGAGGACAGCAGCGCCGCGCGCAGCCATGGCAGCGCGCCCGCGCCGCTCATCAAGGTACATAGCCGCCCTGATAGTGTCGCAATGTGATAGTACTGCACCGACAACATCGTGCTGGAGGACAGCAGCGCCGCGCGCAGCCATGGCAGCGCGCCCGCGCCGCTCATCAAGGTACATAGCCGCCCTGATAGTGTCGCAATGTGATAGTACTGCACCGACAACATCGTGCTGGAGGACAGCAGCGCCGCGCGCAGCCATGGCAGCGCGCCCGCGCCGCTCATCAAGGTACATAGCCGCCCTGATAGTGTCGCAATGTGATAGTACTGCACCGACAACATCGTGCTGGAGGACAGCAGCGCCGCGCGCAGCCATGGCAGCGCGCCCGCGCCGCTCATCAAGGTACATAGCCGCCCTGATAGTGTCGCAATGTGATAGTACTGCACCGACAACATCGTGCTGGAGGACAGCAGCGCCGCGCGCAGCCATGGCAGCGCGCCCGCGCCGCTCATCAAGGTACATAGCCGCCCTGATAGTGTCGCAATGTGATAGTACTGCACCGACAACATCGTGCTGGAGGACAGCAGCGCCGCGCGCAGCCATGGCAGCGCGCCCGCGCCGCTCATCAAGGTACATAGCCGCCCTGATAGTGTCGCAATGTGATAGTACTGCACCGACAACATCGTGCTGGAGGACAGCAGCGCCGCGCGCAGCCATGGCAGCGCGCCCGCGCCGCTCATCAAGGTACATAGCCGCCCTGATAGTGTCGCAATGTGATAGTACTGCACCGACAACATCGTGCTGGAGGACAGCAGCGCCGCGCGCAGCCATGGCAGCGCGCCCGCGCCGCTCATCAAGGTACATAGCCGCCCTGATAGTGTCGCAATGTGATAGTACTGCACCGACAACATCGTGCTGGAGGACAGCAGCGCCGCGCGCAGCCATGGCAGCGCGCCCGCGCCGCTCATCAAGGTACATAGCCGCCCTGATAGTGTCGCAATGTGATAGTACTGCACCGACAACATCGTGCTGGAGGACAGCAGCGCCGCGCGCAGCCATGGCAGCGCGCCCGCGCCGCTCATCAAGGTACATAGCCGCCCTGATAGTGTCGCAATGTGATAGTACTGCACCGACAACATCGTGCTGGAGGACAGCAGCGCCGCGCGCAGCCATGGCAGCGCGCCCGCGCCGCTCATCAAGGTACATAGCCGCCCTGATAGTGTCGCAATGTGATAGTACTGCACCGACAACATCGTGCTGGAGGACAGCAGCGCCGCGCGCAGCCATGGCAGCGCGCCCGCGCCGCTCATCAAGGTACATAGCCGCCCTGATAGTGTCGCAATGTGATAGTACTGCACCGACAACATCGTGCTGGAGGACAGCAGCGCCGCGCGCAGCCATGGCAGCGCGCCCGCGCCGCTCATCAAGGTACATAGCCGCCCTGATAGTGTCGCAATGTGATAGTACTGCACCGACAACATCGTGCTGGAGGACAGCAGCGCCGCGCGCAGCCATGGCAGCGCGCCCGCGCCGCTCATCAAGGTACATAGCCGCCCTGATAGTGTCGCAATGTGATAGTACTGCACCGACAACATCGTGCTGGAGGACAGCAGCGCCGCGCGCAGCCATGGCAGCGCGCCCGCGCCGCTCATCAAGGTACATAGCCGCCCTGATAGTGTCGCAATGTGATAGTACTGCACCGACAACATCGTGCTGGAGGACAGCAGCGCCGCGCGCAGCCATGGCAGCGCGCCCGCGCCGCTCATCAAGGTACATAGCCGCCCTGATAGTGTCGCAATGTGATAGTACTGCACCGACAACATCGTGCTGGAGGACAGCAGCGCCGCGCGCAGCCATGGCAGCGCGCCCGCGCCGCTCATCAAGGTACATAGCCGCCCTGATAGTGTCGCAATGTGATAGTACTGCACCGACAACATCGTGCTGGAGGACAGCAGCGCCGCGCGCAGCCATGGCAGCGCGCCCGCGCCGCTCATCAAGGTACATAGCCGCCCTGATAGTGTCGCAATGTGATAGTACTGCACCGACAACATCGTGCTGGAGGACAGCAGCGCCGCGCGCAGCCATGGCAGCGCGCCCGCGCCGCTCATCAAGGTACATAGCCGCCCTGATAGTGTCGCAATGTGATAGTACTGCACCGACAACATCGTGCTGGAGGACAGCAGCGCCGCGCGCAGCCATGGCAGCGCGCCCGCGCCGCTCATCAAGGTACATAGCCGCCCTGATAGTGTCGCAATGTGATAGTACTGCACCGACAACATCGTGCTGGAGGACAGCAGCGCCGCGCGCAGCCATGGCAGCGCGCCCGCGCCGCTCATCAAGGTACATAGCCGCCCTGATAGTGTCGCAATGTGATAGTACTGCACCGACAACATCGTGCTGGAGGACAGCAGCGCCGCGCGCAGCCATGGCAGCGCGCCCGCGCCGCTCATCAAGGTACATAGCCGCCCTGATAGTGTCGCAATGTGATAGTACTGCACCGACAACATCGTGCTGGAGGACAGCAGCGCCGCGCGCAGCCATGGCAGCGCGCCCGCGCCGCTCATCAAGGTACATAGCCGCCCTGATAGTGTCGCAATGTGATAGTACTGCACCGACAACATCGTGCTGGAGGACAGCAGCGCCGCGCGCAGCCATGGCAGCGCGCCCGCGCCGCTCATCAAGGTACATAGCCGCCCTGATAGTGTCGCAATGTGATAGTACTGCACCGACAACATCGTGCTGGAGGACAGCAGCGCCGCGCGCAGCCATGGCAGCGCGCCCGCGCCGCTCATCAAGGTACATAGCCGCCCTGATAGTGTCGCAATGTGATAGTACTGCACCGACAACATCGTGCTGGAGGACAGCAGCGCCGCGCGCAGCCATGGCAGCGCGCCCGCGCCGCTCATCAAGGTACATAGCCGCCCTGATAGTGTCGCAATGTGATAGTACTGCACCGACAACATCGTGCTGGAGGACAGCAGCGCCGCGCGCAGCCATGGCAGCGCGCCCGCGCCGCTCATCAAGGTACATAGCCGCCGTGATAGTGTCGCAATGCCGCCGTGATAGTGTCGCGATGTCGCCGTGATAGTGTTACAATGCCGCCGTAATAGCTTCACTGCATCACTATGAAACGCCACAACTACTCCACAAAGCCAAGTAGGCGCTCGGATGGAATGCGATGCGGGTCCCATTTATGTGCGGGTGACGTCACATTTGACAGGCGCCTAGTTGGCTTGGTGGAGTCGTATGTAAAGTCGCGAAAGCGTTGTGATAGTGTCCAGTGCTCTCTAGCGACGCGACACCGCTGTGATAACGTCGCGATGCCATCATCCAAGTGTCGGAATCACAATTCAGGCTAGCGTTGGCGAGCATATTCGAGAGTTGCAAAAACACAGGAAATTTAAAATGAAATCTGTTTAAAACGTGTTTAAATCACCTTTTAAAACATTTATTTAAAACACGAGGAAAATAACATTGTTTTTTAATGTAACAAGATGATTTTTTCATAACAACCCTGGTGTATTCTGATGGACCCTGGTCTCTCACAGGGCGCAACTCTCCTGAAACTGGTAGAACGCCTGACGTACCACATCTACGCGGACCTGAACCTGGTGCGCACGTTCCTGACCACGTACCGGTCGTTCTGCTCGCCCGCCGAGCTGCTCGACCTGCTCGTCGAGCGGTTCCACATACCAGAGCCCAGCGAGGTCTACGACACGCCCCGGACCGGTGAGTAACACAACACACATTGATCTAACCGATCCGACACACGTCTTGTTAAGTCCGACACATCATTTGTTAAATCCGACACACCATTTGATAAATCCGACACACAATTTGTTAAATCCGATACACCACTTGTTAAATCCGATACACCATTTGTTGAATCCATAACACCACTTGTTAATTCCGACACACTTTTTGTTAAATCCGACACACCATTTGTTAAATCCGATACACCATTTGTTGAATCCACAACACCACTTGTTAATTCCGACACACTATTTGTTAAATCCGACACATCCCTTGTCAAATCCGACACACCACTTGTTAAATCCGACACTCCACTTGTTAAATCCGACACACAATTTGTTAAATCCGACACATCCCTTGTCAAATCCGACACACCACTTGTTAAATCCGACACACAATTTGTTAAATCCGACACATCACTTATCAAATCCGACACATCACTTATCAAATCCGACACATCACTTATCAAATCCGATACACCACTTGTCAAATCCGACACACCACTTGTCAAATCCAACACACCACTTTTCAAATACGACACACCACTTGTCAAATCCGACACACCACTTGTCAAATCCAACACACCACTTTTCAAATACGACACACCACTTGTTAAATCTAACACGCGACTTTTTAAATCCGACACACCATTTGTTAAATCCGACACATCACTTATCAAATCCGACACAACACTTATCAAATCCGACACATCACTTATCAAATCCGACACATCACTTATCAAATCCGATACACCACTTGTCAAATCCGACACACCACTTGTCAAATCCAACACACCACTTGTCAAATCCGACACACCACTTGTCAAATCCAACACACCACTTTTCAAATACGACACACCACTTGTCAAATCCGACATACTACCTGACAAATACGCCCCACCAGCTTTCAAATCTACATCACCTCCTGTCAATTCCTCTACACTTCCAGGCTCGGACTCAAGTGGGCAGGACAATTTTTAACGCTTAGTTTTGTGTTTAATTATTATGATAATACTGGAATATGTTTGGTATACACTGTACGGTATCACAGACCAATAAGCCATAGACGCCGCATAGCAACCACTAATATTTTGATTGGTCAAAGCTTGATCTTAAATCGACCAATCAAAGTTCGCTATCGCGATACCCGCCACCTTTTGACCAATGGACGTCCGCGGCGTCTTGTTATTGGTCTGTATGCTGTACGTGTCGTGTTTGCGCACGCCGCGCCAGTCACTCGGATGAAGCCGCCGAAGAAGGACGTCAGTCCCAACTCGTCGCTACTCGACATAGACCTAGGTAAACATTCCACTCACATACACTACGCGTCGCGGCAACAGTACAATATTCCCAGCCACCAGATGTCGCTTGGTTGCACTCGTGACTCGTGACGTTTTCTGACACTTCACTTCTGTCAGTGTCACTACAAATTCTGATTTTGAGAAAGAAGTTTTTGGCGGGAAGTGCAATGTTGGTTTTATATTAACCATTTTATTATAAACAATTATAGAGAGGGACCCACCACTCAACCTCGGAATTGTCATCCTGACATTGACTCACTGGGCTCAGTCGCATCCCAACCATCCTGAGGATGCCTCGTTTAGAGGCGAAACACGTGTCGAATTTATTTAGGATTCGCTTTGTCTGCGGAGAATTGCTAATTGTTAGGGTCCATGACTCATGACAGACATACTCTCGACTGACAGGGAGTTAGGTCTTGTTGGCTTCTTCTATTATCGATCAATTCATTTGGTTTATAATATTGGAGGTTGACAATTCCGAGGGTGAGTGGTGGGTCCCTCTCTATAATTGTTTAACAATGGATTTCCGCAAAGTTACGCCTGATTCCATCAATTAACCTTGCAGGAGTATATTACTGACATCATAAACAACAACTTTTGTTCTATGACTTTTTACAAAACATAATACATTAAACAAAAAATCACTTTCTAAAATGTATGAACCAAGAAAATATTCTCACCTAGAGGGAAACTATGGTTCGTGGTTGTATTCCACTTTGCCCTAAAAAACCTAAACGGACCACGGTTATCCTCTAGATGAGCATATATTCTTGTTTCATACATTTTAGAGAGTGATTTTTTGTTTAATGTATTATGTTTTGTAAAAAGTCATAGAACAAAAGTTGTTGTTTATGATGTCAATTCAATTGGTTTATAATTTTGTAGGTTGACAATTCCGAGGGTGAGTGGAGTTTAACAATGGATTTCCGCAAAGTTACGCCTGATTCCATCAATTATCATTTTATTATGTTCATAAATGTGGGCAAGTGGAACAAAAGTAGTGAAACATGATTTTCGGGTTCTCCAAGAAGTCTGTAAAATTGATAGTAATGAATCCGCCACTTTATTGATAGGGTTTGGGGGGTATTTGGGCCTAGTCAAAGCTGGCAATATGCGAAAAGCGAAGCCAAACGAAAAAAATACTGATTATATCGCAAAGTCCATAGAGTTTCGCTGCACTAATGCACTGCGCTGTTTATGGGAAGGTCAGAAAGTGAGAGAGCGACTGTCAAAGCTGTTCATCTCTCTCCAACGTCCGAGCGGCAAGATACATCCCGAATGCCCTCATTGAAATAACGCAAAACCTGAAACTATTTTCTTCAGATTCGATTACACCACTTTCTTAGGTTTATTTTTTATCAAAAATGCCTTTTAGGGATCCGTACCCAAAGGGTACCAACGGGACCCTATTACTAAGCCTACGCTGTCCGTCTGTCCGTCCGTCTGTCTGTCTGTCTGTCAGCGGGCTATGTCTTACGAACCGTAATAGGTTGGAGGTGGTAGGAGAGTTGAAATTTTCACAGAATGTGAATTTCTGTTTCCGCTACAACAGATCCAAAAAATAGAATACAATTTTAAAATAAAGGGGGTTCCCATACAAGGAACTTGATATTTTTGACATTTTAATTCTACGGTGGTACAGATCCCTTTATGTGCGAGTCCGACACGCACTTGGCCGTTTTTTCTTCATGCTAAATGTAATAAGTTCTCCACGCACACCATATAATATGAAGGTTGTGTGAAGTTCCCTAACCCGCACTGGGCCGGCATGGTGGACTAGGGCCCGAATACACGCGTTGAGGGGGAGTGTATCCGCTGTAATGAGACTCGCCCCCCTTTTATAAAATGTAATGTAATGTAACGTCACGACTTTTATCCCCGTTCGGGGGTAGTCAGAGGCTTGAGTGGCCATACACCACCACATTGTGGAGGTATTAACCAACTCAAAGCCCACGTTTCACCAGATAGTCAGAACCCAACGTGACAGGACCCCCTTTTATATCGGAACCAAAAACCTTCTTCGTCCATTCTTGAACTCATTCCCTAACGAAGTTCTTGCGCCACGAATTCGTGACTATGTTACAGAAATTCAGAGAAACTGCCAAAGATTCTGTTAGAAGATAAGTAAAATGAATTACGTTTGCGGAATTGCTATAAGCCCCCTGCTCCCCTAGACAAGTGGCTTCGTCTTCAAGCCTTTCTACAAATCGCTACGCTTAGAAATGACATTACAAGTCGATAAGTAGATCATGTCATGTCATTTCCATACATGAAGCGTAACGATTTGTAGAAACTCTTGTAGACGAAACCAGTTGGCTAGAGGGGCTGGCCATATAAGCTATCGCTAGTGTTCACAGTAGAACAATGATTTGTACAGACAGCATAGAAAACTTAGCGAGTAGTGACGCCGAGAAACTAAGCAAGAACACGGCGCGGGAGGACTGGAAGAGGTACCGGAAGGAGTTCCAGCAGCCAGTCAAGTTCCGGTGAGTCATAGACTAGTCATCATCAGTACACATCCGTTTTTATTACAGCAGCATTAACACTGGTGAAGACATCTGCTTGTCTTTCGAAAGACGTGTTACATTCGACTACCCGCCTACCGCCTACGATATGATCCGGGGTTCATACGGATAAGATCCGGTGTTGATGCTATTTACTATCGTTGATACGTTCGTTGATACGTGGGCTTAGTAGTGGTCGTGTTATTTCGTGCTTGATAAGTTCATAGCTCTTTCATAGTATGGACTGGTCCGGCAGAGTCCTTAGCAACCTTGGACTAAAAAATACAAAATAGTCGATATCCATAGAAAGTCGGGGGCTGTTCTAACCCGCTGTCTTGCCTTGCAAAAGCAATTAATTATTCCGACTCTCCAAAAAAAACTGCTGAATTTCCGTGAAAGTGTTCCTTATTTCGTGACTGTTTTACAGAAATTTAGCGGAATTTCTAAGAATTCTGCTAGAACATCAGAAAAATTCGTTGCAATGTTGCATAACGTCGGTATTAGCCCATCTGTTCTAACTGTCTTGGCCTTATAATTCCGTCTTGTTCTCCAAGGGTGATAAACGTCCTCCGGCACTGGGTGGACCAGCATTTCTACGACTTCGAGCGCGAGCCGGCACTCTTGGACAAGCTCCGGCAGTTCCTGGAGTCTGTGGACGGCAAGCCCATGAAGAAGTGGGTGCAGAGCGTGCTCAAGACGGTGCAGAGGAAGGTAAGCATCAGCTAGCAGGTGCAGGTGGAGGGAGGAGTTCCGGACGTCTAGTGCATGGACCAATTACTAAGGAGACTGGATCTAAGCAACTCGGCCGCATGGCACAACTAGGCCGTTGACGTCATCACAGTGGGCGTGGCTTAAGTCAGTGTGCTGTTGGCGTTCGTCCTGTGCAGACGTCTTGCCAACGTTCGCATCCCAAATATAATTCTATTCGACACTAGATGGCGACCCTCTATACGTTTTTTTATCACCCTACACTTAGTGACATCTAGTGTGAAAAAATTAAACTACGTACTAACATCGACATAGAACGAAGCGTATAGTTTTTCTATTGACCGGTTGATTGAAATGGAAATAAATAAGCGTTATCTACATCCCTTCACCCGTGCCTTCACCCGCGCAAATTGCCAAGCGTCGTTTCATAGGGAAATCATCTACTCTCTATTTTCTCTGTGGTCTAGTGGAACATGTTATTTTCAGGGTCAGGGTCATGAAAATGAAAACTTGACTCTCATGCTCAGATACACACATCAACATCCACCCTCGAACCTCGAGCCTCGCGGTCGCTGGTAGCAGTGGATAGTGTCGTCATGATTCAAAGATTCAAAACGGTTATTATGTTTAGGCCTACGGGGGCACTTACAAATTGTCATTTTACATTTTTTCTTAAATTCTACCGCCGGATCGGAAACGCGACCTCGATTGAGAAAATCCGGCAAGAAACTCAGCGGGCTTGTCTTTTTTACATTGTTCTAATTTTATTTTATTTTTTAAATCGCCATTTACTTATTTTAATTCAATGTATTTTGGTAAACAATAGCTCCAGTGTGCTGCCCTGCGAAATAAGCAAGGCAAGACACGCTACACTTTAACATGACACTGTTATTAACTAAGTGTATTTGAGCATGTCTTACTAGTATTCTCCCAGTTCCGTCATTTTTCCAGATTGTCCTTTAGATCAGGGTGCAATTACCCCATTGACATACTGACTTATCATCACGATATATCCAAGATTTTGATACTCGGAAGTTGTAGTTTAGCACGTGTGTTCCTCTAGGCCTCTTCTCTCAGCCTGTATTCACCCACTGCTGGGTGTAGGCATCGCATCTGTCACGCCATTCGTTCCGGTCCTGTGCTAGTCTTGTCCAGCAAATGACGGCCACCTTTCTTATGTCATCGGACCATCTGGCTGGTCTGCCTCTCCCCCTACGACGTCCCCTGCTAGGCCACCACTCTGTTACCGCCCTGGTCCACCTGTCTCTAGGAGTTTGCTAAGAGAGGAAGTTAATCTGCACGCACGCAGTCTCGGAGAACAGCTATCATACCACTCTACCAAGCCAACTAGACACTCGAGTATAAATATCAAGTGATAGTAAGTCAATGATTCCGCGGTCCTTCCGCCACGTAGTGGGAGCTACTGCCACAGGAGTGCCGGCATTGGCCCAGGCTCAGTACGTTGTCGACGGACCGCGGAATCATTGACCTATTTATCATTTGATATTTATACCCGAGTGTCTAGTTGGCTTGGTGGTGTAGTAGTGAACGTGGTGCCTTGTCTTGTCCGTAGAGCGGGCAGAGCATGGAGTGGGAGTGTATGAGCGGCGTGTCGCACGTGTTCGACAAGGCACCGCCCGCCGTGCTGCGCCACGTGGCCGACCCCGACAAGTTCAGCTGGCACCCGCTGGCGCTGCACCCGGTGGAGCTGGCCCGCCAGCTGACGCTGCTGGAGTTCCAGCTGTACCGGCAGGTGAGCGAGTGCTGCACCCCGCCCAGTCCAGCTGGCACCCGCTGGCGCTGCACCCGGTGGAGCTGGCCCGCCAGCTGACGCTGCTGGAGTTCCAGCTGTACCGGCAGGTGAGCGAGTGCTGCACCCCGCCCAGTCCAGCTGGCACCCGCTGGCGCTGCACCCGGTGGAGCTGGCCCGCCAGCTGACGCTGCTGGAGTTCCAGCTGTACCGGCAGGTGAGCGAGTGCTGCACCCCGCCCAGTCCAGCTGGCACCCGCTGGCGCTGCACCCGGTGGAGCTGGCCCGCCAGCTGACGCTGCTGGAGTTCCAGCTGTACCGGCAGGTGAGCGAGTGCTGCACCCCGCCCAGTCCAGCTGGCACCCGCTGGCGCTGCACCCGGTGGAGCTGGCCCGCCAGCTGACGCTGCTGGAGTTCCAGCTGTACCGGCAGGTGAGCGAGTGCTGCACCCCGCCCAGTCCAGCTGGCACCCGCTGGCGCTGCACCCGGTGGAGCTGGCCCTGGTACCCTGACCACTTGGAACGCTAGTAAATGGAACTCTATAGTGTGATGTGATGTGATGTGATGTGATGGTATGTGCAGGTGAAGCCGTCGGAGCTGGTGGGCGCGGTGTGGACCAAGAAGGACAAGGAGAAGACCAGCCCCAACCTGCTGCGGATCATCAAGCACACCACTAATGTGAGTCATTTACTATTTACACTGGTTCCAAGCGCCTGGGACAGACTGCAAGAGGCAGTGGCCGACTACAACTGTCTATAGCTATGTCTCCACCAGTGTGCTTTCACGTTCATCTTCATGTTTTCTATCGTAATTTTTGTTTCGTGTCTTCTAAACATCGTTTATCCAGATACTCTTTTATCTTAAGTTTTTTTCCTTGTAGTTCATACTAAGTATTCTGCACAAATAGCTACACTCGTTCATCTTGACGACCGACCAGAGCGCACAGGTGTAGACACTAAGCTGCATGCGTCTTAAGGCAATCAATATTGCACGCGCTTGACGCGAGATGAATTGAAAGTTGAAGACGCAAGAGGAACATGAAAGCGCACTGGTGAAGACATAGCTTATGACTGGCTGGTCAGGGGCGCTGACTTCAAAACTGATCAGTGATCGGCTTTGAGCAATACCTCGAATAATTTACTTCAAAAATTATGTTTCAATTTTGTTAGTTGTGTCGGTAAAGCAAGCCTCGGCGCCACAGACGGACAACTATTTTTTGGATGGTGCGTGACTGGACCGCCGTAAAATTATTTTATAATGTTGGCATCACTACCCAAGAACATAGAGGACCAAAAATAATATTTTTGGTAGAGTGACATTTAGTAAATGACGTTGAAGCGCGCCAATAATTTGACAGGTTTAAGGGGTGCCGTAACCTTGACGTTGCCGCGTTGGGTGAAACTTATATTTACACGGCTCGAAAGACAAAACAAGTGAAAAAGTTAGATTTATGGAGAATGATTTTTAGGGTTCCTTACCCAAAGGTTGCCAACGGGACCCTATTACTAAGGCTACGCTGTCCGTCTATCCGTCTGTCCGTCTATCAGCGGGCTGTATCTCACGAACCGTAATAGATAGAGAGTTGAAATTTTCACAGGATGTGTATTAGAGGGGGAGCCCATGATGCTAACTGTGGATTAAGTCCAGCGTCGCGGAAACCTATTAGATTTGGTAGATTAGATGATAGGAAGAATAAATGGTTCTAGATGTTTCCACTTCGAGCGGTGGGGGAAGCGTGTACATATAAATTTCAAAATTGTAAAAAAACACAATGACATGGAAATACTTAAGCGTGTCAAATATTTATATTTTTCATGCAGCAACATGATAAATTGAAAAAAGAAAAATTTTAAAATAAAGGGGGTCCCCATATAATAAACTTGTAATTTTGACGTTTTTATTCTACGGTGGTACGGAACACTTTATGTGTGAGTCCGACACGCACTTGGCCGTTTTTTTTTTACCTGCACGGCACGGGTCCTAGAGCGTCGACCTAACGCGACTTTGATTATTGAGGGCGCGCTCTGTGTTCCGCGACTATCCTCGACATTGTCGCCGGACATTCGCACGTAAATGTTCCGCGATTTCGCGCGACATAATATCCTGGGACACTTTTGTACACACGGTTACCTGATCCCAAACTAAGCAGAGCTTGTACTATGGAAACCAGATAACTGATATTACTACATATACTACTTTTTTATTTGTAAATACATACTTAATATACATATACACCCAGACTCCGGACAAACAGACATGTTCATGCACACAAATGCATGTCCCGGGTAGGAATCGAACCTACGACCTGCAGCGTGAAAGGCGCCTCCGCGCCAACCACGCTAACGGGCCCGTCAAATGACATGTCTCTCGACTTTGTCCCCTAGTGAATACGCTGCTTGACCTGAGCGAATAGTGCCGCCGCTAGGTTGCGATCACAAACATAGATCTAAATAGATGACGCATGTTCCTCGTTTTGTATGAAAACCAAGCGTGCTACTTTTTTCTACCTACTGTGACGTCACAAGAGGAATTTAGTGATGAGAATTCCCGACCGAGCGCATCTATTCGAACACGATTCGAAACCCCCCCCCCCCAGGCAATTTTAAAATTTCGTATCACGTCCGGCACCGACAGTGGTGGAGCGCGGACTGAATAAAACGGCATCAAAAACAGTGCATTGCACTGCCCTTTGGCACGCTCAGTACATAAACTGGCGGCATCTATTTAGATCTGCGTGTTTGATTGCGATTATAAAGCCCGCCACGTACATACGGTATTTTTGCGTACGGAATTCCGTTTCGAAAAATCGAATCGGGGATTCCTAACAGAGTACATCCATCCAAATGTATGGACGTATCGCGTTCGGAAACCCCGATTCGATATTTCGAAACGTTATTCCGTACGGAAATTCCGTATGTATGTGGCGGGCCTAAATCCGGCACTGGTGTGATTAGTGATGGGATGTTCTCGAGAACATTCTCACCCTCGGAAACTTACTCGTGAGATTTTTTTATTTTGGGTGACGTTATCCTAACTTTCAATCTTAAAAACAATTAAAACCACCATACTTGCATGTTTAATGAGGTTTATGCCAAGTTTAACATGCTTCAGAGGATAAATTCTCGAAAATTCTCACGAGTAAGTTTCCGGGGGTGAGAATGTTCTCGAGAACATCTTATCACTAGGTGTGATGTGGTGGTGTGGTGTGTGCAGTTCACGCGGTGGATGGAGAAGTGGATAGTGGAGAGCGAGAACGCGGAGGAGCGCGCCGGCGTGGTGGGGCGCGTGCTGGAGGTGGCGGGCGCGCTGCGCGACCTCAACAACTTCAACGGAGTGCTGGCCGTGGTGGCGGCCTGCGGCAGCGCGTCCGTGCACCGCCTGCGAGCCACCTTCCAGGTACCCGCACACACACACACACACACACACACACACACACGACACACGCGACTTGACCCGGCAGTGCTGGCCGTGGTGGCGGCCTGCGGCAGCGCGTCCGTGCACCGCCTGCGAGCCACCTTCCAGGTACCCGCACACACACACACACACACACACACACGACACACGCGACTTGACCCGGCAGTGCTGGCCGTGGTGGCGGCCTGCGGTAGCGCGTCCGTGCACCGCCTGCGAGCCACCTTCCAGGTACCCGCACACACACACACACACACACACACACGACACACGCGACTTGACCCGGCAGTGCTGGCCGTGGTGGCGGCCTGCGGTAGCGCGTCCGTGCACCGCCTGCGAGCCACCTTCCAGGTACCCGCACACACACACACACACACACACACACGACACACGCGACTTGACCCGGCAGTGCTGGCCGTGGTGGCGGCCTGCGGTAGTGCGTCCGTGCACCGCCTGCGAGCCACCTTCCAGGTACCCGCACACACACACACGACACACGCGACCTGACCCGGCAGTGCTGGCCGTGGTGGCGGCCTGCGGTAGCGCGTCCGTGCACCGCCTGCGAGCCACCTTCCAGGTACCCGCACACACACACACACACACACACACGACACACGCGACCTGACCCGGCAGTGCTGGCCGTGGTGGCGGCCTGCGGTAGCGCGTCCGTGCACCGCCTGCGAGCCACCTTCCAGGTACCCGCACACACACACACACACACACACACGACACACGCGACCTGACCCGGCAGTGCTGGCCGTGGTGGCGGCCTGCGGTAGCGCGTCCGTGCACCGCCTGCGAGCCACCTTCCAGGTACCCGCACACACACACACACACACACACACGACACACGCGACCTGACCCGGCAGTGCTGGCCGTGGTGGCGGCCTGCGGCAGCGCGTCCGTGCACCGCCTGCGAGCCACCTTCCAGGTACCCGCACACACACACACACACACACACACACGACACACGCGACCTGACCCGGCAGTGCTGGCCGTGGTGGCGGCCTGCGGCAGCGCGTCCGTGCACCGCCTGCGAGCCACCTTCCAGGTACCCGCACACACACACACACACACACACACACGACACACGCGACTTGACCCGGCAGTGCTGGCCGTGGTGGCGGCCTGCGGTAGCGCGTCCGTGCACCGCCTGCGAGCCACCTTCCAGGTACCCGCACACACACACACACACACACACACACGACACACGCGACTTGACCCGGCAGTGCTGGCCGTGGTGGCGGCCTGCGGTAGCGCGTCCGTGCACCGCCTGCGAGCCACCTTCCAGGTACCCGCACACACACACACACACACACACACACGACACACGCGACTTGACCCGGCAGTGCTGGCCGTGGTGGCGGCCTGCGGTAGTGCGTCCGTGCACCGCCTGCGAGCCACCTTCCAGGTACCCGCACACACACACACGACACACGCGACCTGACCCGGCAGTGCTGGCCGTGGTGGCGGCCTGCGGTAGCGCGTCCGTGCACCGCCTGCGAGCCACCTTCCAGGTACCCGCACACACACACACACACACACACACGACACACGCGACCTGACCCGGCAGTGCTGGCCGTGGTGACGGCCTGCGGTAGCGCGTCCGTGCACCGCCTGCGAGCCACCTTCCAGGTACCCGCACACACACACACACACACACACACACGACACACGCGACTTGACCCGGCAGTGCTGGCCGTGGTGGCGGCCTGCGGTAGCGCGTCCGTGCACCGCCTGCGAGCCACCTTCCAGGTACCCGCACACACACACACACACACACACACACGACACACGCGACTTGACCCGGCAGTGCTGGCCGTGGTGGCGGCCTGCGGTAGCGCGTCCGTGTACCGCCTGCGAGCCACCTTCCAGGTACCCGCACACACACACACACACACACACACACGACACACGCGACTTGACCCGGCAGTGCTGGCCGTGGTGGCGGCCTGCGGTAGCGCGTCCGTGCACCGCCTGCGAGCCACCTTCCAGGTACCCGCACACACACACACACACGACACACGCGACCTGACCCGGCAGTGCTGGCCGTGGTGGCGGCCTGCGGCAGCGCGTCCGTGCACCGCCTGCGAGCCACCTTCCAGGTACCCGCACACACACACACACACACACACACACGACACACGCGACCTGACCCGGCAGTGCTGGCCGTGGTGGCGGCCTGCGGCAGCGCGTCCGTGCACCGCCTGCGAGCCACCTTCCAGGTACCCGCACACACACATACACACACACACACGACACACGCGACCTGACCCGGCAGTGCTGGCCGTGGTGGCGGCCTGCGGCAGCGCGTCCGTGCACCGCCTGCGAGCCACCTTCCAGGTACCCGCACACACACACACACACACACACGACACACGCGACCTGACCCGGCAGTGCTGGCCGTGGTGGCGGCCTGCGGTAGCGCGTCCGTGCACCGCCTGCGAGCCACCTTCCAGGTACCCGCACACACACACACACACACACACACGACACACGCGACCTGACCCGGCAGTGCTGGCCGTGGTGACGGCCTGCGGTAGCGCGTCCGTGCACCGCCTGCGAGCCACCTTCCAGGTACCCGCACACACACACACACACACACACACGACACACGCGACCTGACCCGGCAGTGCTGGCCGTGGTGGCGGCCTGCGGTAGCGCGTCCGTGCACCGCCTGCGAGCCACCTTCCAGGTACCCGCACACACACACACACACACACACACGACACACGCGACCTGACCCGGCAGTGCTGGCCGTGGTGGCGGCCTGCGGTAGCGCGTCCGTGCACCGCCTGCGAGCCACCTTCCAGGTACCCGCACACACACACACACACACACACACGACACACGCGACCTGACCCGGCAGTGCTGGCCGTGGTGGCGGCCTGCGGCAGCGCGTCCGTGCACCGCCTGCGAGCCACCTTCCAGGTACCCGCACACACACACACACACACACACACACGACACACGCGACCTGACCCGGCAGTGCTGGCCGTGGTGGCGGCCTGCGGCAGCGCGTCCGTGCACCGCCTGCGAGCCACCTTCCAGGTACCCGCACACACACATACACACACACACACGACACACGCGACCTGACCCGGCAGTGCTGGCCGTGGTGGCGGCCTGCGGCAGCGCGTCCGTGCACCGCCTGCGAGCCACCTTCCAGGTACCCGCACACACACACACACACACACACACGACACACGCGACCTGACCCGGCAGTGCTGGCCGTGGTGGCGGCCTGCGGTAGCGCGTCCGTGCACCGCCTGCGAGCCACCTTCCAGGTACCCGCACACACACACACACACACACACACGACACACGCGACCTGACCCGGCAGTGCTGGCCGTGGTGACGGCCTGCGGTAGCGCGTCCGTGCACCGCCTGCGAGCCACCTTCCAGGTACCCGCACACACACACACACACACACACACGACACACGCGACCTGACCCGGCAGTGCTGGCCGTGGTGGCGGCCTGCGGTAGCGCGTCCGTGCACCGCCTGCGAGCCACCTTCCAGGTACCCGCACACACACACACACACACACACACGACACACGCGACCTGACCCGGCAGTGCTGGCCGTGGTGGCGGCCTGCGGTAGCGCGTCCGTGCACCGCCTGCGAGCCACCTTCCAGGTACCCGCACACACACACACACACACACACACGACACACGCGACCTGACCCGGCAGTGCTGGCCGTGGTGGCGGCCTGCGGCAGCGCGTCCGTGCACCGCCTGCGAGCCACCTTCCAGGTACCCGCACACACACACACACACGACACACGCGACCTGACCCGGCAGTGCTGGCCGTGGTGGCGGCCTGCGGTAGCGCGTCCGTGCACCGCCTGCGAGCCACCTTCCAGGTACCCGCACACACACACACACACACACACACGACACACGCGACCTGACCCGGCAGTGCTGGCCGTGGTGGCGGCCTGCGGTAGCGCGTCCGTGCACCGCCTGCGAGCCACCTTCCAGGTACCCGCACACACACACACACACACACACACACGACACACGCGACCTGACCCGGCAGTGCTGGCCGTGGTGGCGGCCTGCGGCAGCGCGTCCGTGCACCGCCTGCGAGCCACCTTCCAGGTACCCGCACACACACACACACACACACACACACACACACGACACACGCGACCTGACCCGGCAGTGCTGGCCGTGGTGGCGGCCTGCGGCAGCGCGTCCGTGCACCGCCTGCGAGCCACCTTCCAGGTACCCGCACACACACACACACACACACGACACACGCGACCTGACCCGGCAGTGCTGGCCGTGGTGGCGGCCTGCGGTAGCGCGTCCGTGCACCGCCTGCGAGCCACCTTCCAGGTACCCGCACACACACACACACACACACGACACACGCGACCTGACCCGGCAGTGCTGGCCGTGGTGGCGGCCTGCGGCAGCGCGTCCGTGCACCGCCTACGAGCCACCTTCCAGGTACCCGCACACACACACACACACGACACACGCGACCTGACCCGGCAGTGCTGGGTGTGGTCCCGCGTGACGTCACCTGGTACGCAGATGGTCCCGCTGCGGCTGGTGCGCGCGCTGGAGGAGTTCCGCGCGCTGTCCGCGGACCACTTCCGGCTGTACCACGAGCGGCTGCGCAGCATCAACCCGCCCTGCGTGCCCTTCTTCGGCATCTACCTCACCAACATATTGCACATCGAGGAGGGGAACCTGGGTGAGTCGCACACACAAACACCTCGCACACAGACACACACCTCTCTTACACACGTCACACATACATACACCTGTCTCTCTCTCACACACACGCACACACATACACATACCTCACACATAGGTACACACACTCTACTCACACATTCACACACATACACATCTCATACACATCCACCCACACTACCTGGGATTTGGGTTGCCAGGTGTTCGGGAAATCCGAGAAACCCCCGGAATTTTGCGTGTGGTCCTGTGTCCAGTAATTACATTTGGTGTCCCGAAATTACCGAATATGTACCAAGCGGTTTCCGGTTATGTTATTTACCTTGTAATTTAGATATGCATTTTTTTCTAAGTCTGAGTGACAGTTCGATTTAAAACCTGGATCTCTCTTCGATCGGGTGCGACAAGTTTAGTTGCATTCCTAATATCTTTGTTTTAATTTATGCTCGGACGAAATCGTCCAACAGGCAAAAGCTAGGTATCTATAAATGTCTGTCATTGGCTGTAATAGTGTGTAAGCGTGTGTGAGCGTGTACGGTGCGATAACGCGTGTGTCGCGGCGTGTTGCAGACTACCTGCCCAACACGGAGCTGATCAACTTCAGCAAGTGCCGCAAGGTGGCGGGCATCACGGGCGAGATCCAGCAGTACCAGAACCAGCCCTACTGCCTGCTCGTCGAGCCCAACACCAGGGTGAGTGACACACGCACACACACACACACACACTATACTGGGTGTAAAGCCATGTATGTATTCACTGAGAAATAATGATTCGGATACACAGTTTCTCAAACATCACGTACATGTTTACAGGAACGATGTTTCGGAATCTCGGTTGGAGTGTAGCCTTAGGGGCGCAGTTAGGTTTAGGTTTAGGTTTGAGTATAAGGGTGGGGAAAAGGACACGGGTCGACTTTGACCTTGAATGACCTTTGACCTTTAACCCCGAATATCCTTTGACCTCAAGTAACCTTTGATATCGAATGTCATTGGATCTCGAATGAACTTGATATTTGACTTTGACTTTGACCTTCTTACCTTGCTAAATGCTTGGACACGTTCGGTTAGGTTAGGTTAGAACTGTGACCACAACGCGCGAGCCGAGCGAGCGAAGCGAGCGTGCCGCGGCAGCGGCCGGCGAAGCGCCAGAGCCAAATAGTACCCATTACAGTTATTTTTAAAAACCTCATGGTCTTGGTCCATGACCTTGGGATCAAAGGTCATTCAAGGTCAAATGTCAAGTGCATTCGAGGTCAAATTACATTCGATGTCAAAGGTTACTTGAGGTCAAGGGTCATTCGGGGTTAAAGGTCAAAGGTCATTCGAGGTCAAAGTCGACTCTTCTTTTCCCCATCCTCATACTCAAACTTAAACCTAGACCTAAACCTAAACCTAATAGCGCCCCTAAGGATACACATTGACCGGAATCTCTGCTGTGTGGACAGCAGAGATTCCGAAACATCGTCAGTTGTTTACTATATGTCGCCCGAGCAGGTTGTGGTTATTTATTTATTGAACACAAAACAGATTACAATCATACAATGATCCAAATAATGGCGTCTGAAGGAGCTTATACTGTAATCATAATCCAAAACTTGTGTTTTACAAAGCGTTATGATTATTTGTACGAGTAAGTAAGGTAGTAAACAAAGAGAAAAATATATAAAGTATTGTATAATATGACAGTGTACAGTGGCATTCACAAGTCCAGCAGCAGTCCAAATAAGTAAATACAGAACCGTATGTTCATAGGAATAGAAAATGTGTTTAACATGATACTAGACTTGTGAACGCTAACTGTACCTAATTAAAACTAAACTTAAGATAATAAAAAAGTAAGTTTAAAAACTAAAACCCGACTACTGAAAAATCGCGCTCTAAAAAGTATGAAACAAGAAAATATTCTTATCTGGAGGATAGCCGTGGTCCGTGTAGGTCCTTTAGGGCCAAATGGCATATGAACACGGACCACGGCTATCCTCTAGATGAGAATGTTTTCTTGTTTCATACTTTTTAGAGCGCGATTTTTCAGTAGTCGGGTTTTAGTTTTTAAACTTACTTTTTATTTAATTATTTTGGAGTTATAGGTAACAATATATATATTTTTGAAATGTGCTCATCAAGCTCTTTCATTTGATACCCCACACGGTTTTATTAAAAAATGTATTTTTTTTTGTTTATGACATTATGTCCTCTAGAGGGCGCCATATGCAATTTTATGTGACGTCACATAGCCTATAACCAGCGCGCCATTAAGCCGCTTCTAACGATACCTCATTTGTCAAATTACGACAAGTAGTTTGGAAGTTAGGTGGGAACAGACGCACATACATACATACATACATACATACATACATACATACAAACATACATACATACATACATACATACCGGTCAAAATCATAACCCTCCGCCGTAGTCGGGTAAAAATAGGTAACAAATTAAGCAGTGAGCGAAGGCAATCGAGTGTGAGTTAAACATTGAGGACATTATGGATTAGTTTCTTATAAGTATTCAAATTATTGCTAAATAAATCAACAGAGGGATTATCATTGTGCAAGACATTGTATTGCCGACACATACGAACAACGGGCTTGAAGTAGGAAGTGTTATTACGAAACTGTGTTGCTGCGTGCTGCGTATATTTATTTGCTGGCGATGTCTAGTCGAAACAAAAGAAAAAGACAATTTTTTTCATTGTCCCACACTCCCCCACACACTCCTTCTCAATGCGAGGATTCAGGCCATAGTCCACCACGCTGGCCCAGTATGGGCCTACACCCAATTTCTACAGCCTACACCCCAATTAATTCGTCCGCTCGTATGAGGTAGAGGCCTCGTATGATGTGAGAGTAGTCAGGCCGCCATGGCTCCGTCGTGGGTGATGTGGGTGATGTGATGGTGATGGTGTCGGTGTGGTGGTGTCCAGGCGTTCCTGGAGTCGCTGGAGCCGTTCCCCGGCAAGGACGACAACGAGATCACCAACTACCTGTACGCCAAGAGCCTCGAGATCGAGCCGCGCCCGCCCGCCAAGCAGACGCCCAAGTTTGTGAGTACACCCCACCATACCACTAGCTTAAGTGCCCCATCGCACTAGCCAACCAGCGGTAGCGCAACCAGTTGCTCCACCAACAAAATGTATAGATAATTAATGGAATCAGGCGTAACTTTGCGGAAATCCATTGTTAATCCATCCATTGTTTGTTGTTGTTAGGTCTTGTTGGCCTCTTCTATTATTGATCAATTCATTTGGTTTATAATATTGTTGGTTGACAATTCCGAGGGTGAGTGGTGGGTCCCTCTCTATAATTGTTTAACAATGTATAGAGCTGTATGGAGGGTATCGCACCTGGTGTCCGCTTGGTGATGCAACCAATTCGGTGTCGGCTATTGAAATACTCGCTGGTGGCGCAACCATGGTTGCCTAGTGCGATGGGTCCCTAACCCGTGAAATGTCGCAGCACAACAATCAATGATGTTTTTTTGTTTTTGTATCCATGCGTAATAGGTGCCTCTCGACAAGTCTTATACCAGCCCTTAGGGTGCGTTTCCACAGACGCGGAGCGGAGCGGAATTGGCCAATCACAATGCTCGAAATCTCCACTCCTCATCAGCCAAGCACTGTGATCGGCCAATTCACGGTCCGCTTCTATCCACTCCGCCCAGCTCGGCGTCAGTGGAAAGGCACCGTTATACCAGCGTCGCGATGCTATTATACCAGTGGGGCTACCCCGAAACGGAACCTTTCGTCTGATGGATGGTACATTTTCGTACTCTGAAAGTGTTTCGGAAGTGTTCCGGATTTCTTCGGAATAGGGTCTACGACTGAAATAACGGCAAATCACGACTATCGAATCCGAACCACTTTCGGAGTAGGCAAACGTACCATCTGTCAGCCGAAACGTTAAGTATTTCGGAGTAGCTCTACAGTGTCGCAACGCTTTAAAAATAACAGCGTTCCGATGCCTATTTAGGAGCGTCGGGATGCTATAAGGGCACCATGACGCTATTATAGCAGCGTCGCGACGACTTTTCTCATTGAACGGAGAGTTGTCATCGTGTAATAATTCCCGAGTGGAATGCTGCGGCAGATGTGTCGCTTATGGATAATGGTTAGGGCCATCCATAAATTATGTCACACTAAATGGGGGGGGGGGGGGGGGGGGGGTCGACGAAATGTAATATTGTGTGACAAGGGGGTAGAAGGGGTAAGTTTTGTGACGACACATTTAAAAATCAACTATATGTAAATATTAAACGAAATTTGAATTGTTAACGAAAAATTTCTGAAAATTGTAAATAATATGTGTCGTCACACAGGGAGCGGGGAGGCTCGCAAATGTGACCAGCTATGACAAGGGGGGGAGGGGGTAAAAATCATGAACTTCGTGTGACGTAATTTATGGATGGCCCCTTAACGGTGTGTGTATGGTCGTGGTCCGCAGCCGCGCAAGTTCCCGGAGCTGTCGCTGAAGCAGGTGAAGGTGTCGCGGCGCCACCACCACGACCACCACGCGCACAACAACGACGACACGCTCAGTGAGTACCACCACCACCAACACCACACTACCACAACACACCACTACACTTGTCAAAATAAATACATTTGATCATCATGTTTGCCCCTGCGGCAAGATTTAGGTTCAAGAGCAAGCTCTTTTTTACACGACTGCCCAAAGGAGTGTATATGTGTTTAGGGTTCATGTATGTATGTATGTGAGATTCTTTATTCCACCATAACTTATAAATGCCTGAACCGAATTGGATGTATGGGGTATCGTTAGAATCCTTACATCATTCCGGGTAACACTGAGTATATTATTTTTGAAAAAAATCTATATGGCGGCATTATGGCTCAATTTTCAAACGTGAAAAAAAAATATTTTTTTCCGTTATTACAATATGGGTATCAAATGAAAGGCCTTGATGAGCACATTCCAAAACTGTAGAATTTATAGGCAACATTTAGCATAGCTAGGGTGTAGATGCAAAACAAACATTTCGTTTTTGGCTGCGGTCACTAAAATGCATAAAATAACCGACTGCAATGACACTGCACTTGTTTTATACTTTTTAGTTCGTTTTTTGGCAGGGCAGTCGTGTTTTTAATTTTTTCAATTATTAATTTTGATTAAAAGAAATATTTAAAAAAAAAATAGCTAGACCAACTCGCTATCGGTACGTTCCCAAACTAAACAACGCGTGTACTGACGTTTGACGAGCCCGTTAGCGTGGTTAGAAGATTCCGCCTATCACGCTGCAGGTCGTAGGTTCGATGCCTACCCGGGACATGCATTTGTGTGCATGAACATGTCTATATGTTCCGAGTCTGGGTGTAATTATGTATATTAAGTATGTATTTACAAATAAAAAAGTAGTTAAGTTATATGGTGGGCTTATTGTAAAGTGTGCGTGTCGTCTGACGTCTCCCTCTCTCCTACAGGCGTGTCGCAGTTGTCCCCGACGAGCGGCAGCACGTGGGACGGCGTGTCCGTTGCCTCGCTGCCCGTGCACGACGACAACAGGAGTGAGTATTACACACGCGCACACACACTCACACACACACACACACACACCCCCCCCCCCCCAAAAACCCTCCCCCCACTCACACACACACCAACAAACCCTCCCCCCCAAACACACTCTCAAACAAACCCTTCTCCCACACACACACTCAAACAAACCCTTCCCCCACACACACTCAAACAAACCCTTCTCCCACACACATTTCACACGCCTAAAAACCTTTGCCCCACACACCCCCAACAAACACTTCCCCCAAAACACATGCACACACACCACAACAATCTCTCTCTTGCTTAACCTCCGATCGTTTACCGATCAGCTCCCCTAGACGAGTGGCTTCGTCTACAAGCGTTTCTACAAATCGCTACGCTTAAATGTATGGAAATGACATTACAAGTCGATAAGTGGATCACGTGACTTATGTCATTTCAATACATTAAAGCGCAGCGTTTTGTAGAAACGCTTATATAGACGAAGCCACTTGTCTAGGAGGGCAGTGATTGCAGCTATGAGCGCCTCAGATACTTGATGATGATGATGATGGTGGTGATGATGATGATGATGATGATGATGATGATGATGATGATGATGATGATGATGATGATGGTGATGTTGCGCAGGCAGCAAGCAGGAGGCGGTGAGCCCGCGGCTGGAGCGCGGCTCGCTGTCGCAGCTGAGCCAGCTCAGCCTGCTCGACAAGGGGTTCGCGCTCTTCGACAAGAACAACAAGTACAACAACAACAAGTCAGTGCACTAACACTAACACATTCACTACACGCGCTATCATGACCACCGAGTTGACATTTTGTACTGTAGTAACAGAGTTGACATCCTGTAATTATGACTGAGTTGACATTCTGTAATTATAACAGAATTTGTAACCTATAATTATAGCAGAGTTTACATACGGTAATCATGATCGAGTTTACATCCTGTAATTATAACCGAGTTTATATCCTAGTTTAAACTAACACTCGGGTTGTCATCCTGTACTGTAATAAACACATTTTTTTTGTTTTATTAAAAAGAGTAACCATTGTTTTTCTTGCCGGCCGGTCCCAGTGAAGCAGCATTACGAACCGTCGGTAGATTCTGACTTGATTTGAATGCCTTTTTTTTGGTCGATATGAACAAAAATAATTTGAATTTTGAGTTGATATACTCTATGATAACATCCGAGTTTACATCTTCTGATAACAACCGTGTTTATATTCTGAATAATTGCGTACCTATGATAATAACCGGGTTGACAACGTATGGTGAAATGACATCCAAGTTGACACGCTGTAATAACAAGTTTGTTGACATCCTGTAACAAAGTGCATTATGTGTTGTATGTACCGTGTGTTAACGTGTGCGGTGTGTGTGTGTCAGATGCGGGTTGCGCGACGAGCCGCCGTCGCCGCGCGACCGACACTCGCCGCGACACGACCGACACGACCGGTGAGTATTCGACAACATACACTCACGACCGACTCACGGTCTAAGACTATCTTTCCACCAGTTGCCAATGGCCTGGGTCTAAAGTCGCCTAACCACTGAACTGCCATTGCCATTGATCTGCTATAGTGACCGACCCTCTTATTGGTCGGTTGATTCTTACCGAATGCACGTATGACGTCACATGGCCGATCTGCTTGAAGGCGCGCTGTACCCGCTCAGCAATTAACTACAAAGCGCGCGTGCCCCATGTGACGTCACAGCAACCGCGCCCGGACGTCGCTAGTAATTTGGTCATAACTTCGTAAATTTTTGTCGTAGAACAAAATTTCTTGCACTGTATGTTATGGATTTCTTAGCTCTATAAATCTGCGTTATCAACTAAATTCGTTACGGATTCTCATTCCTTTATCGTAAGGGTCAGTTCAGACGCGCGAGATGCGCGAGCAATTTACTGGCTCCATTGAAAACAAGACCGTATTACCATAGCCTAAAGTTGGCTCGCGTAGCTCGCGACGTCGCGAGCAGACGCGGTCCCTAGCACGCGTCTGAACTGACCTTAAAGGTAGGAGTCCGATGCAAGCGGTAGATGGCAGACTTCAGTTGGTCCAAAGAAATTGAATGCTGTCTGCCATCGCGGCACATGTCATCGCCACAATTTGTATGAGACCGACTGACGTCTGCCGTCTGACGCGTCCATCGAAATCGCACCTATAAAAATTGAATGCCGTCGCGGCACATGCCATCGCCACAATTTGTATGAGACCGACTGACGTCTGCTGTCTTGTTGCGTTGAGCGAACTCCTACAAGCGCGGCTCCACTAGTGCGCACGTGCGCTGCGCTGCGTCGTCGCAACCGATCAAAGGGTCGACGGGCGAGAGACGAAGCGGGGGAAGGTGATGCGCCAGTACAAAATCTTGCGACGACGCAACGCAGCGCACTAGTGGAACCGCGCTCGTAGGAGTTCGCTCAACGCGGCAAGACAGTAGACGTTAGTCGGTCTCATACAAATTGTGGCGATACAAAATCTTGCAACGACGCAACGCAACGCGCTAATGGAGCCCGGCCCTACCGTAATACACGCCGCCGCGCTGCGGTGCGGTGCGCTGCGCTCGGTGTGAATGGTGGTGTGTGTGCGCAGGCAGCAGTCGGGTACAGGCGCGGGCGCTGGTGGTGGTGCTGGCGGCGGCAGCGAGCGCAAGCCGGCGGCGCTGTCGCCGCGCGGCGCCATCGTCGACGCCGAGCTGTTCTACTCGCGCAGCGCCGACCATCTCTCCTGCAAGAAACAGGAACAGGTCACACACATTATTTTGAAGATAAACACATGAAAATTAATACGATTGCTATAAATTACAATTAAAACGATACGTGTTTCAGCGTTTTTGAAAATGTTACCTATAAGAGTATAAAATAAGGGTTGAAAATTTGTATAATGGTTCTGATATTTTTGAAGCTAGAGACATGAAAATTTGTATTGGGGTTATTCATTACAAATAAATCGATACGTGTTTCAGCATTTTTAAAAATTCGTCCTCTGACGGTGTAAAATGGGGGATGAAAGTTTTGTTTATATTCATTTTGTTTCATATATCAGGTCGTGGAGCGTGTCCCGCCGCTTCTGCCGCGCAACAGCGTGACGGGCGGCCCCGCCCCCGCGCTGCCCGCCCCCGCCCCCGCGCCCGGCGGCCCCGCCCCCGCGCCCGCGCCGCCCCCGCCGCCCGTGCTGCCCCGGAGACCCACCTCACCTACACACAACTGTAAGTCAACACACCATTAACAACATTACTACCCAGTGGAATGTCCCAAAAAAAATCAATAGATCTTCTTCTGATGCACATGCGTAGGTGCCTGCGACGCGCGGTCGGCTACTAGTGTCCGACCAAAATTAATTTATTAGCCAAAGATAAAGTCAATTACTCGTCTTTCAAATTCGGCCGAAACCGAAGCCGAAAAACTCAGAAATTTTGCTTGTTGCTTTATTTTCATGTTGCAAATTTGCCCCGGTCTGTGTGTCACTGGGATCGCCCCCAGTCCACTGTACGGTACCCATAGTACAAGCGTTGCTTGGTTTGGGACCATACAGTTGGTGTTAGTCTGACTTGGTATTGTATTGTGTTGACGGGCCCGTTGGCGTGGTTAGATTCCGCCTATCACACTGCAGGTCGTAGGTTCGATTCCTACCCGGGACACGCATTTGTGTGCATGAACATGTCTGTATGTCCGGAGTCTGGGTGTATATGTATATTAAGTATGTATTTACAAACAAAAAGTAGTATATGTAGTAATATCAGTTATTGGGTTTCCATAGTACAAGCTCTGCTTAGTTTGGGATCAGGTAGCCGTGTGTAAAGGATGTCCCAGGATATTTATTTATTGAGTGTTGTTGTGCAGTATGAACGACCAGTCACCGTGTATTGATTGATTATTGTTATATTTGTTGTTGTTATGTTGTTATATGTGTTGTTGTTGTTGTGCAGCGCTGGGCGCGTGGTCGCCGCCGCCGTCGCCGCCGGAGCGGCCGCCGCCCAGCCCCAAGCACCACGACCTCTTCCGGTCAGTACACACACACACACACACACACACACAAACTACACACACACACACACAACTAGCACAGCATATAACGACTACGTTACAATAGTAGTATCTCCCATACTAATCTATGAATTCTGTGATTTGAACACTGTATGCAAGAAAAATAAAGAAAGACTTTTTGCGACCAACAAAATCGGTGAAAATTAACGTCACGACTTTTATCCCCATTCGGGGGTAGTCAGAGACTTGAGTGGCCATACACCACCACATTGAGGAGGTATTAACCAACTCAAAGCCCACGTTTCACCAGATAGTCAGAACCCAACGTGACAGGTGTTGAACCTTGTCGCCGTGTATACAGGAACTGACTATTACCTAATCCCGAGGGATAGGTAGGTTTCCTCACGATGTTTTCCCTCACCGTCAGCGAACTGTAAATTATGCACATAGATGAAAATTCATCCATTTGTGCATGCTCAACCAGTATTAAACAATAAATATGATACAGAAATACACTTTGTTGTGCTCGCTGAAAACGGTCCCAATACAGCATGTACTAAAACGGACCACTATCACTATAGCGTTTTTGAATGATATATTATATTATATTCCCATAGCCTAGGCTATTAATACGAATTAATAAATCGATCTCAACTTTGAGATAGATTTATTAATACGGGCCCAAGAGTGTAAATTAGGGGGTAACAGTTTGTACAGGGGTCATAATTTTTCTGAAGCTGCAAACTTGAAAATTAGTGTTTCGGCTACTCATTGCAAAAAGAAGACAGCGTTTATTGAAAAGTCATCTCCTAATAAGTTCGTACGGAACCATCAGAGTGCGGGTCCTACTCGCACTTGTCCAGATTTTTGACATAAAATTTCACAACAGCTAAATACTAGTGCTAGGAATGCAGGCAATAGTTTTATGACTAGAGCTGGTAGCACAGCCGACCGCAAGACCGCACAAGACAAAACGCGCGATACATCGATTTTGTCTCTTTCTCTCACGCATTAAGAAAGATAGAGTGACCCAGTGCGACATAATTCATGACAAAAGTCTTGTCTTGGCGCGTGTGCTAGGCCCACAGGATCGAACCTGGAACTTCTCAGTTACGAGGTCGACCCTATAACCGCTAACCTATCGACGCTTAATCCAAATTATGTTATCGAAGCTAATAAATAAATGATCTCGCCACATGGCAGCCGATATCAAGTGTACATCCAACAGTGTCCACTGTAATATGATATATTCATAGATAAATTACAAAGCTATTACGATAGATAGTGCTATATGGACGGGCCCGTTGGCGTGCTTGGCGTGATGGCGCCTTCACGCTGCAGGTCGTAGGTTCGATTCCTACCCGTGACATGCATTTGTGTGCATGAACATGTCTGTATGTCCCGAGTCTGGGTGTATATGTATATTAAGTATGTATTTACAAACAAAAAAGTAGTAGGTATATGTAGTAATATCAGTTATCTGGTTTCCATAGTACAAGCTCTGCTTAGTTTGGGATCAGGTAGCCGTGTGTAAAAGAATGTCCCAGGATATTATTATTATTAAACTTGCTGAAAATCTATGAATTTGGGGGGTTATTGTAAAGTCAAATGGAGAATAATTGTGGCTTCAGTTCAAATAGCTTTAGTTGGGACTTAATTGGGATTAGTTTAGTTTAGTTGGTGTTACGATAACATCAGAGCCGATGTAAGACAACACCTCATGGCCGTTATCTAATATTATAACGCGACGGTCGTCTGGTCGTCTGTTTTTGGTCCAGACCATGGTCAGGTGAGGTCGTGTCTGTATTTAATTATTTAAATACGTTTCAATCCCCTCGTTGTTAATAAAATAATATGAAATGAAAATGTAATGTAACGTCACGACTTTTATCCCCATTCGGGGGTGGTCAGAGGCTTGAGTGGCCATACACCACCACATTGTGGAGGTATTAACCAACTCAAAGCCCACGTTTCACCAGATAGTCAGAACCCAACGTGACGTGGTGAACCTTGTCGCCGTGTATACAGGAACTGACTATTACCTAATCCCGAGGGATAGGTAGGTTTCCTCACGATGTTTTCCCTCACCGTCCGTCAGCGTTAACATAATATTAATAAATTTTATAATATAACAAAGGAGCGATAGCCGATTAAGCACTCGTCTTGTGGGCTTAAAATCCAGGGTTCAAACCCCGGCTCACACCTCTGGATTTTTCGAAATCTATGTGCTAATCATAACTTTGATATGATCATCACTTGCTTACTATTGTAACAGCTACTTTACGCCGATCTTCTGAGAGGGTGGTAGTACCCTGGTCGAGCCGCCCGTATATGAGCTGCAGTCAATTGGCTACAGCTTGGCTTTACCAGAAATGAAAATGTTATGAATGTGTTTAGTATGAGCAGTTAATTGTTGTTGTAGAATGCCCGCGGTGTCGCCGAAACGGTCGCCGGCGCCGCAGCCGCCGCCCAGCCCGCTCGTGCTCGCGGACAGGTAACACACACACACACACACATACACACACACACACACACACACACACATGCACACACAACACACACACACCAGTGTAATATCAGTTATCTGGTTTCCATAGTACAAGCTCTGCTTAGTTTGGGATCAGGTAGCCTTGTGTAAAAAATGTCCCAGGATATTATTATTATTATTTAATGAAAATTAGGAAGCCATGTTGTCGTTTTGTAAGAGAAATGATTAAAAATAAAAGAAAATTCTATCTGAAAAATAAGAGTGTTTATTTGTACAAGAAAAGAGTACATGTATGTATGTGTGGTGTGCTCAGGAGTTGCGGGTCCGCGTTCCGGTTCCCGAGCGGGCCGGCGCCCTCCCCGCCCGCGCCGCCCGCGCCGCCCCTCACACCCCACCACCGTGAGTATACCGCACTTAATCAGTTTCTTATATATAGCCGTTTAATGATACCTTGTCGAGCGCTCCAGGAATTCAACTGGAATCAAGATTGAAAAGATTTTTTTTACATTAAAGAAATGTGTTTTTACCCGACTACGGAGGCGTTATGGTTTTGACCGGTATGTATGTATGTATGTATGTGCATCTGTTCCCACCTAACTTCCAAACTACTTGTTGTAATTTGACAAATGAGGTATCGTCAGAAGCGGCTTAATGGCGCGCTGGTTATAGGATATGTGACATCACATAAAATTGCATATGGCGCCCTCTAGAGGACATAATGTCATGAACTAAAAAAAAACATTTTTTAATGAAACCGTGTGGGGTATCAAATGAAAGAGCTTGATGGGCACATTTCAAAAATATATATATTGTTACGTATAACTCCAAAATAATTAAATAAAATGTAAGTTTAAAAACTAAAACCCGACTACGGAAAAACGCGCTCTAAAAAGTATGAAACAAGAAAATATTCTCACCTAGAGGATAGCCGTGGTCCGTGTTCATATGCCATTTGGCCCTAAAATACCTACACGGACCACGGCTATCCTCTAGATGAGAATATTTTCTTGTTTCATACTTTTTAGAGCGCGTTTTTTCCGTAGTCGGGTTTTAGTTTTTAAACTTACTTTTTGTTATTTATTTATTTGTTTTTAGGATAACAAACAGCTTGTACTTAATTCGAATGAGTATAACAATAAATAAAAACTAAGCCTACAGTTACCACTTATAGGGTCCGTAATAGAAAACACATTAAAACTAACAATAATAAAAAATAAAACCATGAATACAAAAATACTAAAAACTGTGTCCCGTAGAAGACGAAGACGAAAGACGTGAAAGATCCGGTAAAGTATTACATACTAATAATGAGAACCAAAACTGTAACTAAGGAATGTCGAGATGAACCACAGATTGAGAGGCAAAAAAATCATTATTATCATTATATAAAATCATTATCATTATTTTTATCATTATTTCGTGTTTTGTAACCATAATGGTACGATTTTAAATGGAAACGTATTGATTTGTTAAATAATTATGTTAATATGAGAGACGCAGGGTTGTTGTGTAAAAGTGTGTGTGTAATAGTGTTGTGTGTCCGTAGCGGCCGCGTGCGGCACGCCGCCGCCGCTGCCGCCGCGCCGCCGCCGCGACTCCGCCGCGCCGCCCACGCCCGCGCATCTGGTACGTACCCACACACCACACCCGCCACACACCATACCACCCGCCGACCACACACCACCCATCAACCACACGCCACACACCATCGCCAACCACACACCACCCATTAATCACACTGCACCCACCAACCACACACCACCCGCCAACGACACACCACCCGCCAACGACACACCATTCGCTAACCACACATCACCCGTCAACCACACACCACCCGTCAACCACACACCACCCGCTAACCACACACCATCCGCCAACCACAACCTACACATCAACCACACACCACCCGTCGACCACACACCACCCGCTAACCACACACCACACATCAACCACACACCACCCGTCAACCACACACCACCCGTCAACCACACACCACCTGCCAACCACACACCATCCATCAAACACGCACCACTTGCCAACCACACACACCATCCATCAACCACACATCATCCATTAACCACACACCACTGGTCAACCAAACTGCACGCATCAACCACACACCACCCAGGAACCACATTACATCCTTATCGCCTAGGAAGGCACACGGACACACTGTCCACCTGATGGAATGGTGACCAGAGGGCCTACTCTTTTACAAACGAAAACGAAATTTCGGACGAAATTCTTACGAACGAAAATTGTTTGACGTTTAGTTTCGACGACGAAGAAGACGTCAAACAATTTTCGTTCGTAAGGAATGTCGGAATCAATGTTCTCATTGATTCCGACATTTCTTACGTTTCTACGTAGTAGGAAATACGCGAATTACGTCCGAAATTTCGTTTTCGTTTGTAAAACAGCGTTGCAAAAGTTTCCGATTTATCGGGAGATCTCCCGATTTCGGTCATTGTCTCCCGATATCCCGATTTAGCAATCCAATCTCCCGATTTTTTGCAATATCAACTAATATAAAATAATACTTATTAACAGATAATTTTTTTTTTTTTTTTTTTTTTTTTTTAATAAAAGAAATCAGTATCAGAATCTATGCACGGAGACTCTCTAAATTCTTTGCACCACGTTCAATACGGATATTCAAGTTCGCGGTATGCTAAAGAAAATTGCACTGAATTACCTTAAAATAGAGTTTATTGTTGTCTGGTGAGTGTACGCGGGACATTCCCTAGATAACTTTATTCCACTTCAGTAACTATCATTGTCCAGCTTGTTTGTCCCCATAGTTCTTTTAAACTACGCAACAGATTTTGATTCAGTATGCACTATCATTCAGAGAATTTGTTTCGGAATGTTTTACGTAAACTAAATTCTAATTAACTTTGAAAATATATATGAAGTGTAACGTCACGACTTTTTATCCCCATTCGGGGGTAGTCAGAGGCTCGAGTGGCCATACACAACCACATTTGTGGAGGTATTAACCAACTCAAAGCCCACGTTTCACCAGATAGTCGGAACCCAACGTGACAGGTGGTGAACCATACATTTAATTTAATAATGTTGCAGTCGTGCGGTGCAAGCATGGCGGGTAGCTCGCCGGTGTACGGCAGCACGACTGGCGGCAGCGGCAGCACGGGCGCGGGCTCGCCGCCGCCGCTGCCGCCGCGGCCCGCGCCGCCGCCCGAGCTGCTGCGGCCCGCGCACTCCACCATACTGCAGAGAAGGCACCACACTAACAAGTGAGCACATCACTAGCACTGTTGCAGTCGCCAGTTAACACCTGTGGCCTGTGGACTATTACCTAATCCCGAGGGATAGGTAGGTTTCCTCACGATGTTTTCCCTCACCGTCAGCGAACTGTAAATTATGCACATAGATGAAAATTCATCCATTGGTGCATGCCCCACCGGGGATCGAACCTGGGATCTTCGGATTGCTAGCCCAACATGTTCGCCCCTAGGCTACAGTCGCTACTTAAACCCCCGCTTCCCGGCCGAGTGTTTTGGCCGTCTGGATTGGTCGAGAGCGCACAAACCCCGCCCAATTTTGTTGCGAAAATATCGAAAATCATTAATTGTGACGTGAAAAACTATTGCATCACCAAAATCGAACTTATTTTTTGGTGAAAAAAATGGTATTACGAGCCGTTTGGAAGAAGATACAAATTTAAATTTGAAAACTGCTACATTTTGTTTTTTTTTTTTCACATAGAAAAAGAGCATGTAGCACTTTTTTCCTGCTTATTTTTTAAAGATGAAGGTTCAATAAATACGGCGATATTTTTTTCAAAATTTTTACTCCACTGGTCTAAGAGGAGATAGCCTCCAAACATGCCTCGTTAGGTGCCTGTACAGTCTTCAGTGAAGTTATGTTTAACAAGTTTCATTTGTGGTTAGCGCGGGCGCGCCGCGGCTGCCGCCCAAGCCGGTGACGTCACTGAGCGCGTGCGCCGGCGCCGCGCCGCACACCTAGCGGGACACGCACACACACACACCGGCCCACTGCACACACGCATCTGTACTGTCATCATCATCATGCCAGCGAAAAGACGTCCACTGTTGGACATAAGCCTCCCCCAAGGTGTCCCACAACGACCGGTCCTGGGCCGTACTATATTATATGCTATGTACTATGTACGTATCTGTACTATACTGGGTGAAATCGAAATCGTGGGAAATATTTTAAATAGTGATTCTACACATGATTCAGAATATTTAGGGAATATTAATCAATAAAACAATTGATAAAAATGTATTACCCAGGTAAGGTATAACAGTTCAATGGTTTGCTTATTTGCTTACCCGAGCAATATTTTTTAATCAATAGATTTTTTTATTTGTTTTCCCAAAATATTCTGAATCATGTGTTGAGTCCATGGACCAATTACTAAGGGAACTGGCCCTAAGCAAGTCGGCCGAGTGGTCGGCCTCGTACTAACATCGACATAAAACGAAGCGAGTAGTTCAACTATTTACCGGTAGATAGAACAATGAAAATGAAAAAACAATGACCACGTATTTTTTCATACATATATCTAATAAGGGCACCTCTTTCTTTAGTCTTTTCTCTGTGGTTGAGTCATATTTTAAAAAATTGCCCACGATTTCGATTGCACCCGGTATTTGGTCTTATTAAATGCTTCTAATCACTTGGCGTATTTGCACAAATATTTGCGTAATTCGGCCAAAACAAAACAAACCTACCTTCATGCGGATTAAGGGTCATTTTTATATGGCATGATAACGCAAATATTTGTGCAAATACGCCAAGTGAAGTGCCAGCATAATACGCCACTCGGGACTATTGCAATCATATTCATATTGAATGAAATATCTATAGTCTGATTTTTAATTAGACGATTTAAACTGACAGCTAAAAATTTTACTGCTCTATGAATTTGAAATTTGTGAAAAAAAATGACTTTTATCCCCATTCGGAGGTAGTCAGAGGCTTGAGTGGCCATACACCACCACATTGTGGAGGTATTAACCAACTCAAAGCCCACGTTTCACCAGATAGTCAGAACCCAACGTGACAGGTGGTGAACCTCCTTGCTTGTTCTATTTATATCGAAAAGTGACATTAGCACCTGTCAGTTTACTGCGTCTAAATAAAAATCAGATACGCTGAGCGGCGTGTAACTGACATGACATGCTTTTGTCACGGGATTTATCACGCCATCTCGCTCTACTTCTGCCTAAATGTATAGGAGAGAAAGAGACATAGAGAAGCAGTTTGTCTGGTCGTGTATGGTGGGGGGGTTGCGATGAAGCGTGATGACCGTTCTAAGCTACACGGGCTACCTGCTCTCTCACTCATCGTACGAAACGCAGCTATAATACAAACTTTACGGCGATCTACTGTGAGAGGGTGGTACTACTGCTCTATTAAGCCGATTATCTCCTTCTATAGCACGATGTGTTAACTGCCGAGTATTGTACAGTCGCCTGCACGTCTATGGTGATACTACCAACACAAGCGATGTCTGTTAGTCGTTTGAGCCTCGTAGACAAAATTACGAATTTCTAAACTTTCTTGTCTCTTATTTTCTCTTTCACACCTTCAACAAAGTAATTAACATTTATACAGGCTAACTTGTTAAACACTTTACATATTGAAGGGCCTGATAATTTATGGTAACATGAAATTAAAAAAAATAAAATTACAAAAATACCAATGAACTACAGATAAAACCTTAATTAAATTAATGTGCTAAAACTCGGAAATTGTGGACACCGCTATCGCTAGTACGCGTGTTCTGCGTGAACGGAGTTAGTGACACTTGATAGGTACGTCAAATCAAGGAGGTACGATCCTGACCACGCTTATTGTTTTGAGTGGATAATCAAAGATAAATTAGGCAAATATATATTTTATTTTTTTATTTTATTTTACTATTTTTTTTACATAATTAGAACGAGAATCGAGTACTGAGCACTCTATATCAATATGTAAAGTGTTCAACCAGACAGCCTGTATATTCGCACGGCCAAGTCTCGGCGCCCAATCCTTCACTCGTCAAATGCTCATTTTTCGAGATGTCACTCTACCCGATAATATATTTTTTTAGTTGTCTATGGTCTTGGATAGTGATGCCAACTTTATAAATAATTGTTGAGGCAGACTATTCACTTACGAACCAAAAAAAATGTTTTTTGTTCCGAGGCTAAAAGGAGCTCGGGTTATGTTGGAAATGTTACTACATACGTGCAGGCGACCGTACTATGGTGCCGATTCTGGTACTAAACGAGACCAAACCTAGGCTCGTATTAATAGATCAATGTCAAGCATGAGAGAGAACTTGAGAGCGCTCTCGAGACATATGACAGTTGCATGTTTGCTACTGAGAGTGGTCTCGGACATGGCAATACCCAAGAGACTATGGAGTAGACCCACTATGATATTTTTATGTGACAATGCAAAATGACATACATCTATACATATTAGGGGCCATCCATAAATTACGTCGCACGTAAAGGGGGGGAGGGGGTCGACGAAATGTGACATTGTGGGACAAGGGGTGGGAGGAGTCCTAAGTTTCGTGACGTCACATTTAAAAATCTAATATTATAGCGTATTAAAACCGAAAATAATGGAAATAGTTGGAAATTTTCCGGAAATTGTAAAAAAATAAGTGACGTCACACTAGGGAGGGGGGAGTCTCACAAATGTGATCAGCTGTGACATGGTGGGAGGGGTAAAAAAAAATCATAAAATTAGTGTGACGTAATTTATGGATGGCACCTAAATAATATTGAATCTGTTTGTAATGTCAAAATAACAGCTATCTCAAAGTATACACGGAACTTATAACAAAAAAGCAATTAAAAAAATATATATATATGTCTGCATGTTTGTTCCGATCTCCGAAACTGCTTGACCGATTTTGACGGCACTTTCACTGGCAGATAGCTGTTATAAGCAGTAACAGACGTCTCGAACTCGTGATACAAGGTATTGTATCGTGTCCTTTCGTTACAGTACAAGATATATCTCAAGCGTCTCTCAGACTTCTATTTATATTAATACTTTTGTGTTGAACACACTATTAATAAATGGATCTCAAAGTTGAGACCGATCTTAAGACTCTGTTTTTGACAGATGCTCCATACATTAAACTTCAAATCTTAAGATCGATTTCAACTTTGAGATGCGTTTTATACAATCCAAAATCTCGTTAAAACAATTCATTGTATTGTATGTAGTGAAAATACGAAATTATACACATTCCATTGATATCATGTACATTGTTATATATTGCCTGTGTATGTATGTATTAAATGATGGTACGGCTGTCAGAGCGCGCTGTCTCTGTCGCGCGCGTCTGGCTCGGTATCTCCGTCTCTGTCACACCAACCTCGTATTATGACGCGATTGAAGCGCCAACATAAAATGTATGACTTTTTTATGTCAAACCCCCCCCTTCCTCTGTCCCACTCCCCTTCAGGTCGGCAACGTGTGTGGAATGCCTTTGGTATTGCAAGCATCTATAGGCTACGGTAACTGCTTAACATCAGGCGGACCGCAGGATTATTTGCCCCTGAGTGCTATAAAAAGGAGGCAAACAAGCGTACAGCCCGCCTGATGTTAAGCAGTTACCGTAGCCTATAGATGCTTGCAATACCGACGTGTTTTCAACATTATTTTCCGCGAACGACGACTTAGTACCGAGTCCATGGGCTCAGTTTAGTAAGTCATACTATTGTGGACAGTTACATGTCTCCCCTTACCATTGTGACTTTTTGTATTTCCGACATTATGGGTTGGAATTGTCATACATTTTATTTTGACGCTTGACGCTTGCCGCTTGAAGCGTCACGTTGTTAAAACATAAATCCAGTGAATGTACACAACCACCGCATACAAGGATACACGGCGACACTATACACTAAAACACTCAGTGGAAGTGCTATATCGCACGAGGACACCAGTGGTGGCGCAACCAGTCGCTCCACCAACAACATGTATAGAGCTGTATGGAGGATATCGCACCAGCCCCCTAGACAAGTGGCATGAACGCTAATCGAATAGAATAGAATAGACTTCACAATGTATGGAAATGTCAAACGTCGCTATGTAGATCAACAACAAGTTGCTATGTAGATCACGTGACTTATGTCATTTCCATACATGAAGCGTAGCGATTTGAAGGAACCCTCGTAGACGTCAGCCACTTGTCTAGCCCTTCTGGTGTCCGCTTGGTAGCGCAACCAATGCCGTGTCGGCTATCGAATCACCCGCTGGTGGCGCAACCATTGCCTCGTGCGATATCGCGCTAAGTGTATACATCGAGTGTCTGAGTGTGTACACCACCGCGACACCTTGTTACAGTTGTAGTTGCGGTGTCATACACTGAGTGTCAAGTGTCTATAGTCTGATTTTTAATTAGACGAAGTAAACTGACAGGTGCTAATGTCACTTTTCGATATAAATAGAACAATAAGGTTCAAATTCATATAACAGTGACATTTATAGCTGTCAGTTTGCTTCGTCTAATTAAAAATCAGACTATAGTGTATCCTTAGTATTAGTTTAAATACATTTTTAAACGCAATATCCTGTTAATAAAGTAATTACTCCTCCACCAAGCCAACTAGACACTCGGGTATAAATATCAAATGATAATAAGTCAGTGATTCCGCGGTCCGTCCACCACGTAGTGGGAGCTACTGCCACAGGAGTGCCGGCATTGGCCCAGGCTCACTACGTGGTGGACGGACCGCGGAATCATTGACTTATTATCATTTGATATTTATACCCGAGTGTCTAGTTGGCTTGGTGGAGTGGTACATGCAGTGCCAACCAATAGTACTGGAGATATTTATGAGCACATACTTGCAACAACCGATTTAATGTAAAATATCGCCAGACCACGCTAACTGTATGGTCCCAAACCAAGCGACGCTTGTACTGTACCGTACAATGGTCTGGGGGCGATCCCAGTGACAGAACAAGGTCTTGATTCAATACCACTGGTGTTTAATATTACCTTCATGAATACTTATAATAATAATATTAGTCCTTTTAACGTCCCACGGTCACGGGCCTCCCCTCAATGCGATGGGGATTCAGGCCATAATCCACCACGCTGGCCCAGTGCGGGTTAGCGCTCCCCCTCCCACTCCCCTTCAGGTCGGCAATGTGCGAGCAATGCCTTTGGTATTGTAAGCATCTATAGGCTACGGTTACTGCTTAACATCAGGCGGGCCGTACGCTTTTTGCCAGCGCAGTCCAATAAAAGAAACTGTTTCGAAAATTCGTTATATTTTCTAAGACATGAATACTTAATTGTATATTATTGGAGGTCGACGTTGTTGGCCTGAGAACTGCTAAGGGTGCGTTTCCACTGACGCGGAGCTGGGCGGGCACTGTGATGGGCCAAGAGCGGAGTGGAGATTTCGAGCACAATGATTGGCCAATTCAAGGCCCGCTCCGCTCCACTCCGCCCAGCTCCGCGTCAGTGGAAATGCACCCTAACACATTGCCTCCAACATGTCGACCGCCAAGAATGTAAGATACAATGAAGAATTCACGAAGATAATATTAGAGACCAGGGTAAGTCTTTTAGCCATTGTGGCGCCACTGAGGCGTTTTGCGATAGTGACCGTCCCTCTGATTGGTTGATTGTGACCGACCGAGGGGCCATCCATAAATTACATCACACGAATTTCATGGTTTATAGACCCCTCCCCCCCTGGTCACAGCTGGTCACATTTGCGAGACTCCCCCTCCCTGTGTGACGTCACATATTTTTTTCGATTTTCAGAAATTTTCAATTTTTTTCGGTTACAGTTCAAATTTCGGTTTTAATACTTAGATATATTCGATTTTTAAATGTGACGTCACAAAACTTAGGACCCCTCCCACCCCCTTGTCACACAATGTCACATTTTGTCGAACCCCTCCCCCCTTTACGTGTGACGTAATTAATGGATGGCCCCCAATCAGAGTCCGATCAGCCGGTGGGTCGATCACTATAGCAGCTCAATGGCAATGGCTAAACGACTTAGGCCCGAGTGGGCCAGACTCGGGGTCCTGCCACGAAAATACCTTCCGGGATGTGCCCCGGCGGGAATCGAACCTGCAACCACCCGAGCGGTCGCCGTATTGATTTCCTCATTGTTTGTTATATGTATGCTCATAAATAAAAATAAAATAAATAAAAGCTATTAGTGAAAATTAAATGTTATATAATGTAGGTTTTATATAAACACAATAAAATGCATTTATATGTAAATAATAATTAAATATGTTTATGTATGGACGGCGTGTATGTGTTGGTAAGTATAGACAACTGCTGGCCCGAATTTGATTAGACAAGTATCTCTCACTCGAGCGAGTGACACTGCTAGACAGAGACAACGCTATATGAGCATGTAGCGTTGTCTCTGTCTAACTGTCAAAGCCATTGGCACAGTACTAGCGTTTGTCCGCTACAAGAGGCCCATTTTGACGTTTAACGACGAAAAACAAGATGTTATTGCGTCATAATAAGGTTTATCAGTTAAAATCTATGGTGAATTGTACAATAGATGAACCATAAGGGAGCGTCCATAAATTTCGTGAGGCATTTAGACGGGGGGGGGGGGTCGAGCCAAATCTCACGTGGGGCTCTCCCCGCGTGAGATCAAATCTCCACTGGAATATGGCTTTTGTAAAATCTCACGTGAGATTGTGGGGAAGGGAGGTGTGGGGGAGGCGAGCCAAATCTCACGACATCTCACCAAGGGGGGAGGGAGGGGGGGTTGAAATAAAACAAAATTCACCTCACGTAATTTATGGAGGTCTCCTAATTTACACCAATAAGATGCATTTTTTTTTATTTGACGTGTAAAGCCACTTTTTGAAATGGACCAAGTAAATGTTGAAAGTTGTATTATAAATCCTATTGTCAGTTCCTGTATACACGGCGACAAGGTTCACCACCTGTCACGTTGGGTTCTGACTATCTGGTGAAACGTGGGCTTTGAGTTGGTTAATACCTCCACAATGTGGTGTATGGCCACTCAAGCCTCTGACTACCCCCGAATGGGGATAAAAGTCGTGACGTTACATTTGTATTATAAATGTTATATAGACTGATATTCGAGCGTGTAGTTGTACGGTCTATGGTGGTTCGCTTCGGTCCAGCAGTTTCGTATATACAACCAACAAGACTTACAAAATGGATAATATTAGTAAATGCCTGACAAATTCCTAAACGCGATGCCATAGCAACTAATTAAAAAAGTGTATAATTAAATGTGCGAAATGGCCGGTCAGTGTGCGAAATAGCCACAACAATTGCATAATGTTTGTAGATACGTTTATATGTTCCACTGCTCCACGCCTCCCCTTGATGCAAGAGGGATTCGGGTTCAGTACCTAACCAGTTCTCAAACGTGTAATATATCGTTTTGTAATCGAATGTAATTTGATGACTGCTTAGCGCAGTGGTTCGAGCGTAGGTCGCTCGGCTCACTACACCGGGTGTTTGCGGGTTTGATTCCCGTCAGCTCAAATTTCGGAAGACCTTTTCGTTATTTGCCCTGGTCTATGTGTCACTGGGATCGCGCCCCCAGTCCATTGTACGGTACCCATAGTACACGCGTTGCTTATTTGGGACCATACAGTGGGTGTGTTAGTTTGACGATATTTATTTATAGCACTATAACACCCCCCTCGCATCGAGGGGAGTCCAGCAGTGGTTCCCAGATGGTAATTTCGCACACTGACCGGGCAAAGCTATCAACCAATTATGTATACAGTGTAGAATTTTCGTTGTAGCGATGTTTGTAATATAAATATAATGGCGTCCCACTAAATGGACCACCACGCGTGTATTTCCCAAGTGGATGGGCAGAGGTATTTTGGCCCTAACATAGAGCCTATTGCCATGATACTTTCTCTACTCATCCCTTTAGTAAACACGGTCGTGATGGTTCACTGTGGCGAGGTTTAGCGACAAATTTAATTATAACTTGTACAGTTAGTATATAAGAAGAGAAATGAATTTATATAAAGAAAATGAATAATAAATAAATACATAATATTGTAAAGCGATAGTTGGAATATCCCACATGATGCGTCAGCACACCTTGTTATAGCAGAATAAACGACTCTATAGCTATTAATTTACGGTACAAAATTGAATTAACGCGGTTCCGTTAGCCACCATTTTAATTTGAACTATCGTTCATGTTATTTTGTACTGTAAAACCATACATATAAAGTTATTTATTAAGTGACACCAACACATTTTTTTTTATCAGTACCTAAAAATCTAGTTTGCTTCCCTCCGTTGCAGAGTTTAATGTCTGGTCGCCCCTCTTGTCTGGAGGGGAGGTATGTTCTGTAACAAGGTGTGTCGCCGCAGGTCTCGTGTAAGTAGTCTAGTTATGCCTTCAAATAGTTCGCGCCTGGAGTCTTAACTGACAATGTATAAACTTGTAAATAAATATAGTATGTATTGTTGGAAATACGTTGGTTTTATTACATATCTCGTTCCTTTACTTCGTGACGCTTACGAGGTCCTAAGTTCGATTCCAGAGTCGAATCTCATAAATATACCAAACTACATTAATCGTTATGAATATTTAACTGTCCTATAGTAAAGTTTTAGGGTTATAAATTATGAGAAAAGAAAAACAAAATTAAAAATGAAATATTTCATTTAATCGTCTGTACAATACAATTACATAATGTAAACAACATGTAACACAACATTATCATAATTAATTAAAATAGTAATTAGTCCCACTGCCGGCGCGGCCTCCCCCACAGCGAGGGGGATACGGGCCATAGTCCACGTTGTCCCACTACAAGTTGGTTAACGTCAAACCGGCAACCGCTTAAGTTCTCAGACTCGTATTAATAAATACATCTCAAAGTTGAGATCGATCTTAAGACGGTGTTTTGACAGATGTTCCATACATTAAATGTCAAAACTGCATCTTAAGATCGATCTCAACTTTGAGATGCATTTATTAATACGAGCCTTAAGGTAGAAGTTCGATGCAAATGGCAGACGTCAGTCGATTTCATACAAATTGTCGCGATGACATGTGCCGCGACGGCAGACGGCATTACAATTTAAGGTAGTTCAATCACGACGGCACAAATGGCAGACGTCAGTTTCATACAAATTGTCGCGATGACATGTGCCGCGACGGCAGACGGCATTACAATTTAAGGTAGTTCAATCACGACGGCACAAATGGCAGACGTCAGTTTCATACAAATTGTCGCGATGACATGTGCCGCGACGGGACGACGACATTCAATTTCTATGAGATCGACTGACGTCCGTGATCGAACTCCTACATTTATGAGATCGACTGACGTCTGCCGTCTGCCGCTTGCATCGAACTCCTACCTTTAGGCATAGTTATAGCCTGTCTAGTTACAGCCTACGACCTAGTCTTAACGTTGCCTCAGAGACTCCATAGCCTAGAACAATATTTCCACGTCTTGTTACTTTAGCCTGAGTTTCTTCTTGATAAATGGGTTGATGGGTGACGGCGTGGATGGTTTCAAGTTAGTCTTGGTCGGTTGCTTGCTACTGTCGAAAGGGATGCTAGGGCTCTGCCGCACGCTCTTGTAGTAGTCCACAGTTCCCTGCATCGAGTTGTTTTTAAGCACAAACTTCACCTTTTTGGGCGTATCGTTTGTGTCCTCCAGACTCTTGAACGTTTTGCTTTGTTTCTGAAAATGTTTAACTTTGTTTACTAGTACTGTTGGTTTAGTGTTGATTTTATTCTCTTTCTTAGTGTTCTCTTTGAGAATAACTTGTGTTTTAGGAGTTTTCTTTGAGATATTAGTTTGTTTGTTGACAACATTGGTATCACTTTTAACTGTTTCAATGATTTTAGTATCCTGTCTACTCTCTTGTTTGCTACTGGACTGTTTAACACCATTCTCGACTAATTTATTACTTTTTTTCTTCTTTTTATCGAGTTTAGCGGACTTTGCTAATATTTTAGGTCCATTTTCTGCGGCTTTTTGTCCATTTTCTGCGACTTTTGGTCCATTCTCTGAGTCTAGTCGCTTGTGGGTCGCGTGACCGTTGGTCTTGTGTTTCTTGGCAGCGTGTGCGTCTGTCTTGTCGTGTTGGCGCTTCTGTTTGCTGCGGTTCTCTTTGTTAGATGTGTCCTGTTTGGGTTTCTTGGGGGTCGGCTCAGTCGCCTCAACTTGCCAGTCGCCATTCTGCAAAAAAGGTACATGAAATTTTTATAATCACATATCTTTCGTGAGACACACCACCCTGCGCTCCATTACTCGGATTACTGACGTGGGCGATAAAACCGCAAAGCAGAAGTGGGATTGGGCCGGCCACGAGTCACGAATGGATCCGCAAAGGTGGGCAAATCGCATCAATACCTGGACGCCCAATGATGGTCACCGACGTCGTGGCAGACCACGGCGAAGATGGTGTGACGAGGGATATCGATGGAGGGCCGTGTGGTGTGTTGTTTAGTGTTTGGTTCGTCGTGTGGTGTGTGGTATAGTGTGGTGTGTGGTATAGTGTGGTGTAGGGAGGCGTCCATAAATTACGTGAGGTATTTGGGGGGGGGGAGGGGGTCGAGCCAAATCTCACCTAATCTCACGTGGGGGAGAGGGGATCTCGGGAAATCTCACGTATTTTTTACCGCTAGAAACAGTGTTAAATCGTGAGAAAACCGGGTTAAATTAAGTAAAACATGTTTCTTGATGAAAAATCTCACGTGAAATTAGAGGGGGAGGGAGGGGGTCGAGCCAAATCGCACCACATCACACCAAGGGGACGGGGGGGGGGTTTAACAATCACCTCACGTAATTTATGGACGCCCCCTAGTGTTTAGTTTGGTGTGTGGTGTGTTGTGTAGTGTGTGATGTAGTATGTAGTTTGGTGTATCTTGTATAGTGTGGTGTGTTGTCTAGTGTGTGGTGTGTTGGTACCACAGAGTAAAGACTAAAGACAGAAGTGCCCTCATTAGATATATGTATGAAAAAAAAACGTGGTCATGGTTTTTTTATTTTCATTGTTCTATCTACCGGTAAATAGTTGAACTACTTGCTTCGTTTTATGTCGATGTTAGTACTAGGCCGACCACTCGGCCGACTTGCTTAGGGCCAGTCCCCTTAGTAATTGGTCCGTGGTTGGTACTCACGGCGGAGTGCGTGGAGAGCGCGTGCGTGAGTTGCTCCAGGTCCTCGACGATGCTGGTGCCGGCGCGGCTCTTGGCCAGCAGCCGCTTGCGGTGCTTGCGGCTCAGACCTCAACACAAACACATATACTATTAATAAATATAGCCAACACAACAACTACAGGGTGAAATCGAAATCGTGGGCAATATTTTAAAATATGACTCAACACATGATTCAGAATATTTTGGGAAAACAAATAAAAAAATCTATTAATAAAAAAATATTGCTCGGGTAAGCAAATAAGCAAACCATTTAACTGTTATACCTTACATGGGTAATAAATTTTTATCAATTGATTTATAATAATAATAATAATATCCTGGGACATTTTTGTACACACGGCTACCTGATCCCAAACTAAGCAGAGCTTGTACTATGGAAACCAGATAACTGATATTACTACATATACTACTTTTTATTTGTAAATACATACTTAATATACATATACACCCAGACTCGGGACATACAGACATGTTCACGCACACAAATACATGTCCCGGGTAGGAATCGAACCTACGACCTGCAGCGTGAAAAGCGCCTCCGCGCCAAACACGCTAACGGGCCCGTCAAATAAATGAAAAGAAAATGAAATGTAAATGTAACGTCACGACTTTTATCCCCATTCGGGGGTAGTCAGAGGCTTGAGTGACCATACACCACCACATTGTGGAGGTATTAACCAACTCAAAGCCCACGTTTCACCAGATAGTCCTGTTTCCTGTATACACGGCGACAAGGTTCACCACCTGTCACGTTGGGTCCCGTCAAATATTATCAATATAATAATATTATATTATCGTCAGTATTTGTTGATTAATATTCCCTAAATATTCTGAATCATGTGTAGAATCACCGTTTAAAATATTGCCCACGATTTCGATTTCGATTCACCCAGTATATGCTCCCAAAAGGCCACCATAATAAATCTAAAAGTAGAGTCACGAGTCCTGTGTGCTCCCAATCATCAGATAACTTATTCACCAAATAAATATGAAGTCTGACATATTCTGACATTGACATTTCATTCGACCGGGGTAGTACCACCCTCTCGCAGAAGATCGAAGTAAAGTAGTTAATACAGCTGCGTTTCGTACGATGAGTGAGAGGCGTAAGGCCAACCCCCCCCCTTCTTCTAACTCTGTCCCCCTCCCCTTCAGGGCGGCCGTTGGTATTGCAAGCATCTATAGGCCGCGGTAAATGCTAAATATCAGGCGGGCCGTACGCTAGTTGCCACAATATTCATATAAAAAAAAATGAATAATTCAAATGTGACGTGACGCACGTGACGCACATGGTGTCAATCTTAACCCACATTTAATAAAACTCCAACACCTTTTTAGAACAAAATGCAATGTAACGTCACAGTAAGCTCTTATAAAGTAACAGGTATAGTCCGCGACAGGTCGAGATGACATTCGGGTTATGAGCTTTTTGCAGAATAAAATCCGAATCAAAATTAGCAGGACCCGCAAAGCAACAGAATAATTTAATTTAATAATTTTGTGGGCGATTTTAATTGTTTATCGGGTCCTGGTAATTTTGATTCGGATTTTATTCTGCAAAAAGCTCATAACCCGAATGTCATCTCGGCCTGTCGCGAACTATAAATAATAATATATATACAACATGTTAAGAAAACCCTGTCCGAGCCGAAACCGGTAATTAGGTTCCCCAATCACATGACCAAATAAAATAATAATAAAAAAAACATGATAGTAAACATATTAATGAACGTTTAAAATGCCAATTTTTTTTGCCTTTTTCCCACAAAATGTAGCTAATTTTAAAAATATGACAACAACGTTACCGGAAGTAATTATGTTAGATCGTGTGGCGTCACCTCAGACCACAAAGTATGTGATGACGTCATTTTATGAAAAAAAATTTTTATGTAAACGGGGTATTTGTATTACAAAAGAATATGGGAGGCCTTTGCCCAGCAGTGGGACACATACTATGCCAAAAAAATGAAAAAAATATATTTGAAAAATTAAAAAATATAAATTAAAAAAAAAGTATTTTTTTACAAAAATGGAATCTAATCTCGATACCCAACAATACGTTTTCGGGTCGGACAGGGTTTTTTTAACATATTGTATAACAGGTACCTCGTATAGCGAGTTCGTCGGAACTAGCAACGAGCGTCTTCTCGAGCGCGCGCAGCGCCAGCGCGGCGTCACGTGGCGACTGACTCACCGCCCCCTCCCCCTCCCCCTCCCCGCCGCCGGGGGGGCGGGAGGGGGAGGGGGCGCGCTCGCGCAGCGGGTACTCGTCGCGGGACAACTGCTCGAAACTAGACGAGGAAGAGAGTAAAATATAACGACTCGTATTAATAAATGCATCTCAAACTTGAGATCGATCTTAAGATTCAGTTTTGACGTTTAAGGGCCCCCGCTAACATGCTACTTTTAGCATCTGCGATCGACGATTCAGTCGCTTTTTAGAAGCTAAATGCAGCGGCCAGTCGCAAATTCGCGCGATTTTGAAACTGCGATCGAACGCAGGGTCGCCACAACGCGATGCAGTCGCAAAATCGCCGATCGCCGATGCAAAAAGTAGGATGTCTGCGGTGGGTCTAATGTATGGAACATCTGTCAAAAACAGCGTCTCAACTTTGATATTAACACGTTGACTGTCCATGCTTTACATGTAATGCATTTTCAATCTAGCTGTGACGTCCGTGAATTATATGTTTGACGGGCCCGTTAGCGTGGTTGGCGCGGAGGCGACATTCACGCTGCAGGTCGTAGGTTCGATTCCTACCCGTGACATGCATTTGTGTGCATGAACATGTCTGTATGTCCGGAGTCTGGGTGTATATGTATATTAAGTATGTATTTACAAATAAAAAAGTAGTATATGTAGTAATATCAGTTATCTGGTTTCCATAGTACAAGCTCTGCTTAGTTTGGGATCAGGTAGCCGTGTGTAAAAAATGTCCCAGGATATTATTATTATTTATATGTAATACACAAGCTTAAGTAAACTGAACATCACATTGGGCCTGACTCAATGGAAAGGTGGCCAAATGGAAGAAAAAAAAAAGTAAACTGAATGGCGTTTTATGGACTGGACTTGTAAGCTAGATCTTTGATTTTCAACGGACGTATCAACAAATCACATTATTTAAAAATATCGTTGGACGTATGAGAGTATGCACCCAAAATAGGCTGGACCATAGACGAACCATATAAAGGACTGGGTCTAAGCTACTCGGCCGCGTTGCTATTACATCGCACAGCTCGGCCGGTGACGTCATCACAGTAGGCGTGGCTTAAGTCAGTGTGCTGTTGGCGTTCGTCCTGTGCAGACGTCTTGCCAACGTTCGCATCCCAAATATAATTCTATTCGACACTAGATGGCGACCCTCGGTACGTTTTTTATATGAACCTACACGTAGTGACATCTAGTGTGAAAAAGTTAAACTACGTACTAACATCGAAATAAAACGAACCCAGTAGTTCTGCTATTTACCGGTAGATCGGGGGGGCGGAGCTTGTAAATTGCCCTCCCAGTTTTTAACCCCCACCACCCGCGCCACCCCGCGCAAAATTTCCACGCGTTGTTTCATAGGGAAATCTAATAAGGGCACCTCTATCTTTAGTCTTTACTCTATGGGCTGGACAGTCAACCTGCTAATACGAGCCTTATTATGTAGACCATACGTACCGCTCCAAGCATATCTTGACTCTCTTGTACGCCTTTGAAGCGGCTTTGGGCAGTAGAGTCCGCAACAATTGCGCTATTTGTTCAGCGGGGACCGGCAGGCAGGCCAGCTCCACGTCCACGCGGCCCGCGCGCGGGTCCAGCACCGCCTCGCCACTGGGGACAACATTCAACAATTAGTCACCTTCACCATAGTAGAATGAGTGGGTAGTAGGTTATCTTCATACAAACGTGCGTGGCTTGTATGTGTGCGCCATAGTATCTATGCGTCGCGCACGCACACTCAAACAAAATCTCATTGTCTCGCCTGCTTAAAAGGGTCATCTTCCTAAATTTAGTCACCTAAATTTAGAAGCTAATTTAGAAAGCTTCTGATTCAGTCAGTCGGAAACCATCCTTGCTTCTAAATTTAGGATTCTAAGGCCCGTATTAATAAATCAATCACAAGATTGAGATCGACCTTGAGATGCTGTTTTTGACAGATGTTCCATACATTAAACGTCAAAACTGCATCTTAAGATCGATCTTAACTTTGAGATAGATTTATTAATACGGGCCTAACTTGCTAAATGCGATTACACTTGCCTAAATTAGGTAGCCTAAATTTAGGACGGTGTAATAAGCTCTTAAGCGGGCCGAGATTTTGTTGTGAGTGTGCGTGCGACGGCGTATGGATGCTATGGCGCACACATGCGGACCGCGCGCGGTGCGTTGTATGAAGATGACCTACTTCCCACTCCTTATACTATGCCTTCACGCTGTATTACAAGGTGGTACTGTAGCTCACAAAGCTATGATTCATAGATTCCGGACAAGTCCAGACAATCCAGACTTATTATAACATACTTTATTATGACATAATTCTGTTTTTATTTTAATTATTTTTCTTGACATTTTTATTATAATTGTAATTTAATTTTAATTAAATCTGTCTTTGTATTTTATAAAAGTATGTAATATTGTATGCCTACTATGGCGGGACATAGCGGAATCTCTATTATATTATGTAACACCTTACAAATACCTGTGTATTCCACAATAAATGATTGATTGATTGATTTATTATTAGATTGAAATTAAAATTTTTTGTTGCTTGAATATGGAAATATGGTGAAACAACCCAAAACGTAATAACTGTTGTAATATGGGTTATTACGCAAATAAACAATTGAATTGATGCGTGCTGGGGTTTAAACCTTGAACCAATCGCTTTCTATCTCCTTTCTTTAATTAATAAATATAAAATATATGTCACCTGTCATCACCGTTCTCCACATCATCATCACCGTTCTCCTGCTCATCTTCATCATCGGACACCAGCTCCAAGGCCTCGGGGCCACCTTCCGGACAACCCATCTGGAAATTATATCAACCTGTCAATCGTGGATAGTTGTCTTTGCTGAGCGCTCTCATAAACACTCATTAGAATCTTACATACAATAATTACAGCTGTCAAAAGACATTTATTCGATTTGGGACACACAAAAATCCCAACAAACTGTAATTCTTAAAAAACCTGCCGTTTATATAATTGGGCATTTGTACACTCTTCTGGCATTTTGGGAATCTGCCGTTTATATAATTGGGCATTTGTACACTCTTCTGGCATTTTGGGAATCTGCCGTTTATATAATTGGGCATTTCTACACTCTTCAGGCATTTTTGGGAATCTGCCGTTTATATAATTGGGCATTTGTACACTCTTCAAGCATTTTGGGAATCTGCCGTTTATATAATTGGGCGTTTGTACACTCTTCTGGCATTTTGGGAATCTGCCGTTTATATAATTGGGCGTTTGTACACTCTTCTGGCATTTTGGGAATCTGCCGTTTATATAATTGGGCATTTGTACACTCTTCTGGCATTTTGGGAATCTGCCGTTTATATAATTGGGCATTTGTACACTCTTCTGGCATTTTGGGAATCTGCCGTCTATATAATTGGGCATTTGTAGACTCTTCTGGCATTTACGGAATTTGCCGTTTATATAATTGGGCGTTTGTACACTCTTCTGGCATTTTGGGAATCTGCCGTTTATATAATTGGGCATTTCTACACTCTTCAGGCATTTTTGGGAATCTGCCGTTTATATAATTTTTTTTTTTTTTATAACCAAGGATGGCACACTGGCAGACGGTCCAACTGATGGTAAGTGGAAGCCGCCGCCCAGGACATCTGCAACTTAATTGGGCATTTGTACACTCTTCTGGCATTTTGGGAATCTGCCATCATAGCCTAAAGCGGGCATTACATTATCCAATTTGCAGAGCACTAGGTAGTGTGCTAAAATTGGATGGTTTAAGGCAGTTACGGCCGAATACTCGTACGCAACTTAAATTTGAGAGCTGCTTAACTTTGACGCGCCATACAAAACATGACAGTTAACGACGTCTCAAACTGCTAAGTGGGACTTAAATATTTAAGTAGCCTTTGGGTATTCGGCCGTTAGTGATCCAAATACAGTCCAATCTCGCACTTCAGCACTAATTTAGCGCTCTGAATATTGGATAATGTAATGCCCGCTTTAACTCATAATATCAAAGTCAAAGCGTTTATTTTGTTTAGGCCTAAGGGGGCACTTACAAATTGTCATTTTACATTATTTCCTTAAATTCTACCGCCGGATCGGAAACGCAACCTCGACTGAGAAGATCCGGCAAGAAACTCAGCGGGCTTGTCTTTTTTACATTGTTTTTTTTTTATCGCCATTTACTTATTTTAATACAATGTAATTTGGTAAATAGCTCCAGTGTGCTGCCTTCCGAAATAAGCAAGGCAAGACACGCTACACTTTAACATGACACTGTTATTATGCTGGTACTTGCCTGTTTCCAGGCCCGCGTGGCGTGCTGGTACTGGAGGCCGGGGCTGCTCTGGCGCAGCAGCGCGGTGAGCAGGCGGCGCGCGGCCGCGCACAGCGCCGGGACTTCGCCCCCGCACAGGTAACTGCAGAACGGACGCAGCAGCTCCACCAGACTAGCACCAGGGACGGAGCCCCCAGACACCTGACAACAGATCATCTAATAATATCGCCACTACAACCCCAACCTACCCTTCCTCTGTCACACTCCCCTTTAATATCGCAAGCTTCTATAGGCTACGGTAACTGCTTGTTTGCAAAAACAAAGGTATTGATTGACCGTCTACAAAAACTACGGCATGACTAAGGTGTTAAGTAAGCGCACGGCCCGTCTGATAAGCAGTCACCGTAGCCTATAGATGCTTGCAATATCATAGGCGTTGCTCACACGTTGCCGACTTGGAGAGTGGGACAGAGGGAGGGGAAGGGGGAGGTTGGGCGATAATAAATAATGATAATTATAATTTGACGGGCCCGTTAGCGTGGTTGGCGCGGAGGCGACTTTCACGCTGCAGGTCGTAGGTTCGATTCCTACCCGGGACATGCATTTGTGTGCATGAACATGTCTGTATGTCCGGAGTCTGGGTGTATATATATATTAAGTATGTATTTACAAACAAAAAGTAGTGTATGTAGTAATATCAGTTATCTGGTTTCCATAGTACAAGCTCTGCTTGGTTTGGGATCAGGTAACCGTGTGTACAAAAATGTCCCAGGATATTATTATTATTTGTAAGGCAGTCTCATACCTTGGCGATTTCCTCTAGATAGCAGTCGACCACGTGCAGTTGCATCGACAACGCGTTGCGCGCGTAGTGCGGCGTCTTCAGCGCGAACAGACCTGCAATAAATACTTGCACACTTACACACTGTAAATTTTCCCGTTTATGGTTCACGGTGTTATATTTATAGTTGGTAAGTTTTGGTAAATTAGTAATAAGTTCAGGGGGCTTACCACAAGCTCTTATTGCGATTCAATTACAGGAACGTATTAACGTTTCAGCGACTTTTTGTGCAATGACGTACCTTATTGTCATGACAATAAGAAACGTCATTAAAACGTCGTTAAAACGTTCCTATAATTGAATCGCAATAAGAGCTTGTGGTAAGCCCCCTGGTAAATAATTAAATAGTTTATTCAAGGTTCACAATAGTTTCACTTTAACTTATTATAAATGGTAAAATGGTTTATATAAATGGTTAATTTGGGGTGAGTACGTTCGCGGATACGCGCCGATTCCGTCAAAGTTCGTACTGTCGGTCCATAGGTATTGGACCGCATTATATTAACTCGCGCGCAGCCCAAAGTGCTGAGGTGAGGTGTTCGGTTGCGTAGCTCCGAACACACACTTTTTCATATCATAGTAGTTATTGTAAAGGGCATGGTTATACTTATCGAATCTTTACTCTATTCGATGGATGAATTTTCATCTATGTGCATAATTTACAGTTCGCTGACGGTGAGGGAAAACATCGTGAGGAAACCTACCTATCCCTCGGGATTAGGTAATAGTCAGTTCCTGTATACACGGCGACAAGGTTCACCACCTGTCACGTTGGGTTCTGACTATCTAGTGAAACGTGGGCTTTGAGTTGGTTAATACCTCCACAATGTGATGGTGTATGGCCACTCAAGCCTCTGACTACCCCCGAATGGGGATAAAAGTCGTAACGTATATGTATATGTATTACTCTATTATAATATTATTAAGACGATACAAGAAAAAAATGAATTTTAGTTTCGGGGTGTGGCTAGCGTCGCGTGAGCTGCCGAAGGATATATCCCTCTCGCTTAGCTAGGACAGAACAGCTATGGAGTAGACTATAGTATAGTTATTTTTTGAAGGAACAATATTGTTTAATTCGTACAATTAAAATAATATGTCCCAGTGCACCTTTTAAAATAGATGAAATGGATGAAAATATTCAAATATATTTTTTTCGTTTTATATGGGATTTTTATGTCGAGTGTATTTGAAAAAAATAATTTAATTTCTATGTTGTTTTTATTGCTGAAGACAAAGTAAGTCAAAAGAAGACAAACGATACCTACAATATGCTGATAGATACGTATAACAATATTTCGATCGTATAATAGCCTATAACCAGCGGACGATCCAGACGCGTCCAACGATATCTCATTAGTCAAATTATTATGATAAAAATAGTTTGGACGTTTTTTTTTTTTTTTTTTATAAAATTAGTTTTACGGCCCCTGGGAACTAGCCCTTTGGAGCCTAACATCAGTATACTTTTATTACATTGTTTTCTTAATTCTACCTTATAACTACCTTATAACTACCTTATTTCTACCCCCCCAAACCCTATCAGTAAAGTGGTGGATACTTTACTGACAAATTACTAGACTTCTTGGGAGAAGCCGAAAATCATGTTTCATCACTTTTGTTCCAATTGCCCACACTCACGCACATTTATGACCATATAATGGTTAATATTCCACCAATATTACACACTATAATACACGAAAACACAAGTTTTGGAAATTAAAACAAAAATGACAACATGACTTTTCCACTTCCCGCCAAAAAACCAGTTTGGACGTTATACGGGAGCAGATGAACATACATACATATCGGTCAAAATCATAACCCTCCGCCCACCGTAGTCGGGTAAAAATGTACATACTCTGTGTCAGTGACTGACTGCCGGATATGAGTATCTTTTTCATGTTTCGTAGGCAAAGGAATACTTTGGTACTTAACTTCGATGCCGATCATGAAGTCATCAGCGGTGTCATAATATTTATTTTTACCATATTTAATTTATTTTTTAATTTAATTTTCAGTTTTTATAAATTTTATTGATTTAACCATGCATTTATTTATTGTTTATCTTTTTATCTTTATTTTTTTATCTATCAAAATCACCCTTAGACTGGTTACCGCCACAGGTGACAAGAGGGCTGGCTCTTTCCTTGCTCAAAAAATTCGCTTGACAACAGGAACAGCTTGAATACAGGGAGGACATGCAGCCAGTATCCCACGCGGACGGTATTTGTTTAATTAGGGGTAGGTTTTTATTTTATTGTATTTTATTTTAATTTATGTTATATTATATTGTATTTTAATGATAAAACAGGAAAAATAAAAAATATTTTTTTATTTTTTTTAATTTAATTTTACTTTTATTTATTGTTTTATATTTATTGTGAAATTATAATAATTTTAATAATCAATATTGGACTATGTCTGAAACAAATACATTGAATTGAATAATTTAAATACAAAAATTATCACATTAACTCGTTAAATCACGGTTTACACCCGCTAGAACGAAAAAGATCCTAACATGGTAGGTAGGACCTGAGGGTTGGCCAGTTAATTACTTAAAATACACTTTATTTATTTCAAGAAAACATTCATAAGATCTGAAGGCGTCGGACTCGCACATGAAGGGTTCCGTACCACCGTAGAATAAACACATCAAAAATATCAAGTTTGAGACTTGATATTTATTTTTAAATGTTATTATATTTTTAGTATTTGTTCTGTACCGGCAACAGAAATACACATTCAGTGAAAATTTCAACTCTCTACCTGTTACGGTTCGTGAGATACAGCCCGCGCTGACAGACGGACAGACAGACAGACGGACAGCGTAGGCCTAGTAATAGGGTCCCGTTAGCACCCTTTGGAACCCTAAAAAGTAGCCTATGTTCTCCGCCAAGACCCAGTCTATCTCCATACCAAAATTCATCAACATTGGTTCAGCGGTTTAGCCGTGAAAAGGTAACAGACAGAGTTACTTTCGTTTATAATATAATAGATTGAATAGGACGGACAAACATTTTCCTATCCATATCTGTAATGTTATTTTTTACGATAATTTATTGATGTATTTATTACTTGCCCATCCATACCTACAACAAACGCAATAAAGCGACTCCATTGTTTTGACAAGCAATGTATTCCCACTGTCGGCCCAAGACCATGCTGCAAGTATATAACAGTAAGCGAAATAGGGAGTTTTTACAGAAATGACACGAATAACTGTGAAATGACAAGAGATGACACAAAATGACAAGAGATGACACAAAATGACAAGAGATGAAAAGAAATTACACAAGACAAGGAAAAGCAAACGAAAATCACGCTGCAGTGCAGGTCGTAGGTTCGATTCCTGCCCAGGACATGCATTTGTGTGCATGAACATGTCCGCATGTCCCGAGTCTAGGTGTAATTAAGTGTATATTTAGTTTGTATTTACAAACAAAAAGTAGTATATGTAGTAATATCAGTTATCTGGTTTCCATAGTACAAGCTCTGCTTAGTTTGGGATCAGGTAGTCATGTGTAAAAGAATTTCCAAGGATATTTATTTATTTATCATAGGCGTCGGCGGACTGTAAATACTGTACTGTACCTGTAATGTGGCACGACCGTAATATTTTTTCGTAATATTTTTTAAAAAATCCTTCACAGGTCCGACGTCGAACAAGTCCGAGCGGACACTGACAATACAAAGTTAGAGAGAGACATGGTTATTTCAAGTACTTAAAATGTGAGATGGCGATATTGTGCGCGCGCTCGGAAATAAACAACGTAAGCGCCAAACCACATTTACTTGAATTAAAAAAAAACTACTTCATGAATTAAAATATGGTTGAAGGGTAGTTTAGATATCATTATTTGCTATGTTTTAGAAATAATTTCGTGATCTAAATCGTAAAAACATCGTGGTAGCAAGGAAAATTGTAAATAATTAGAGCTCATTTCATAAATTTTTTTTATCGAGAAAATTTCATCAAATCGTGATTTGGATTTAAAGATACTCAAGATAATATAGTCAAAAATCATACATCTAAATATAAGATTCCTAGTCCACATACTTACTTAAAGAAAAAGTAGAATAGAAAATCAACCAAATTTCGAACCCTCCTCTTAATGCGAAAGTAACTCTGCCTGTCACGTTTTTCACGATTAAACCTCTAAGCTTTTGAAGAATTTTAGCATGGCGATAGACAGGACTTTGGAGAAAGACGGATAGTTTTTGTGGCGAAAATAAATCTTGAAGGGGGTGAAACAGGGGATGAAAGTTTGTATGGGAAACCAATCATTTCTCGAAGTACAAATTCGAAAAACGTAATGCAGCTGTATATAGCTACTGTACACAGATCTTCTTTGAAAATATGTATGTTTAATAATATGTATGTTAGACTTTAAGGTATTTATAATATGGGCTGTAAATGCGTTAGTAAGTAACTTTTGTTATGTACTACATATTTCGCTGCCTGAAATAAATGATATTATTATTATTATTTGAGAGTGGTACTACGTCAGTCGAGCCAGTCCATATGAGCTGCAGACAATTGGCTACAGCTTAGCTCAACCACCAGTAGAAAATATCAAATTAATTATCAAGATACTCGCTATTTGAGTTTGCTACTACTTAGGGCCTCCGCAGACTTGCTACTTTTAGCATCGGCGACCGGCGAGTTTGTGACGTATCGACGCTGCGTCGCGTTTCTTCGAGCGCGAACGAGCGAGACGCAGCATCAAAATCGCCGATCGCCGATGCTAAAAGTAGCTAGTCTGCGGAGGCCCTTAGTTATGATTTCATACCGAAATAATTGGTACATCTTTCGAAACATATTTTTGTCTGTGTATTTAGTACTGTTAGTACCATGGACCAGTTACTAAGGGGACTGGCCCTAAGCAAGTCGGCCGAGTGGTCGGCCTAGTACTAACATCGACATAAAACGAAGCGAGTAGTTCAACTATTTACCGGTAGATAGAACAATGAAAATGAAAAAAAAAATGACCACGTTTTGTTTCATACAAATATCTAATAAGGGCACCACTTTCTTTAGTCTTTACTCTGTGGTTAGTACTCACCGTCTGTTCCTGCCAGCATGTTGGCATACATCTGGCAGGTGTGCAGGCTCCACTGGCAGCGGAGCAGCGCGCGCAGACTGCCGCGCAGGTACCGACGCACCAACTACAACAGATCCAGCCATTTTGTATACATCACCATTAGCCCTGCGAATTACTAGTGAAGTGGCAGTGGGCGGGCACATAGCCCGAAGAACTGATGGAACTGATGTATTTAGCGACTGTAGCCTAGGGGTGAACAGGTTGGGCTAACAATCAGAAGGTCCCAGGTTCGATCCCCGGTGGGGCATGCACCAATGGATGAATTTTCATCTATGTGCATAATTTACAGTTCGCTGACGGTGAGGGAAAACATCGTGAGGAAACCTACCTATCCCTCGGGATTAGGTAATAGTCAGTTCCTGTATACACGGCGACACGGTTCACCACCTGTCACGTTGGGTTCTGACTATCTGGTGAAACGTGGGCTTTGAGTTGGTTAATACCTCCACAATGTGGTGGTGTATGGCCACTCAAGCCTCTGACTACCCCCGAACGAGGATAAAAGTCGTGACGTTACAACTGATGGCCGATGGGGCAGACAGGTTGTTGAGTGGCGACCACGTACCGGAAGACGCAGCGTGGGTCTCCCACAAAGTGGACCGACGACCTAGTGAAGGTCGCGGGAAACCGCTGGATGCAAGCGGCACAGGACCGGGCCTTGTGGGACACCTTGCGGGAGGCCTATGTCCAACAGTGGACGTCTTTTGGCTGACATGATGATGAGCTTTCCATTTGACGATTGCTTGTTGGGGAGTGTAAGTTGCTTGGCTCAAAGCATAGAGTGATTCTTGGCTCTCTTTGCCAAAGTAAAAACAAACATTATTTACTTGTACGGTCAGCAACGAAAGTCGCTGAACATTCTCAGTTTTTTAAATAGCTTGCACACTTTTGTTTTGCAACAAATCCATAATTTTTCTTTATCGAAACAAAATGTAGACATGTTGCTAATATTTGGTTTTATAAAGGTTTACCAACGTTTGTAGAATAAAGAGTATAAATGATTTGAAAAATTCAGAATGTTCAGCAACTTTCGTTGCTGACTGTACACTGGGCTAGAATACCGAACGTATGAGCGAGTATACACTAGTAGTACTTTATATGCCAGTTAGTTGAAGCCTTAGTAGGTACTAGGCAGGGTTGTTACGAAAAAATCATCTTGTTTTAAACACGGAAACACGGTGATTTATTCTTCTGATTCACATCAATGTCTTAAACAATGATTTAAACACGTTTTAAACAGTTTACATTTTAAATTTCCTGTTTTTTTGCAATTCTGGTACTAGGTAGTTATGGTGTATGCTAGTGCGATCCTGTGGCTCCCTTCCAAGGGCGGAAGATGGGTCACTGTTGGTTATTAGTGGGTACACGGCTTGCCGGACTACCATATACTCTTACCGCCTTTCCCGAGGCCAAAGGGGCTATATATAAGGCTCATTCTTTGTCTAACCGTTTTCGGTTGGACTTTGGTGTCAAAGAAAAATGTTGCCACCGAAGTCCCACGGAAAACGGTCAGACGAAGAATGGTCCATAAATGTTTTACCAATGTACAGAGTCGCAAAAAAACAGGAAATTTAAAATGAAATCTGTTTACAATGTGTTTAAAACATTGATTCAAAACAGAACGAATAAATCACCGTGATTAAAACATGTTTCAAATGTTTAAAACAAGCTGATTTTTTCATACCAACCCTGCCGATGTATAAATAAATGAAGTCGATTCTCACCATAAGGAACTTGTCCATGCGATGGTGGTCGATGCCGTACCACTCCGTAGCCAGCACTCGCAGCCCTGCCTTTGTCATGAGCACCGCGTACTGCACCTGGTCTGATGGGAACACATCCAAGACGCCCGCTATGTTCTCACACAACTCCTCCTGCAAACATTTAGTACATCCACATGGGGTGAGAACCAGTGAGATACACGCCAGGGCAACGTTTGACGTCTGACTTAACGTAGGAGTTCGTTGCAAGCGGCAGACAGCAGACGTCAGTCATAGTCATAGAAATTGTGGCGATGACATGTGCCGCGACGGCAGACGGCATTACAATTATGTATGTATGACGGGCCCGTTAGCGTGGTTGGCGTGATATGGCGCCTTTCACGCTGCACGTCATAGGTTCGATTCCTACCCGGGACATGCATTTGTGTGCATGAACATGTCTGTATATCCCGAGTCTGTATATGTATATTAAGTATGTATATACAAATAAAAAAGGAGTATAAGTAGTAATATCAGTTATCTGGTTTCCATAGTACAAGCTCTGCTTAGTTTGGGATCAGGTAGCCGTGTGTAAAAGAATGTCCCAAGATATTATTATTATTATATTATTAATTTGTATGAGACCGACTAAAGTCTGCTGTCTGCCGCTTGCTACGAACTCCTACTTTAAAAGTTTCAGTCAGTTCGGGACGTCATTACTTTTAGTATGGCGCGTCAAGTTCAGCTTTGAAATTTGAGATGCATACTAATATTCCCAGGCACAGCGGCTCAGTATTTGAGGACATGAACAATTAGTAAGAAATAGGATCGTGTGGCAACAAAAAAATATTTCGAGTTAACTAATCGTTTTTCAGTACAAAATGTATGGAAAAAGTTTTTGGTGATTTCTGTCATTTCTAGTACTCAAACCTTTAATGGTCCGATAGTCTTTTGATCCCTACATGAAATAAGATCGATAGGAATTAAAAAAATATATTTTGGTATATTAGCATTTATCTCGCTGACTGTACACTTATTCCAAAATCTGTGAATGCAGTTCAGAATATCTCAAAAAGTCAGGGAAGGTCTCCTAGGAACATTTTCCTGTAACTATAACGGTTCAAGTAGCTGCCCTTACTGCCCCGTCTCAAAAATCCACCCTGTATAGAATGGTATATGTATTGATTAAGAAATAATTGACGGGCCCGTTAGCGTGGTTGGCGCGGAGGCGACATTCACGCTGCAGGTTGTAGGTTCGATTCCTACCCGTGACATGCATTTGTGTGCATGAACATGTCTGTATGTCCCGAGTCTGGGTGTAATTAAGTATGTATTTACAAACAAAAAGTAGTATATGTAGTAATATCAGTTATCTGGTTTCCATAGTACAAGCTCTGCTTAGTTTGGGATCAGGTAGCCGTGTGTAAAAAATGTCCCAGGATATATATATTATTATAATAAAATAGTTTTTATTTAGACTAAAAGACCTCCCTGTTAGGACTGGTATCAACTGTATAGTGGATATTTTCTTTCTATCCCTTTCCCGCGCTCATCTAACATCTATTCAGGCAAGCTATGCACTGCAAGCCACCTGCGAAATTACAGTTTGATGCGTTTAGTTATTATCTGCATCAAAACTGTCTACCAACTGTGCACACATAGAAGTGCCTATCCCTGTCAATAAAAAATATGGTGTTAATTTTATATATAATTTTATATTGTAATAATTTCCATCATACCTGTACGAGAGGCTTATCCGACATCCACACAGCGTAGAACAAGCCTTTCCACACGCGCACGAAGTCATCTTCCTTGAATTCTACAATAAATTAACACTTGTATCGTAAGAATAATAGCACAACATGAAACTTTAAGGTTATGTTTGAGAATTGAGAAAAAACGGTTTTATAGCTTAAAAAATAAGAAAAAATAAGAAAATTAGTGTTGTGAAATTGAAATTAATTACCATATTTCTTCTCAAAACAGTTTAAAAGCCACTTTTTCAAGCTTTTCAGCACTCTGTCGCGAGTTTTCTTTTCGTTGCCAGACAGGAGCCTGGCGAACTTGATTTCCTGTGCGACCACTAATACATGCTCCTTCTTAGCTTTCGGTATTTGTTTGAGCTTCACTTTTCCTTTCTTATCTTTGTTCTTTTCAGGGATTTTCATCTTAATTTTATTTTGAAAAAGAAAAACAATCGATCACCATGCGTCGTTCACGCTTTGACGTTCTTTATTTTTTTTAAATAGTGAGTGAGTAGAGATAAGAAAGACTTGCGTGCACCACAGATAATATTCTATCTTTAGTCGATTATAGAAAGTCGTATAAATAATCGACTAAACACTTATTTAATATCGTGTTTTAAGAAATTTGGAAATGATACTTACAAATTCTTTGTGCGAGTATTGTATGCTACAATAAAACCAAAATAAAAAAGTATAACATTTAATTTGATACAAGAATAATTTTATAGGCACTTGATAGAGCGACACAATTAAACGCGGATAACAAAACAAATAACAATATTTTAGCCGTTATTATATTATACAACACTAAGTAGACAATTAAAAATGTAATAAAAAAAAACTTTACAAGCAATCTCAATATTCATTAAACAAATGCGTAAATAATATAAACAAAATAACATGGAATGTCCCGTCGCCTCTTTAGGCATAGCTTAAGCGATTAATTAAGGCGTTCATTTATAATTAATATTTAATACATTTTTATAATTTAAGATGGCGGTAGGGAAAAATAACGATAATCTTTATTTTAATTGAAGCTGCTCAATCAAATCTGGCTGTTTATACAATCTTAAACGGGATAGTTTTGTGGCTATTTCTAGCTGCATTTGTGAAGCCGCCAAGTCGACTATACTATTCCACCAAGCCAACTAGGCGCCTGTCAAATGTGACGTCACAAAAAGGCGGTGGCGGTGTGTGGGCGGGGAGCCGCATTCCATCCTAGAGCCTATAGTCGAATTGTTAATCATACATAGTGAACTGACAGCTATTTGTTCTATTTATCTCGAAGTGTCATTAGCACCTGTCAGTTTACTCAGTTTGATTAGCAATTCGACTATAGTTGGCTTGGTGGAGTAGTAAGTACATCGCGCTATTTGATGAGGTATAGTTTCCACTTTTTAGCAACATGCGTTATTGTTACCCAATTATGAGCCAAAATATTGGCTCAAAATATTTACTCAGACACGAGGATTGTTCAAGCACATAGTGCTGTTTAAAATCGACTAAAAATATTCATGATACACCTACCAAAGTAAATATCTCGATCCCTACTACCGCCATCTACTAAAAAAATGCACATTAGTCGATTAGTCGTCGTCGCTCAACATTGACAGCGGGTCATGCAACACTGGTTCCGTAGGCTTTTGGGGTTCCTTGACAGCTGCAGACCGAGACGTCAGCTGCTTGGGTTCTGCAGAAAGAATCCAGGTATTATTAAATAAAAAAACCGGCCAAGGACTCGTACGGGTTCTGTACAAAAAACGACGCCCTTTATTTTTAAATTTTATTTTATTTTTAGTATTTGCTGTTGTAGCGGCAACAAAAATACACATTCTGTGAAAATTTCAACTCTCTACCTATTACGGTTCGTGAGATACAGCCCGCTGACAGACGGACAGACGGACGGACCGATGGACAGCGGAGACTTAGTAATAGAGTTCCGTTGGCACCCTTTGGATACGGAACCCTAAAACTAAGTTTTAACAATATATGCGTTGAAGTCGAAAGAAAAGATTTTTACTTTGAAATATATTCTAATATCCACCCTATTTTACTCACCATTCTTTTTCTTCACTCCAAAAAGGTCATCATCATCATCATCACTGAACAGCGGTCCCTTCACCACTTTCTTCACCTCCCTCTTCACCATGAACAGTTCTCCATCGCTGTCTGAATCGAATATACTCTTCTTAACACTATATCCCTCGCTCTTATTACTTTTAGTGACATTAGACTTCAGATTAGATGAAGTTGGAACTTTATTTGAATTATCTTTACTGCTTTTACTTTCAAGTGTAGCATTGGTAACAGTTTCAGTGCTATCAACTTCATTTCTAGTGTCAGCGAACTTCAAATTAGAAGTGTCTGGAATTTTGTCTGGATTTTTCTCAGTATAAATACTGCCTAGAGTGTTTAAACCTGGATTTTTAACTGCGGGTGTATTGAATATATCTTCATCATTGAGTATGTATACTACTTTAGTGCTGACGTCTCGAGTACTCGGTCTAGGCGTAATTTCAGACTGATATTCAGTAACAGTTTGAGTATTTCCAGGTATGTTTTTATCATTTTCCTGTGTTTTAGAGTTACTTTTTTCAGATATATGAGACACGTTTTCGGTATTTCTAGCTATTCTATCTAGATCTTCAGTTTTATTTAGGTTTTTATCGGTTTTAGGGTCATGTTTGTGTGGTTTGGGTGGGTCGTCAATAGAACTGGAATTATCAGTGGAATCGTCTCCTATATCGATGGCCGATTTCCTGACCGCCTCTCTTCTCGCTCGCCTAGTGGATGGCCGCCTTTTGACCTGTATCTTAGCTCTTTCCTTAGATAATTTATTATCTAGAATTCCAGACTCAGGTTCTTCGTCGAAACTTACTGATTTAACCATTTTAGAATCTGGATTATCATTAGAATCAGTTACTGTAATATTACTTTGATCGGATTTTGTTTTAGAATCAGGTTCTGTGAAGATTTTAGAATCGGGATCTTGAGGTTCTGTAGGACTTTGGATTTGTTTCTTAGGAGACGCGCCAGGCAGTAACGCGTTGACGTTGATATTGAAATTCATTGTTTTTAATTTGCCTACTTTTTTTGGTGATTCTTCAGAACTGGATTCTTGATTCTTCGGTGGTAGTTGGGAGTGGGGTAGTGTGATATTGTTAGGGAGTGTTTTAAATAAATCTTCATCGGAATCTGCTTTTAACTCATTTTTGGTTAGTGATGTCGCAGGCTTATCTTTTGGTATTGGTTTAAATAGATCTTCTGATTGGTAAGTTGAGTCTTCACTTTTATTGACTGCAGTCTTAGGTAGTGATATATCTTTTTCGGATATAGGTAGTGATTTAAATAGTTTTTCATCGTCTATATCACTTGATTTGCTTATAGTAGCATGTTTCGTGGGTACGTTATGTGATTTTTCAGACTGAAGCTGCGTGGTTGCAGGTTTTTCAACTTTGAGTAGTTTGAATAGGTCGTCATCACTACATACTTCATTATTGCGAGGTTTTGTTGCAGGTTTAGGTAGTGTTTTAAAGAGATTATCGTCTGAATCTGATTTTGTAACTTTATTTACTGTGGTGACGTTTATAGTGGATTTATTACTGACATCTTTATCCTGATTTGTATTTATATGTTTACTATCTTTAAGTGTGTTAATATCAACATTGTCAGTAGCAGCACCTATGTTTTTATCTAAATTCTTAATATCAGATCTGGGTATTGTAGGTTTGGGTAGTGTATCAAAAATATCATCTGAATTTCTTCTATCTAAACTTTCACTAGTTTCTGTACTTTCATATTCATTTCTAGTGTGTTTAGATTCATTTTTGAGCACATTCTCATTACCAGCTTTAGATATAGGTAGTGAACTAAATAGTTCATCATCACTATCTATTTTTACATCAACATCTGGGGGTTCATCAATGAAAATGTCGAATCTGTCTTGACCTAGTTTAAAATCATCCGGTTTCTCATCAGTAATGACATCGTTTTTCTTGAAAAATAAAGCCTCGTCATCAGAATCGTCGTCGAAGAGAGCGTTAATGTTTTTACTCTTTTTAGGTTCTTTGGGTTTTTCAAAAACTGGCGGTTCTATGAATATATCTTCGAATACACTAGTTTGTGTATCTGTTTTGTTAATTATAGATGTGTTATTGTCTTTATCAGTCTCTGTAAATTGATTTTTGGGAGTTTTAGAATGTTTATCTCTATTTTTATGAGTTTCAGAGTCGATGTTAGGAATAGTTTTAGGGGTTTTAAATAAATCTTCTTCACTATATCCAATATGTGTTTTTTCAGTGACTTCAGGGATATTTTCAGTGTCTGCTTCTTTTATTGGAGTATTGTCTATAGTTTCTCTTGAACTTTGATTGGTAGGTTTGAGTTCTGGTTTGTCTATGTGTTTCTGAGCAGGTTTTGCGAATAAATCATCTGTATTATCAAATATATCACTAGGTTTTGTTTCTGTTATTATATTTGTATGTTCACTGGTTGGTAGATCATCAAAGTCTTGTTCAAAATCGTCGTCTTCACTTTCATGACTTTTAATTACACTTTTAGTTACATCACTATTAATAGCATAATCAATATTCACATCCCTAGCACTGTCATGACTATCATTCTTAGCTGTATCTTTGCTAGTATTTTTAACAGTAATATTATTTGTTTTAAGTACATCTGTAGATTTAATTATTTCATTTGTAAACATATCACTAGGTTTGATCACCCGATCTAGTTCATCACTGACTGTGTCCTTTTGAGTAAGATTATTCGTTTTAATAGCTCCAACGAAAATATCTTTATTTCCAAATATATCACCAGATTCGCCTTGATTATCAATTGCTGTGTCTCTTTGGATGAATTTGCTAGATTGAGTAGGTTTCGTGAATAACTCTTCATCATCATCATCAAATAGTGATGGGCTTTTGAATGATTTGTTATCAGGTTTCGATAAATTATCAACATTAGGACTTGATTTATTTTGTACGTCTTTATTTTTAGTATTTACATTAGAAAACATATCCTCATCATCATCATCATCGAAAATATTACTAATTTTGGTAGAAACATTAGTTGTTTCTACCTTTGTTGTGACTTCTTCATTCGATTTACTAATTTTATTAGAATTGTTAGTGCTAGTAATTTCTTTCCTCAAATCATTTTTAGTAATTTCAGTTTTCTTAGTAATTTCTCCATTATGCTTACTAATCTTAGTAGATTCACTGGTATCAGCCTTATCTTTACTATAATTTTTACTTTTATCACCAAACAACTCATCATCATCACTATCAAACAAGCTCTTCTTATTATCACTAGCTTTAGCATCCGATTTCACCGTTTTCGGCGCAGCAATTTCCGAGAACAACTCGTCTTCATCATCGAACAACGATTTCTGTGTATTCTCCGGTTTTTTAACAACATTTGTTGTAAATATATCATCAATATCATCAAATATGTTGTCACTAAACAAATCTACTTTAGTTTTAACAACATCTGGTTTTTTAACAACAGTTTCAACATGTTTCACAACATTCACTTTATTAATCTTTTGCGATTTAGCGAAGAGATCATCGAATATATCTTTCTCTTTCGTTTGAACAGTCTTTGTTTCCGGCGCGTCACTTCCGCTTCCGCTGTCGTCACCGGAAGTCGAGGATTTCCGGTTGCGTTTCAAGATGGCCGCACCTATGGTCTCAGCGCCTTTGTTAGATCCAAATAGAGAGATAGCTCCGACAGGTTTCTGTAAGATATGAACAAATAAATATCGCCAGACTAACACACCAGCTGTATGGTCCCAAACTAAGCAACGCGTGTACTATGGGTACCGTACAATGGACTGGGGGCGATCCCAGTGACACACAGACCAGGGTGAAATACAAAAAGGCCTTTTTCGAAATTCTGAATCAAACCCATTTTTTATTTGTGGTAGTCAAGCTGTAGTTAATTGACTGCAGCTCAGACTGAGTAGTAGCACCCTCTCACAGAAAATCAGCGTTAAGCAGCTATTACAGCTGCGTTTCGTACAATGAGTCGGAGAGCCGGAAACTCAACCCCCCCCTTTCCCGTCTCTCTGTCCCACTCTACTTCTGGTCGGTAACGTGGGAACTATACCTTTGGTATTGCAAGCATCTATAGGCTACGGTAACTGCTTAACATCAGACCGTACGCGTGTTTGTCAATCTTAGGCTCGTATCAATAAATGCATCTCAAAGTCGAGATCGATCTTAAGATGCAGATTTAACGTTTAATATATGGAACATGGAGTATCTTAAGATCGATCTTAACTTTTAAATAAATAATTATAAATAAATATCCTGGGACCTTTTTTACACACGGCTCCCTGATCCCAAACTAAGCAGAGCTTGTACTATGGAAACCAGATAACTGATATTACTACATATACTACTTTTTGTTTGTAAATACATACTTAATATACATATACACCCAGACTCCGGACATACAGACATGTTCATGCACACAAATGCATGTCCCGGGTAGGAATCGAACCTACGACCTGCAGCGTGATAGGCGGAATCTAAACTAAACACGCCAACGGGCCCGTCTCATTAAAAGAAATCCGTGGATACCCCACAAATAAACAATATACATACCTTAATGCCTTTGGTATCGTCAACAGTGTCTTGAGAGTTCGGAACAAGTTGCGACTTGTCCGGGAACATGTTCTGCTGTTCAGGGAACATGTTTGGACCCTGCTTGGCACTGGGATCACTCACTGGCTGCAATGCAATTAAGAAACGAGAGTAATTATAATAATATTAACATATTATTATTAATTATATTATTTTAACGGTAGTAAGTATATTATTTTAATACACAATGATTGGTGTTAGAGCCAAGCTGTAGCCAATTGACTGCAGCTCATATACGGGCTGGCTCGACCGGGGTAGTACCACCCTCTCACAGAAGATTCACGTAAAGTAGCTATTATAGCTGCGTTACGTATTCGATGCCTTTGGTGTTTCAAGCATTTATAGGCTACCGTAACTACTTAACACTAGACGAGCCGTACGATTGTTTGCCATATTAAAAAAATGCAGGCTTAAATCTGCTATTTTCAGATTTTATGTGCGAACCTTATTTTCAATAACGATTCAATCACTAATCGGTAAGCGATCGGATGCTAAGCAACGCTTGGCAAGGTCAGTTAGAGATGGGTGACCGATTAGTGTCATTTCGAACCGTGCTTCGGAGGGCACGTAAAAAGACAGTTCCGGTTGTTGTCATCTAGGCAGCAGTCGTTAAGCCTTGTAAGCCTTCGGGCGGCTTGAACAACTCTGACACCAGGTTGCCCACTAACCATACGATAAGAATTTAAAAATTAAAAATTTTAAAATTGTAATTTTAAAATTTTAAAATTGTAATTATTAAATTTTAAAATTGTACATACCTTAGCGAAATCACTGAATATATCGCCCTCTTCATAGCTAGTGTTCTCGGCTCCCCCCCGCTGCTGGGGGAAGGTGAACAGGTCGGGGGCTCCGCGGCTGGCGGCGTAGGGCTCCGACTTGTGCAGGTCCGCGAATATGTCGTCGTCCGGACTGTCCGACGTGTCGTCTAGTGGAGGCGGCTCGTCGGGGAACACTGTGCCTGACAATCATATTTTTTTTTTTTTAGGGTTCCGTACCCAAAGGGTGCCAACGGAACCCTACGGAACGGAATACGGAATAAACACAAGCTATCCGTACATGTATCTCGTCAGAATAAGTAATTCCTTTGTAGGACAATGCATACGCTTCTACAACAAACTTCCTAAAGAAATCCGAGATTTGCCTGTTAACAAGTTTAAAACTATAGTTAAAACTAAACTCTGACAAAAGGCCCATTACAAAATCTCGGATTACTTGGAAGATAAATCAGCTTGGGACTGATCGTTCAAATACACTTCGTTAATAACAGTGTCATGTTAAAGTGTAGCGTGTCTTGCCTTACTTATTTGTATAAGGCAGCACACTGGAGCTATTGTTTGCCAAAATACATCGTATTAAAATAAGTAAATGGCGATATTAAAAAGAAAATAATGTAAAAACAACAAGCCCGCTGAGTTTCTTGCCAGTTCTTCTCAGTCGAGGTCGCGTTTCCGATCCGGCAGTAGAATTTAAGGAAAAAATATAAAATGACAATCTGTAAGTGCCCCCGTAGGCCTAAACAAAATAAACGCTTTCATTTGATTTGATATTACTAAGACTCAAACATCAAGTTTCTTGTATTGGGACCCCCCTTATTTTTGAATGTTATTTTATTTTTTGTTGTTGTAGCGGCAACAGAAATACACATTCTGTGAAAATTTCAACTCACTACCAATTACGGTTCGTGAGATACAGCCCGCTGACAGACGGACAGCGAAGGCTTAGTAATAGGGTTCCGTTGCCTCCCTTTGGGTACGGAACCATAAAAAGTATTGAAACGATCGAAATATGACGACAGCGCCATCTGTAGGCGTTGGACAGAGTCCACTTGCATGCGCCGGCATCGGCGGAGAGCACAGTACGGTCTGCACCGCCGAACGGTCGAGTCACGCGAATGGAAACCAGAGTTGCAAAAAAACAGGAAATTTAAAATGAAAACTGTTTAAACTTGTTTAAAACATTTGTAGCGTACCTCACCTACCTCTCGCTACATTACCTTATAGAATACCTACCACCACCAATACCAGATACCAGAACCAAAAACCTTATTACCAAGAAAACTCAACACAAGAAGCAAAGCATTTAATCACCACCATATCCTGCCGAACAGAAACATGAGCAATAGAAACATGAAGATAGAAACAAGATATAATAGAAACAGGAATACGAGCGTAATGAAAATTACGACGTATATCGTGTCGTCACTGCACAGAAGTCTCAAGTTCTTTCTTCGATCGCGTACGCCGACTCTCCGCTGCACCAACACAACACACACGTCCTTCTTGCTCCGAGCCGCCGGTCAACTGAGCGAAGCGCGGCCGCGCGGGTCGTATTTATGCAGGTGCACTCGTCTCGGTTCGGCGTCGCGAACGCATGCTGTCTCTGTCGCGCGTCGCATCATATTTTGTCGCGCGCTCATTGGTCGATATAACAAGGAGCCACCGCCTCCTTATTATCACGTCGGGGTCACCAATAAGGAGGCGGTGGCTCCTTGTGTGTTGGTCAAGTGTCGTGGCAAATAAAACTCGTAGTTGCTGAAGAATAATGGAATAATTTATTTACAAAAACCCCTATCTATATACAGAATCTTAACCTAACAACTAGTGGATATTGTACACAGTTAAATTATTATATCGACCAATGAGCGCGCGACAAAATATGATGCGACGCGCGACAGAGACAGCATGCGTTCGCGACGCCGAACCGAGACGAGTGCACCTGCATAAATACGACCCGCGCGGCCGCGCTTCGCTCAGTTGACCGGCGGCTCGGAGCAAGAAGGACGTGTGTGTTGTGTTGGTGCAGCGGAGAGTCGGCGTACGCGATCGAAGAAAGAACTTGAGACTTCTGTGCAGTGACGACACGATATACGTCGTAATTTTCATTACGCTCGTATTCCTGTTTCTATTATATCTTGTTTCTATCTTCATGTTTCTATTGCTCATGTTTCTGTTCGGCAGGATATGGTGGTGATTAAATGCTTTGCTTCTTGTGTTGAGTTTTCTTGGTAATAAGGTTTTTGGTTCTGGTATCTGGTATTGGTGGTGGTAGGTATTCTATAAGGTAATGTAGCGAGAGGTAGGTGAGGTACGCTACACATTGATTTAAAACAGGAGGGAAATCATTGTTTTTAAATATTTAAAACATGTTTAAGCACGGTGTTTAAAACAAGATGATTTTTTCGTAACAACCCTGTTGGAAACTGTGTTCATGCTATTTCGATATCACTTTGGGACAACGCTAAGGGCTGCCACGTACATACGGAATTCCGTTTCGAAATATCGAATCGTTATTCCGTATGCTTATCACACACATACGTTTATTTCCGGAACACAATATTCACAAAATAATTCCGGACGCACAGGCTACCATTCGGAATTCCGAAACGGAAAAATTCCGTATGTGATACGTCCCATACATTTGGATGGATTTACTGCGCTCGGAATCCCGATTCGATATTCCGAAACGGAATTCCGTATGTATGTGGCGGCCCTAAGGGGCCATCCATAAATTACGTCACACGTAAAGGGGGAAAGGGTCGACGAAATGTGACATTGTGTGACAAGGGGGTGGGAGGGGTCCTAAGTTTTGTGACGTCGCATTTAAAAATCTAATATATCCAAGTATTAAAACCGAAATTTGAATTTTAACGAAAATTTTTGGTAATTTCTGAAAATTAAAAAAAAAATGTGACGTCACACAGGGAGCGGGGAGTCTCGCAAATCCGACCAGCTGTGACAAGGGGGGGGAGGGGTCTTAAAATCATGAAATTAGTGTGACGTAATTTATGGAGTTTATTAATTAATTAATTATTCATTAAGACCCATTTAACGCCCACAATACGAGAAAAGAGACGGCGCCATCCTTCTTTTTCCGACAAATATTTAAATGTATGCTTACTTGTTGTGGGTTGTTGTGGCTTGTATACTTTGTTGGTCCGCGGCGGCGAGTATACGATGTCTCGTTCTTCCATCTGAACAGTAATAGTTATATTATCAGCTTAGTCGAGTAAGCACCAGATCTAACATGAATGCAAGGTAACTACCCGACATACAACCATTAATTTTAATACTTAAAAGAAGGCTTCAATCACTAATGTACCCTGCCCTTCCTAGCCAAGTGGCTTCTTCTACAAGCGTTTGTAAAAATCGCCACGCTTCATGTATGGAAATGACATAAGTCACGTGATCTACTTATCGACTTGTAATGTCATTTCCATACATTTCAGCATAGATAAACTAATTTTTAGACACGCGCCACCTAGCGTCGCGGCTGCAAAGTCTTCTTCAGGCCAGTGTTTTGTAATGCCTTTGTAAATCGATTGTAACTCCTTATTTGTTTATTGTTTATCCTTAAGGTATGTGTGTATGATGTGTGTGTGCGGTGTGTGTGCGGTGTGTGTGTGTGTGTGTGTGTGTGTGTATGATGTGTGTGTGCGGTGTGTGTGTGTATGTGATGAGTGTGTGCGGTGTGTGTGTGTGTGCGGTGTTTGTGCGTGTGTGTGTATGATGAGTGTGTGCGGTGTGTGTGTATGTATGATGTATGTGTTCGGTGTGTGTGTGTGTGTGTGTGTGTGTGTGTGTGTACCTTGGGCAGTTGTCCGGCGAGTCTCCGGGCGAGCTCGGCGGCCACGTGCGCGGGCGCAGGACCCCGCGTCACTACTGGCGCCGCCGCGGGCGGGGGCGGAGTCTCCCGCGCAGACGCCCGCTCCGAACTACTCTCCGATATCTGGATATTTATTTAAAAAAAAAACAAAATCATTTATTGTCAGGCAACTTTGGCCCATAGATACCTTACAAACTAACATATGTAAATACAAAAAGTGTTAGCATATAAAACTTATAGATTAGCCCTGTTGAAATAATATAATAGAAGGCGACAGAATTTAAGAAACAAAATGTAAAATGAAAATATGCAAGTGCCCCCGTAGGCCTAAACGAAATAAAGGCTTTGACTTTTATTTGTCAAAAACCTGAAAATAGTTTGTTCATATCGACAATGGAATCGATAACACTACTTTTTAATAAATGTATTTTTTTCCAAAAATGCAATATTTGTATCATGCCGAGTCTAAAATGTTCGTGGTTAATACCGAAAATCTAAATATATAAGAATCAAAGTCCTGACTGACTGACTGACTGACAACGCACAGTCTAAACCTCTAGTCATAGGGACTTGAAATTTGGAGGATGTGTTTATCTTGATGGGTAGAGGTGTACTAAGAAAAGGTTTTTTTAAATTCAACCCCTAAGGGCGTTAAATAGGGGATGAAAGTTTGTATGGAAGTTCGTCATTTATGAAGTTACAATTATGAAAATTGGTGATCAGCGCGGACGAAGTCGTGGGCAAAAGCTAGTTACTAATATATTTTGCAATAATTTATGGTGAATTTGCTATATCAATTTAATACAAGAATAAATTGTTGTCGTGTCTGAGGTTTTTATTTATTTAAATAACACCTACCAACTATAAAATAACGATATAACTATAATTTAGCCCTTTTAACGTCCCACTGCTGGGCACGGGCCTCCCCTCAATGCGAGGGGGATTCAGGCCATAATCCACCACGCTGGCCCAGTGCGGGTTGGTGAATTACACATGTCTCAAGACATGCAGGTTTCCTCACGGTGTGTTCCTTCACCGTTAGCAAGTGATAATCATATTAAAGTTATGATTCACACATAGATTTAGAAAAATCCAGAGGTGTGAGCCAGGGTTTGAACCCAGGACCTTAAACCCGCAAAACGCGTGCTTAACCAATCGGCTACCACTGCTTATTAAATCCATAGAAACGACTTATTGCCTGGCCAGTACCGCAATCATGCAGCATGTACACCCCTAAATATTTGTCCCGAGCTACTGAAAAGCATGTATTCATCATTTCGAGGTGGTAGAGGCAAGCTGTAGCCAATTGACTGCAGATCATATACGGGCTGGCTCGACCGGGGTAGTACCACCCTCTCACAGAAGATCGGCGTAAAGCACCTATTACAGCTGCGTTTCGTACGATGAGTGAGAGAGCCGAAACCCCCCCCCCCTCCTTCCATCCCACTCCCCTTCAGGTACACAATGTGCGAGCAATGCCTTTGGTATTGTAAGCATCTATAACGGTAACTGCTTAACATCAGGCGGGCCGTACGCTTTTTTCCACCGCAAAAAAAAAATATTTCGGTACGATAGTATAATACTCACAGTGACATCAGCGGCGTGGGTGTGCGTGTCCGGCTCGGGCTCGGAGTCCGAGTACTCGGGGCGCGCGGCCGAGCGACCAGACCCGCTGTCCGAGTCGCTGTCCGAGCACAACAGACCTGGTGCAAGTTGACACATACCTTCATACCGCTCATAGGGTCGTATTAATAAATGCATCTCAAATCTGAGATCGATCTTAAGATGCAGTTTTGACGTTTAAGGCTGCGCTCGCCGTCCGATCATTTTGGCCGTCTGGATTGGTCGAGAGCGCACTAACCCCACCCACGTTATTTTGAGAAAATATCGAATAAAATTAATTGTGACGTGCAAAATTATTAATAATTTTTAGGTATTATTTTTCTTCATGTTTTGGTGAAAAAAATAATAAAACATTCCAAGCCGTTTAGGAGGAGATAGAAATTTTCAGACGAAACAGCTTCACATTTATATTTTATTACACATAGTAAAATAGCAAGTAGCACATTTTTCTACTTAAAATTTAAAGATGAAAATTCAATAAATACTGTGAACCAAGCATTTCTAGGAACAAAAGTGATTTGTAATGCCAGTGTAAGTCGATCATAATTTCCACTAATATTATAAATGCGAAAGTAAATTGTGTGTGAATATTTGTTGCCACGTATCTCCATAATTACTAAACCGATTTTAATGAAATTTGAAACGTAGATAGTGTAGGCTCTGGAATAAGACATAGGCTGATCGTACACATCAATTTCCACGCGGGAGAAGTCGCGGGGCACAGCTAGTTCTCTATACATTTTTGTGTAAATATGATTGTTATAAAATGAAATGAAATGTAACGTCACGACTTTTATCCCCATTCGGGGGTAGTCAGAGGCTTGAGTGGCCAGACACCACCACATTGTGGAGGTATTTACCAACTCAAAGCCCACGTTTCACCAGATAGTCAGAAGCCAACGTGACAGGTGGTGAACCTTGTCGCCGTGTATACAGGAACTGACTATTACCTAATCCCGGGGGATAGGTAGGTTTCCTCACGGTTTCTCGGTTTTGTGTAAATATGTTTGTTATAATGTTTAAGATTCTCTTACCGGCATGCCACTTGCTCTTCCACGCCGCAGTGCCGATGATGTAGGGTAGAGGACGATCCGAGTACACGTCCTTTGGCCTCAGGACGGTCCTGGCAAACAACAACGGTTTAGGGACTGATGATCAGTAGTGTCGTGATCGTATCATGTCAGTGTCGTGTTTGCGTAGTGTCACTGTCGTGTCAGTATCATGGTGTAGAGTTAGTTTTGAAGGTGGTAGAGCCAAGCTGTAGCCAATTGACTGCAGCTCATAAACGAGCTGGCTCGACCGGGGTAGCACCACCCTCTCACAGAAGATCGGCGTAAAGCAGCTATTACAGCTGCGTTTCGTACGATGAGTGAGAGAGCCGTAAGCCCACCCCCCCTCCCCCTCCCTCCATCCCACTCCCCTTCAGGTCGGCAATGTGCGAGCAATACCTTTGGTATTGTAAGCATCTATAGGCTACGGTAACTGCTTAACATCAGGCGGGCCGTACGCTTTTTTGCCACCGCAGTCCTATAAAAAAAAAATAAAAAAAAATGTGTCGTATGAGTGTCATTTTAGTGTCGTGTTAAGTGTTGTTTCAATGTCGTGTCAGTGTCAGTATTGTAATGAGTATTGTGCATAGATTTATAGTAATAGATCGGAAGCTATTGTTTATGGTATACATATTTGATGCAAATATGGACCACATTAACGAAAACATATCCGTCTCATTCTTGCACGTTACAATTTAGCTATGTAAAACAGTACAGTATATGTCATATATTTCCTTTTTCTGGAAATTTTTGGTTGGTTCTGTCATTAAAATTCTCCTTGAAGATCTTTTTGGACCGACATATTGGACCGTCGGTTATGTTCGGCTCTCTCTGGTTAGTAGTTCATCTGTCATTCTACCGTCTTAACAAATTATTTTAAATTTTACGCTGAACTGTGTGTATTTTGTGACTCTTTATTATGTTATTTGGGATTATTAAGGAAAAAACAATATAGTTTAGTGTTGCGTTAGGGCATGCAGTTCTGATTCTCGAAAGAATTTCGAAGGTTTGTTATTTTCCAGGTTAGTTGTGTTATTTTCATATTTAAGTGTATTTATAGTGTGTGAAAATAAATTTTGGGTACATTATATTAATTTTTAATTGAGTTCCCGTCTATAATCGTACTCTCGAATTCATATTTTCATATAAAATAGAACTAACAAATATTTGCTATGTTTACATATAAACGTAGTGCTGTTCTTATAAGTTTTGTTTCAAAGTTATCGATACAAATTCTATTCACCTACACGTTGGGCCGCGCCGTCACCCCGGGGTGACCACAAAGAAATTATTTCTGTTTTGGAAGGTGCGTGACTGCGCCGCCTTAAATTAGTTTTATAATATTTGTCATCACTACTCACGAACATAAAGATGCGCGACAGAGATAACAAGTTGATTTATGGATAGTGAACATTTTAAAATTAAATGTGGGATTTGCTAAAACGGCTTAAAGAAGTTAAAATAGAGTTTATTCAAAATCTCCTGATTTCGCAAGATTTATAGCTGATAAATTTGTCGATTTTTAATTTTACGCTTTTGCTACACTGGGCAGTGGTAGGTAGGGATGATGGCCGTGTATGCATGAGGCTGCTCTCCACACGTGCATATTTTCGTGGTAAAGTTGAGGCGCCAACAAGGCCGAGACATTGAAATTCTGGTGGTCTCTAACGTTAAATTGCGAACCCCGAAGAGTTGCCATGTGAAAATGACTTTACTTGAGCAGCAGCGTCACTCTGCACAACCATTTTAGAGGGAAGAGGGTGACTCGCTCCACAGAGCCATAAAATAACATAATAGTCATAAATAAAAACATAATTTTGTACTGCCTACTCCCGATTAACGTGATATTTGTGCTGCGGTCTCTTTCCCCCCTTCATGACACTTGATTGACTGACTCGTTTGGTACACTCGTCGTCGCGGTGCCTCCTGTGTCTAAAAACCTTAATCGCACGAAATCTACTAAATCCTTTGTGTAATTGTGTTGTGTGAACTGGATAAACCCAAGTGAGTGCTCTAGTGATGTACCTGCGCAGAAGAACCTGACGATCCAGCCATACCACCCTGGAAATGCACCCGCCTCCATCGTGTCGTTAATGTACACGCTTGACATTGACCTGAGCCTTGCAGATTTGTCTCCCCCCTTTTTTGCCTTATTTGATTTAGCCCAGCATAGCTGAACCTACCTAATCAGGACCCAGCACTTTTCCCGCGACATGATCGTTAGGTATATCGATATGGATACTATCGACTAACTAAAAGTACAACACTTTTTGCTGTGCGCCATTTTGGACGATCGTGTGCTCGTGTTTGGCTACAGATGACGTCACATAGGGCTCGTCCTTTCTCTCTTAGGTCATTGGTATTGTGTTCGTACCATGCCACTGTCATAGGTTTGCGTAGTGTAACTGTCGTGTAAGTGTTGGTTCAGTATCATGGTGTCGAGTTAGTGTCGTGTTTGCGTAGTTTCACTGTCGTGTCAGTTCTGGTTCAGAATCTTGCTGTCGAGATAGTGTCGAATTAGTGTCATGTCAGTGTCACGTCAATTTCGTGTTAGTATTGTGTTCGAATCATGTCAGTGTCGTAGTTGTGTCGAGCCAGTGCCATCGCAGTGTCGTGTTGGCGTAATGTCAGTGTCGTGTCAGTGTTGGTTCAGAATCATGGTATCGTGTTAAGTGTTGTTTCAATGTCGTGTCAGTGTCACGTCAATGTAGTTTGAGTGCCGTGTTTGTGTCTCATGAGTCTCATGTCAGTGTCGTGTCGCGCTCACCTCGCCGCCGCCTCGTCGTCGGAGTCCGTGTCCGTGTCGGAGTCGTGCAGTATCGTGAGCGTCTCGTGCGCATCCTCCAGTGCTTGCAGACCACGCTTTAACGACTGGAGATCTGATTCTAGAGACGATAGCTTTGGAGGTTCCTGGAAATTAATAATAAGTATTACAGGACCCATCGCGAGTATCCAGGTTCGATTCCCGTCCTGTGGAATAAGAATTTAGTATATTTGGAGGTAACAGGACCACTACCTATATGTAATACTAGCTGTGCCCGTGACTTCGTACGCGTACTTTTAAAAAAAGGTTATAATCGCGTCCGCGTGTTATTTCATGGGTTTTAAGTTTTTTACGCGGAACCCTAATTCTTTTTCAAAATAAAAGTAGCCTTAACTACTCCTTGTAACCTGAGCTATCTGTCAAAGTCCAGTCAAAATCAGTCCAGCCGTTTCGGAGATTAGCGGGAACAGACAGACATTTTTTTTAAAATAGATTTTTTGTTTATGAGTACCGCATATACTTTCGTAAAAAGCTGTTATTTTGACATAACAAACAGACACTTCGATTTTATTGATGTGTACTCACCTTGGCAGGCGCGGTGTCAGTGGCGACATCGGCATCGTCATCATACACCCGGCTCTCGATGAACTGGCTGTTACTCAGAGCCATGAACCTGTTACAATCAATTACATTGGCGTTAGGGCGAGGCCCCACTAGCGCGTTGCGCTGCGTCGTCGCAACGGATCAAAGGGTCGACGGGCGAGAGACGAAGCGGGGGAGGGTGATGCGCCAGTACAAAATCTTGCAACGACGCGACGCAACGCGCTAATGGGGCCCGGCCCTTAGGTAACACGACAGACGCAGTGAACGAGTACCCTACTACCCTCCTTCAATATTCGATTATATTTGCTAGGGTTCCGTACCCAAAGGGTGCCAACGGGACCCTATTACTAAGCCTACGCTGTCCGTCGGTCAGCGGGCTGTATCTCAGGAACCGTAATAGGTAGAGAGTTGAAATTTTCACAGAATGTGTATTTCTGTTGCCGCTACAACAAAAAATACTAAAAACATAATAAAATTTAAAAATAAAGGGGGTCCCCTTACAAAAAAACTTATTATTTTTAACTTATTTGTCTTACGGTCGGTTTCAATACAAAAGACTTCAACGTGTGACTCTAAATATCACCATTTTGGGGATGTTTGTTTATATTCTACAGCTGTGGTACGGAACCCTTTATGTGCGAGTCCGACACGAACTTGGGTGGGGTTTTATGTATTAATATTATAGAAAATTATGATGGACTTACACTGGCATTACAAATCACACTTGTTCCTAAAAAAGCTTTGTAACACCGTTGTAAACAGGTTAAAAATCTCTTTAAATTTGTCGGTAATTGTTTTAATTCACGCTCTCTCATCTTCACGCGTCGCAGTTTCGGTAATTCTATTACAGTAGCGTAGTTTTATTAATTGTTAATTAGCATAATTTCACTTTGAATTAATTAGAATGTTGCAATTAATTTTTGGGACTTATTATTTAGATCGCGAGGAAACCTAAACACGACGCTAACGAAAGTATTGTATTGCATAACTAGCTTTTGCCCGCGACTTCGTCCGCGCATTTGTCCCACGGGAACATACTATCGGGATAAAAAGCCTCCAGACTATAATCTATCTCTGTGCCAAATTTCATCCAGATCCGTTCAGCCGTTCTGGCGTGAAATAGTAACAAACATCCATCCATCCATCCAAACTTTCACATTTATAATATTAGTGGGATTAAACTAGCTATTCCCGCGATTTCTTACGCGTAGAATGTTACAACAATGTTTGTTGATGTTTGTTAAAACGTAGCCTAAGTTACTCCTCACAACGTCAGCTATCTGCCAATGAAAGTCCCGTCAAAATCGGTCCAGCCGTTTCGGAGATTAGCCGGTGGAAACAGACAGACAAAACAAGCGTTTTTAGTGTACGAAACGCAGCTGTAATAACTACTTCACGCCGATCTTCTGTGAGAGGGTAGTACCCCGGTGGAGCCCGTATATAAGCTGCAGTCAATTGGCTACAGGTCTACCACCAGTAAACACCATGTTATATCATGTACATGAAGGCGCTCGTAGCCAGCTGCAATCACTGATCGGTAAACGATCGGAGGTTAAGCAACACTCGGCAAGGTCAGTCAGAGATGGGTGACCATTTAGTGGCATTTGAACTAAGCGTCTCCATGCTTCGTGCACGTAAAAAGTCGGCCCCGGTTCTTGTCATCTAGGCAGCAGTCGTTAAGCCTAGTAAAACTCGGTCCCGGTTGTCATCTAGACAGTCGTTAAGCCGTGTCAGAGGCCGCCCGGCTTGAACAACTCTGACACCAGGTACCAGGGAACCATACGATAAGAAGATGTACAAACCTGTTGTTAACGTTTTGTAAGCTGATTGACGCGTCGTCCAGTGACGTCACCATAACGTCTAACTGGTCCGACACTGCTTTACATTTCGATATTATTCTCTGCAAGATAAAAGTAAGATAATTTTTTTGTAAGCAGTGGTAGCCGATTGGTTAAGCACGCGTCTTGCGGGCTTAAGGTCTTGGGTTCAAACCCTGGCTCACACCTCTGGATTTTTCGAAATCTACGTGTGAATCATAACTTTAATAATGATTATCACTTGCTTGCGGTGAAGGAAAACATCGTGAGGAAACCTGCATGTCTTTAGTCATGTAAAATTTACCATCCCGCACTGGGCCGGCGTGGTGGATTATGGCCTAAATCCCCCTCGCATTGAGGGGAGGCCCGTGCCCAGCAGTGGGACGTTAAAAGGCAATTTTTTTTTTTTTTTTTATAGTATTGGGATTGGATTGGGATTCACTTTGTCTGCGGAGAATTGCTATTAGCAATTTGCTAATTGTTAGGGTCCATGACTCATGACAGACATACTCTCGACTGACAGGGAGTTAGGTCTTGTTGGCCTCTTCTATTATCGATCAATTCATTTGGTTTATAATATTGTTGGTTGACAATTCCGAGGGTGAGTGGTGGGTCCCTCTCTATAATTGTTTAACAATGGATTTCCGCAAAGTTACGCCTGATTCCATCAATTGATTGGGTTGGGTTGGATTGGGGTGGCAAACAAGCGTACGGCCCGCCTGATGTTAAGCAGTTACCGTAGATAGATGCTTGCAATACCAAAGGCATTGCTCGCCCTTTGCCGACCTGAAGGGGAGTGGGATAGACTGAGGAGAAGGGGGGTATTGGGCTTCCGACTCGTCGTACGAAACACAGCTGTAATAGCTGCTTTACGCCGATCTTCTGTAAGAGGGTGGTAGTACCCCGGTCGAGCCAGCCCGTATATGAGTTGTAGTCAATTGGCTACAGCTTGGCTCTACCACCAAGACAATACAAAGACGATGATCTTAAACTACCAATGGGTCGAATAGCGCCACATACTACTCCACCAAGCCAACTAGGAACTTGTCAAATGTGACGTCACCCGCATAACAAGGCGGTCGTAGCCTGGTTGGTAAGACGCCCGATACATCGGCGCGTTAAGCCATGTTCGGCTCGGTTGGGCCTCCTCCGTGCTTCGGAGGGCACGTTAAGCTAGCGGTGTCTTTTGAAGATCTTTGACAGTCGTTACAGGCAGTCAGAAGCCTGAAAAAACTGATAAAAATGGTGTTACCCTTAGGTTGCCGATAGTCCCACTAGTTGGCTCTCGGTGGGCAGATGGCAATCACTCCGTGTAAATATCGGTGATCAGCCAAATCAGAGTAGACTGAAAGCCGAGCCCTCATAATGGGATAAAGCTAGGAAGAGGAGACCTTGCGGCGGTGGCGGGTGTGCGGGCAGGGAAGCCGCATTCCATCCGAGCACCTAGTTGGCTTGGTGGAGTGGTACCTGATGTGTGGTCTGCAGTATGTCCAGCAGCTTGTGGTCCCCGGCGAGGCTCCAGCGCGGAGCCTCCCGCCGGAGGGACTCCACTGTTTCCTCCATCACCAGTTCACTGCCGACCAAATAACACACACTCATATTATTAAGATTCATCATCATCATTACAATACAGGATTTTCCCTATAGTATAAAAATATTAACCATTTGTATAATTACTGTATTGCTGGCCATATCTTATCACATTGTTGTGGTCAGCCATAAATAGGTATTGCATTAAAAATATGTCCCCTACAATAATAAATTTAATAGAACATACTTTAATTTTAGTTTACTTTTGTTTAAATTTATTTTATTTTAGTTTTGGTGTCATATTGATTTGTTTTTTTTAATTGTAATAAGATAGGTAAACAAATACGCTACTACTGCACTATTTAGTTGCATGCTGAGGTCACCTGTAAGTGGTTGTACATTAGGTTGTCACACTATTTACTATTTGAATCATATAAGCATGAAGGTAAGACCGTTGGTGGTCCTTAATAAAGAGAAAAAATATTAATAGCATAAGTAAGTGTATGAATCGGAAGAGGGCGACCAAGGAGAACTTTTCACTACCAAATTACTTAATGGTCTTTTCCAGATAAGTCAAGTCCGTAGCACCCTCAACCGACGGCAGTGCATGACAAGATGAGTGGATGTGGAGGAAACAAGGTGTGTCATAATCGTAGTATGTGGCAGTCAATAGTCTTTGCCTACCACCGTGGGATATAGCGTGAGTATATGTACCTATGTGTGTTGACGAGACCGTTGGGGCGGTTGGCTAAGATTCGACCTTCCACGCTGCAGGTCGTAGGTTCGATTCCTACCCGGGACATGCATTTGTGTGCGTGAACATGTCTGTATGTCCCGATTCTGGGTGTAATTATGTAAATATTTACAAACAAAAAGTAGTATACATAGTAATATCAGTTATCTGGTTTCCATAGTACTAGCTCTGCTTAGTTTGGGATCAGGTAGCCGTGTGTAAAAGAATGTCCCAGGATATTATTACTCCGGACACACTCCCCCTCAGTGCGTACATTTGGGTCATAATCCACCACGCTGGCCCAGTGCGGGTTAGTATGTAACACGTCTTTTAAAAGACTAGCTGGTTTCCCCACGATGTTTTCCTCCACCGTTCAAGTGATGATCATAGTTAGAAATAAGTTTCGCACATAAAAGGTGCAAACTGGGAATTGAACCTGCACACCTTATATTCCAAAACGTGCGTTCGAAGCTTCGATTATTGATCTATTAATGCCAATTTGTCGAATATAAACAGTTTTTAATTTGTTTTCGGTAACACTTAATTTCTTAAAACCAGCAATCGAAATGATGTAGTCGGAACATCGAGCGATCTATTGCGACAAATAACAAGCGTCCGCATATCAAATAGAAGCAATAAAGTTCATAAATTATTGTCTTATACCTACGTTCCGACGAAACCTGATTTGTTTATTGCGAAATAACTCACCGTATTTATCACAGAATTCACAGATTATCGTTCTCACATCACTATTATTATGATTAGTTGCAGTTAATGCGGTTTAAAACTTTCTATATGTTAAAATAAGGGATTATCTTATTTTTATAGCGAAATGCAATCGTCGTGGACAAGATATCAACAAAAAATAATGTTTTGTGATCGCTCGTGACGTCTGTCAGCGGGAGGCGAATGACAGTGACAGTAAAAGGGTTACCAAGATAACATTTAAATTTACTACTAATGGTTAACCAAATAATAATTAGGAATTCTAAAAATTTTTCTCCCAGTTCCTATTAATTACATCCCTAGACTAAAATCCTCTGCTCAGTTCTGCTTGCAGTGCAGTTATGTAACTTTTGTTACTTACAATTTTCGTTTGATATCGCAAACATGATTTGTACGGTTTGAATACAACTAGGTGTAACTGGCTGCTATTGCTATCACTAAACGGCCAACCATTGTGTTGTGTTGTTTAAACGTCTAAAACAAGCGTGGAGTTATATAAACGCCATCAATACGTAATGTTCATGGACTTTTACCCAAGGATGCAGTTTTTAAAATATAACTTTTATTTTAAACGATTAAAATTTGGAGTAGCTAGTTAGTGAAAGCGGCCAGTTACATTTAGTTCTGATTTAAGATCTTAAGCCTGTTATTTATTATTGCGTTGTGTGTCATTTTTTACAAAGGTACCTACTTACTAACTTTCTTAAGAAGTTTAGAGCTTATAGATCTCAAAAATACCCTATACGCCTGCTAAAACAATATCATTATGCTGAAACTAGTAAGTACCTACCTATTTATTTTGTAGCAAGTGAGTAACCCAAAAATACTGCTACGTTCAATAAAATATTTATACTTGTAACATTGTAGTGTACGGTACTGTTTCCACTTTCTCCGAAACTGGGGTACTTATTTCTTGGGTATTATTGTCGCACTAATTTATTTATAGCCGGATTTAATATACCTTCTACTTGGGCTGAGCTTTTACATGCGCATTTGCTCTTACCAAGCTCTCACTTACTTTCCATAGTCAATAACGCTTCGCCGTGGTCGGGTAAGTAATAACAGGAGCCTCTACGTCAAATCTCATCCAAGTTCAGCCGGTTTTGTGCAAACCTTATCGGTAGTTGCATTTATTTATGAAGGATGCAATGTGATTTGCGTAGGTACATACTAACCTACACAAGTAATAAATATACCTAGACTAAGTATTTATACGAAATGATTTACAGCTTATCTTATAAGTAAAATTCTTATGAGTAACTGGCATGCAGTCAGCCTACACGTTAGTTAGCCTAGGTAAACATCCTAAACATTTTAGCAACTCAAAGGGAGGATAAAATGTACTCTTTGAAGGAAGGCACATTCACGCAAAGAGAATAGATATAACACTACGTTAGCATTCACGCTCACGAGCGCTAGCAAGGATTGTCAGTTCAGTCAGCTTAGTTCTAGACTAAGAATGTTCCAAATGGTGATAAACTATCTTCCAATGGACAATATAAAGTAGTTCCTTCAAAAAATTACCACTTACGTTTTTAAATTTCAACTTCCAGGGTAGAAAAAGAAAAAAAAAAGATTAAAAAAGCATTTTGTAATCGTGCGGAAATCCGCGCGGACTTCCCGCGGACTGGCGCCGAAAGTCTCTGCTCTGGGTTCCGTTAAAAACGTGTTGTGATCGAGTGAGTAGCGGACTGGCGACTACGGATGATGTAGTATTTGTGCGGGTGCAAGTTATGATTGGGGAGCGGGTAAAATGGGATCTACAAATAAAGTTAAGTAAGTTAAGTAAGTTAAAGAGATATTTATTGAAATATTGACAGCTGTGCAAGCGAGACATGTCAAATATTTCGTTAGAATGAGCGGGATGCACTGAGTATCATTTGTTCTTTTTAGCGTGGGCCATCTTTGTTCAAGCGACAGCCTCTAGGTAGGTACTTGGCGGAAGATGGCGAGTTGTGGCGTATGAAACAACTTACTTCATAACTAGGTAAGTATGTATATCTTTTAAATTTTTAATATCACACATTTATTGGTCGAAACCAAGGAAGTTTTAAGTCTCTAACACCTGGAATGAGGACTTGGCAGCAAAAGTGAAGCCGACAGCGAGATACCATACTGAACGTTGTTTCCTTTGCAAACAAGAGTGACCATAATATTTTGAAATTTTGAGAACGTCCCCATGGACATCTAGTGAAAACGTGCTTTTGTTCCGAGATTATTATGATAGGAAAATAATAAAATAAGGAAAGGGATGTTTATTTTCTTAAGAACATGTGTAGGTACAATAAATTAGTCTGCGGTGGCCAAACCACACGAGTGCCTGTCTGTATCTTGGCAACCTAAATGAAGTTACAAAATAGTATTTAAGATCGTAGATTTTGCCACTTTGTAATATAAAGTAACATGACACTTCACACGCTTGGACGTTGTCTAGGCTCTCCATATCTATGGTTTTTCCTATACTTATCTTTCCTATACTTACTCTTTTTCTATGCTATAAAAGGTACCTACTACTGTTAACATGTTATGTTTGATTTGGGCTGTGCAAGTTGTGACAGACGGACATAGAGACAGACAGAAGGACAACAAAGTGATCATATTAGGGTTTAGTTTTTTTTCCTTATTAGGTACGGTACCCTAAGAATATCCAACTAATTAGACCATAAGACAAAATTAAAGGACAATGGGCAAAATTGTATGGGACTTGGTCCAAATATACACCACTGACGAGACCTACGTAACCCGATAGACCACTAAATAATGAGTAACTTTTACAAAGACAGATCAACAAAATAAGCTGTCAGTAAAAAAATATGGGTAGTTTAAAAAACATATTTTTTTGATTTCACTCTTATTATTATGTTTATACATTTTTTTCGATAGGCAACAATACAAATACTCTTACTAACATTAAATAAAAATAAAATAAGCTGTCAGAAAGCCAAAAATGCCGTGAAAAATATTTTATTATTATTTTTATTAACTGATGAAAAGTGAACAACAACAACAACAGCAGCATTCTTACGTATTTTCTGATGTTGCGCTTCTATAAAATAAATAAGCAGGTACCTTCTATGCGTTACCTTACTTTTTCACTTATCATCATGTAACAATAATAATAATATGTTTCACGGCATTTTTTGCTTTCTGACAGCTTTTTACCAGCGTGTGGTATGTCGCGCGTTGCAAATGCGACCGACTTCAAAAAGTAGCGATGCAGTCGTGCGGCAACGAAAAGCGCGACTTTATCGCTGCAAACAGTTCCCGTGGACGATATTCCTCAGTTAACACAGACACATAATAAGATTGATATTATAGTCCTTTTTACTACCGAAATTTATGTCACCCGAACATCTAAAATGTACTTAACGTGGAAAACATAGTTACCCACTTACCTATGTTAAGATAATCCTTAATTCGGATAATATTCGCTTTTACACCCTTCCATTACGCATATTCTACCCATTTTTATAAGAAAATTCAGCACAATCCTCTAGATTTAAAATTAGCTGAAAATGTCGTGTGTCACGCAAATTGACGTTCTGTGTTTCAAGTTTTTAATTTTATTTCTGCTACGATTCCTATAGACATCACGGAACTGACAATTACAAGCGAATTATTAAAGAAGGTAAGTACTTATTTCCAGATATTTATTTATATTTGAAATTTTAATCTTAGGATATTCTTATACTTTACCATAGGTACCTATTTCATTAATCGACTTTATTGTTTATTATTCTTAACTTGAAAATGTACCAAGTTTAAGGTGATCGAATAAATATTAACTGGCAACACAAGGGATGAAAGGTTGTACTGTTAGAAAGGGAAAGAAGGCGCAGTTATAGGTATCTGGCTCGGACCGGTTTTTATAATGCGTGCATCGTGGGCGTTAAGTCTGTCACATAAGGATTATTTTTGATTAAATGAATGGAAAATAAAGTTTGTAGTCCACAGTCATGTTCAATGGTATTACGTCGATGGTCGAAACATATTACAATTTTGATGGTCATTCTTCGTATGACCGTTTTCCGTGGGCCCTCGGTGTCAAAGAAAAACATTGACACCGAAGTCCCAAAAAAAAAATAGACTTGACGGACATTTAAAATATGAATAAATACAAGTGCATTGATATACACGCATCAGCTCAAAGCTGCTAGTGTATCAATAAATAATAATAATAATAATGTAAATTCTACATAATTTTGAAACTAGATGGCGCCACTTGTAGAGCGCCATCGTTACCGCTCGTGTCTTACTCGTTATCACCGATCGTGCGGTGAAAGTCGTTATTTATCGGAACACGACTCACCTAGCTTATAATCTCATTTTAATTGTAAGCCTCGCTATACAGCCACTCATCTACTTACGATACGGTATTTGTATGGGTTTTCGCTATGTAAGCAAAGATAAAAAAAATATTCACTTAATTTCGTAGTAGAAGAATAAAAAATCATACGCTTCCTAACCTAATTTCAAATATGGTATCCCCAAAAAAAAAATATCTATGGGTATCCCATTTAAAAAAAGAGTTCCTATGACAAAATAATCTCAACCCGTAAATGCTATCGGGGTCGCTCGCGAGCGAAACGAATTTTCGCAAATCGCGTAACACAATATAAAATCAGTAACGGTGTATTCGTTAATTGCAAAAAAACAAGGTAGCAATAATTATTTCTGGTAATTTAGTGGGAATTGTTAAAGAGTTAGTACCTATATCCGGATTGATTTAATAGCATTTTATTTCCCTATAGCGAAAATACTGACGGCGTTTTAGTTCGTGTTTTAGAACTCTTATTTTCTGAGATAAAATAAAAGTATCTATTGGCCAACATTATTGCCAACGATACCCTAATCCCTATCCTCTAACTTAATTGAGGCGATCGTTCGATCCGTTAATTTCTCTGTAACCGGACCAATTAAACAAAGAATTGGGTTTAAGTTGAAGAAACTTTGCACTGGGTCATATTTGTACAGTTGTGTATTCGGATGGTTGCTTAATTCTAAATTTCTAAGAATGGCTTGTGATTTAGAAGTAGGTCAATAATGTTAATTTTGATGGTAATTAGTAATCACTGTTAGAAGTTTATATTCTTCTTATCGTATGGTTAGTGGCCAACCTGGTGTCAGAGTTGTTCAAGCCGCCCGAAGGCCTCTGACAAAGCTTAACGAATGGTGCCTAGATGACAACAACCGGGACCGACTTTTAAGGGGCCGTCCGAAGCTCGGAGACGCTCAGTTCAAATGCCACTCAATGGTCACCCATCTGCAAAGCGTTACTTAGCCACCTATGAGCCTTTGAGCGCCTCACTAGAGAGCTGCACTTAGGAATGCACACACAATAAAATACAAATAGGTACGGTACATTGAGTGTGGTGAAACAAGTTACAATCCTTATCATTATTCAAGCAAGACTAACAAATCTAAATGTTACAAAGTATTGTAAAAGTACTTTCAAGTTGGAACGTACAATCTCACAAACGGCAGAGTAGCACAATACTTATAGATTCGATTCTCATGTTGAAGCTCACTTTCTCCGCACATTCAAACACCATCGGCTGGTCAAAGGTAACTTTTGATGAAATATTAATAGCGGGAAAGGTTGCTTTTTCTTTTGTTGAAATATGCAACATCATGGTTGTTGTAAAAGATTTTTGATTAAGCCATTCATTTTAAGATTTCATGTGAAAATAATAAAGTTTATGTTTGCTGTCAGACAACGTAAGCGAAACATGGTATAATCCTTTCGACTCAATGGATTGAGTGGTTGCGAGTTTGAAGCTACGAAAAAGGTTATAAGTAGTTACTTACTATTAGAGCTCTATTTTCACGGCTAGAATATTATTCTCTGGCGTAGGTGTAATGGGATCATCCCCTTATTCTTTATACAATACAAAAGGCTGTGAGAACAGGTAGGTACTTTCCCCAAATAGGTAATAAGAAAGAGATAGTCTATATTCTATTCTATATACCTATTCTATCTCTTTGGGTAATAAGGGCCTTGTTGATTTTTGAGACGATATGATATACATGTAAGGTTTGACTTCGTGGCGACCTCACATCTCGCTACCAGTAGATGGCGTTGTCTGATCCTGAATCACGATATCAAGATTCACGAGGCACATCAGTATGGATGAACTTCCCTTTCCGTTAAATTGATCTTGCGACCAGGCACCAACCTTCTGTATGACGGAGCGTAGACCTACGCGAGACATAAATGATGTTTTATTGTATCTGGGTACGGAATTTTGGTGTGAAGTTGAATAAACTACAAACAGGAAATACACACTCCATCCATGTCGAAAGCACGAACCTTTATTGCGTTCTAACCGCAAAGTCTAATTGCCCAATCGGCTGCCAAACTTTCTATTGTCAAAAAACCATTAAAGTATCCACGGAGAAATGTCTATTACGCAAATTATAAAGTACCTAGCAAAATTCCTTTGGTGAAGTGATTGCTAGCGCGAGCTGTGAGTCTTGATGCCCCGGGTTCACTTTTATTCTCCAGTCATTAAAAGTGTTATTCAGAATTTTTAGTTTTTTTTTTAACATTACAACTTTTTGTCCTCAATTGCGGAAATATCTGTGCAAAAAAGTACCACAGCATTTGTGGGTTAAAAGATTATTTATGAACGCACGAAAAGAAAAGCAAGTAAAAAAATAAAAATAAGGCGGGAAATTGAAGAGATCTATCTGTCAGTCAATCAGTTTTGTTATAATTTCCAAAACTTGTGTTTCTTCCTAATGATGTGAGTTTTTTTTTGTGAAATACGTGTCAACCAAGTTGTGTTCATTTGTATACGAGTTTAGATAATGGCAACAAAGCAGTGAGTAGGTACCTACGTGGTGAAACATGAATTGTACAGGTTCTCCTAAGAGCTATCCCCAAGAGTGACAATTTCGATAATAATTAGGATGTTTAGAGTCCTAGTCAAATGTTTTATGTACCAAATCACGGACAAAGCAACGAATTTTTATTGAAAAATTTCTCAATATCAGTACTAAAAATGCTTGAATATTCGTAGTTCTACGCATGTCTGTGAGGTCGCTACTATACATACTATAACCCTCTTGGTTATGTATTTACATCCTATGATTAGGTGCCTACCTAATAAGAATACGATAGTAGGAAAAGGTAGGTATTTGCAAAGTGTGAATAGTCCGTTATCTTATAGGCATATTAGGTACCTACCTATTTTAAAGATTGTAAAGGATTGTAAGTAGGTAGGTGTAGGTATTTAATCGATTCAACCCACACAAAGTTGGAATGTGGGTGGACCGAGTTAGATACCTGACTAGATCATCATAAAGGAACTTAACTACGGCTGCGAACAAAAAGTATAATAATAAAAGGAATAAACTCTTGTTTTCTTTTGTAAAACTGACCGTTTTTATGAATCCCTGAACCGTGGAGCGGACCGAGCGGACCGAGCGCAGCCGGAGATGCACGAGTGGCCGATGAAAGTTGAATTTTGGGGATGCCAGTAAATGAAATTATGTAGGTTTTGTGATAAATCTTGTATGAATTTTGTGTTATCCCAACTGTAATGTAATAATGAAAATAAGTAATGTGAAGGATTATTTTTGTCGTATTTCTCTTAATACATTTTGAAACGACGAGGGGCTTGCAGACTTGGATGTTATTGAGAAAACTTTGCCTTTAACGTACTCTTTTTTAGATTTCCAAGCGCGATCGTTTGGTATCCTTAAGCACACCGCATTTTACTGAACTTCTCCACAAGACAATCATATCGGTATACTTATTTAATCTAAGTCGCATCATCTTCCAGCCTAATAATTTTTACATTATCTGGTCAACAAGGTCTGATACCGGTGATACCACGCGAATACCTTCTAATAACCATATTATGTGTACCACCGATTTTATTTATATATTTTTTTAGAATTTAACAGTAGGTTACAAACGCCGTGTTATATTATGTTTGTAATCATTTGCATTTGAATTGGGAATGTGATACCCTGCCGATTAAAGTATTGTAATTATTATATTATTATAACTTATCTAATAATTGAAACAATGGTATACTAAAGAAAAACCTATTATTGTACAATATTTATTTTCCATAAAACGTACAATGTCACAATTCGCGCGCTGACAACACTATCGAACTTTTTTTTTTCGGAGCCAGTTCTTCGGTGTCGTTTGTGGAGTGAGCACGTATCGCTCGCTGTCCATAGTACGTGTACTTTTACGTGCGCCAGCACAAAACCGGTTCGAAAGTGCCCGAGGTGTGGCGTGGGCGTTCAGTGCCGCGTTCAACCGTAAAATACTCCAGTTGAACCGTCAAAAAACTAACATTTCCGTGTTGAAAATTGACTTTTAACTGTGTTCAGTGTGTTCGGAGTACCAGGCACCTGCTATCTATCGAGGTAATCATAATGCAGATAAAAACTTTTTTTTTGTTATCTTCAATAAACCTTTTCGCCGAAACACGACAGGTGTTGCGCCTTGCGCCGGTCTTTAATTAAGTGAAAAAAATAAAAAAATAGACGTTCAAGATGGCTACTGTTTAGTGGAAGTTAACGGGTTTTAAATTAAACGTTTTAAGGATAAGTCATCGCATCGGAATGTCTTTGTTCGACATAGATTGGGTACCTACTTACCTTTCTTATTCGATTTTACACAGCCCCAAGTGTCTATAGGTACCTATCTAACTAGTTTAGAAAGTAAAATAGTGGGTACTTAACTACCTACCGAGCTCCGTAACGTAGGGGCTATTTATTTTTTTAAAGGAATTACACCTATTTAAGCCTCGACGTGGCGCCAAAATAGATGTCCCATTGTTTGCCCTATCTATGGCATTGTAGCTCTCGAACGAATGGACCGATTTCAACGCGGTTTTTTTGTTCGATAGCTTGCATTCTTGTGATACAGCAGCAGGCACCTGCTTATTAGGTAGGTATTACCTAGTATTTTGACATGTAGTAGATTTCTTTTAGGAAAGATATTTTGTCCTTCGAGTTCCGGGTGTACCTGACTACCTACCTACGTTTTGAAACACGCACACGATTTTAATCAGAATTCCGAGAATCGCCAACGTAATGGCGATGACAAAATGTTTTTAGGCTTTCTAAAGTTGATTCCGCAGTCCGTCCACCACATAGTGGGAGCTACTGCCACAGGAGTGCCCAAGCATTGGCCCATGCTCACTACGCTGTGGACGGACCGCGGAATCATTGACTATCATAAGGATACCTATTTATACCCGAGGGCCTAGTTGGCTTGGTTAATTAATACTACTATTTCCTTAAGTTCTGTTCCCCCAGTTGCACTGCCAAGCTGGGTCCCAACCACTTCACCACACCCATTTCGTTTTATCTTTAAACCGTTTAGCAACACAGAAAAAGGAGCGTGTATCTTTTTATGTGGCTTCGTTTGTAGTTATTTTTATTGGGTCTGATGTACCTACATATTTATAGGTATATAGGTATAGGTGGCTACTTTTTCATCTATGTGCATAATGTACAGTTCGCTGACGGTGAGGGAAAACATCGTGAGTAAACCTACCTATCCCTCGGGATTAGGTAATAGTCAGTTCCTGTATACGCGGCGACAAGATTCACCACCTGTCACGTTGGGTTCTGACTATCTGGTGAAACGTGGGTTTTGAGTTGGTTAATACCTCCACAATGTGGTGGTGTATGGCCACTCAAGCCTCTGACTACCCCCAAATGGGGATAAAAGTCGTGACGTTACATTTTTGTGGCTACTTAGGTGTACCTAGGTACGTGTTGATTTTTAACCTCGACGACAAACGAGGGGTGTTAGGTATAAGTTTGTAGTGAATATCTGTGTCTGCTGTGGCATCATAGCTCCTGAACGGGTGGACCGAATTTGATTACATTTTGTTTAAATAATGTTTAATATTGATAACGGGGACTGCAGGGTGTGTCTATGGAGGACGCGTGACAAACACCCACACTAAAAAAAAATCTTTATAGGTAGGTACCTAGGTATTTTGTAGGTATGCCAGAACGTTGATCTACGCAACACACAATTGTTGTTCTATTGTGTCTAGAATTTAATCATAATATTATTTTTGTGTTTCTGGTACACTCGACAAGGAATGCGCATAACCAAATTTGAGCGTATTTGATGTGTTATTTGAGTACGGCCACCAGTAAAGCTTTTGATTTAGATCTAATCTCAGCTACCTATCCTATTATCCTAATGAGGACTCGCTAAGCTCCACTGTTTTGATGTACGGATTAAGTTAAGCTGCTTAGCTTAGTTCAGTGAAGTTTCAACCATCGTGTAAGTGTCGATGGAAGTTGAGAGTTGAGAGGCTATCTGGGAATTCATGACAAAACCAGTGAGATCCATTGCGCAATTTAAATACGCGAATGATGTTAAATACCTACCTACTGTAAAAATTTAGCTTATTTTTAACCGACTTCCAAAAAAGGATGAGGTTCTCAATTCGACTGTATTTTTGTAAAAAAACGTGATGTGTTTTTTTATTAGCGTTCCGCTATAGTTAGGCAGGTAAGTGAACTACAGCCAGTGGACATGACAAATACTTACACAACATTATAATAAAGTCATCTTGTCATCGAGGCAGTTCGTTTACGCTTAGGCGGGGACCGCGCCCATCAGACTCGGTTATTGGCAAAATCATCGACTACCACGATGGAAGCCATTATAAAAATATTAGCCTTTTTAATGTCCCACTCCTGGGCACGGGCCTCCCCTCAATGCGAGGGGGATTCAGGCCATAATCCACCACGGTTGAAAGTGAAGTGTGAACGCTTGTGCGAATAACAAAATAATCGTCACCACTATTTTGGTAATTTCCATAGTAAATGGGTAATCATCTAGAATGCTTACCACATCTTTAGAGATATCGTTATTTTTAAAATACAACTCGAAAACCGGAATCATAGCAATAGCAGACCGATATGGAATAAAATAGATTCATGCGGGACAGAGAGAGGTGTATTCAGAGCGAGACCTCCGAGCATCCTTAGCGAGGATTTTTAAAAATAAAACCGGAAACCCGTTTGGACGAGATAGTTCAAATACGAGATGAGTTTTGATTTAAGTAGGGACAAAAATACATGCTATACATGCTGAGAATATATTCGTAACATTTCTATACAGATTTAGAATACTTTTTGACAATACTTTTTAAGGTGTTATAGCCAAGCTGTAGCAAATCGACTGCAGCTCAAATACGGGCTGGCTCGACCGGGGTACTACCACCCTCTCACAGAAGATCGGCGTAAAGCAGCTATTACAGCTGCGTTTCGTACGATGAGTGAGAGAGCCGTGAGCGGTAGCGCAACCAGTCGCTCCACCAACAAAATGTATAGAGCTGTATGGAGGGTATCGCACCTGGTGTCCGCTTGGTAGCGCAACCAATTCGGTGTCAGCTATCGAATCACCCGCTGGTGGCGCAACCATGGTTGCCTCGTGCGATATCGCATTAAGGTCTAGCTTGTAATAAAATAGTAAGGCAAGGCAAGAAAATCAAATAAGTCAATCGTAAAAAAGAAATTTATAGCGAGACGACATGCGGTGAGGGCAAGAACTTACCAGGATATTGATGGCATATAACGTAGGAAGCATTATGACTATATTCACAGAAAGGGTAGGCAGAACGACGAATCCTTGTATTGTGGTCAAATGTGCCTGACATCACTTATTTATAGTAAAGTCAAATTGAACTTTACTATCCACTTCCACTAATTATAATGCGATAGTCAGTTCCTGTATACACGGCGACAAGGTTCACCACCTGTCACGTTGGGTTCTTACTATCTGGTGAAACGTGGGCTTTGAGTTGGTTAATACCTCCACAATGTGGTCGTGTACCACTCAAGCCTCTGACTACCCCCGAATGGGGATAAAAATCGTGACGTTACATAAATACATATAAATGCAAAAGTAAGTGTGTGTGTATGTGAATGTTTGTTACCGCGTATCTCCATAACTACTAATACGATTTTAATGAAATTTTTATGCATTTTTTTTGCCCTGGTCTGGGTGTCACTGGGATCGCCCCCAGTCCATTGTACGGTACCCCTTAGTACAAGCGTTGCTTAGTTTGGGACCATACAGTTAGTTTGTCGATATTTATTTTATAAATCAATCTCCAAAGTCTCGTATCGATGCCAAGAAACAACACTAAACATTTCTACCTGTACCCATAAACAAACTTTTTACTCATTCCTGTGCACGTTGAAAAAATATTATTTTTTCTTATGGCTCGCGTTATCTTTGCTACCGGGCGGCGGGCAGTAGTAAAAAATGGTGTGGGTTGTAATAAACAGAATGGGTAAGATGGAAACGATTTGGGGTGGGTGGATTCCGTACATCTATTTATAACTTTAGTAACTGCATATTCGCTAGAGTCTAGTCCATAGCCTCTATGACTCACTTGAGGCGCTCATAGCCAGCTGCAATCACTGATCAATAATCGGAGGTTAAGCAACGCTATGCAAGGTCAGACAGAGATGGGTGACCGTTTAGTGGCATTTGAACTGAGCGTCTCCGTGCTTCGGAGGGCGTGTAAAAAATCGGTCCCGGTTGTCATCTAGGCAGCAGTCGTTAAGCCTTGTCAGAGGCGTTCGGGCTTGAACAACTCTGACACCAGGTACCAGGGAACCATACGATAAGAAGAAGACTAACCTGTACCTTATGGCAAATATTTTGTAACTAACAATCTCTTCTGCCGATAAGGTGTACCTAAGATTGAGGTCAAGAGAAAACCCATTTTTAATAAAAAAAATAACAATTTGCTATACAACAATTTTATTTACCTATAGTATGCTAGCGACTAGGGTAAAACTTATGGTAAAGTCAATTTTATTATTAGACGAAGTAACTTGACTTGTATTTAGCTTCTACTCATAACGAGCGTCATAGATTGTGGAATGGTAGCGAACGATGTTAAAGCATGAATGATTCTAATAATAAACTAGCCCGTTTAATGTTCCACTGCTTGGCGACTCTCCCCTTAACGCGAGGGGGATTTGTAAAAAAACCCCTAAAATTTAGATATTTGTGACTTCACGGGTCCCCAAAAAATGTTGCTACATTAAAAAACACCACTTGAAAGCGCGCCAAAGCAACAGGCTGATGTTTAACAGAGTCCATCGTTTAAAAAATGTGCGTGCCGAAAATATGAACGCATTTTTTACGCACTTTAAAAACTCCGTTCAGACTGTGGCGGTAATAAACATTACTAAGAAAATAAGCATGTTTTGCACGCTTTGTCACCTCGACTATTGTAACCAAAAAAGTTACATTTACAGGTCAAGAAGTTAACAATGTAAGCTGCAAAATACTCGTCTACGTTCATTGAAAAATCTTTTTTCCCTCCCTTCGTTCCACTCCCCTTCAGTTCGGTAACGTGCGAGCAATGCCTTTGGTATTGCAAGCATCTATAGGCTACGGTAACTGCTTAAGATCAGGCGGGCCTTACGCTTGTTTGCTACCTGTCCCATAAAAAAACCGTTCTCGATACCTAAAGCAGATACAGGATGCGATCATTGGTTGCTGTTGCTTGTTATTATTAGTAGGAGTCTAAATAGCTACACTTAAGGTGGGGCTCGCCGTCCGAGAGTTTTGGCCGTCTGGATTGGTCGAGAGCGCACTAAACAAAAACCGTGATGGGTGGTAGAAGATGGGGGAGACCATTGCCCAGCAGTGGGACAAAAACAAATGTAGTTTTGGCATCAACACGTGTTATTATGTATTTGACTTGAGACAGCAGTTGATAGGAGGAATAACGATGATATCTGAACGGACCTTCAAACTTTAGCGTAGGGTTGCCTTGGCTGTTATTTGTAAAGTTTTGACAGATGAGAAAAGGGGAGAAAATGGAGGTATTTTTTAGCTTAATTTTTTAACTTTTCCTAGTTAATCTGTGGTTTTGTACAAGAAAATACTTTTTTATTTTTTATAGGGCGGCTGTAAGGGCCTGAAATTTATCTCTTACTCCACTGAAGTTTTTTATAAAAAATAAATTTATTACCAGTGTATCCCATACCAAATACAATGTATTTCCTAAAGTTACGAGTCTGACATTGTACAATACCCATAATGTGTGTCAATTAATTAATGAATCACATTGTAAAATTCCTAATAATTGGCAACACAATCGTTAATCGATTAGTAATTAGTCGATCAAACAAAGCCCACTCTAATAAAGTGTTGCCATACCAATGTAAAAATAATTTTATGGAGATTTTATTATTTAGTTTCTAAAACGTCATTTGTCATTTCATCATAGACTGCACGTGGCTTAGGGTTGCCACTTGACTTTCTTGAGAGAGAATTATTTACAAGATGTCAACTGCTTAATTTTTTTCGTGGAAAATGAATAACCGTTGTTGATAAGCGTTTTGCAAGGAGATAACCAACAGTAGCTTGTACAATTGACAAAATGCATGCATATGCTCGTCTGCTTATTTATTTTTAGAGCAAGCCGGAAAGAAACCCAGTGAGACTATGCAATGTTTTTTTTGTTATTTAGAAAATGAATGTTAAAATGATTGCCGTGGCCGACAGCTTCACGTGCAGAAACAATGTTTTTCTATTTTAAACTTAGGATTTTTTATAGCACTGTGGTGGCAAAATAGCGTACGGCCCGCCTGATCTTAAGCAGCTACCGCAGCATAGATGCTTGCAATACCAAAGGCAGTGCTCGCACATTGTCGACCTGAAGGGGAGTGGGACGGAGGGAGGGTAAGGGGGGTTGGATTTCCGGCTCTCTCACTCATCGTACGAAACGCAGCTGTAATAGCCGCTTTACGCCGATCTTCTGTGATATTAATCTTCTGCGATATTCTAGGATAATACGCATTTAGATTGAAATTAGTCTAAATATGAAATCATCTTGTAAATGGCGCTTCGATACATCATTGTCATTCCCATCCCATTATAATAATAAATCTCTCCGCTGTCAATATGCAATAGCGGAGTATATATCACGCTTTTTCCACTGGGGCATGAGCTGACATGAATATTTATGGGTGTATCCGTATACGTTCGTCATTTCCACGCAGTTAAAGTGTGGCAGAATTAATTCCTGTCCTTATTTGACCTCACGAAGGACAAATAGATAGATAGATTTTGATGAGGATACAAGGGGAGGGATACTCTGAAACTCTAATAACAGAATACCTCTTGGAGAGGCCTATGTCCAGCAGTGGAGTACACTCATGATAAAAAGCCCTTTTAACGACCCACTACTGGGCACGGGTGTACCCTCAATGCGAGGGGGATTCAGGCCTTAATCCACCACGCTGGCCCAGTGCGGGTTGGTGGATTTCACATGACTAAGACATGCAGGTTTCTTCACGATGTTTTCCTTCACCGTAAGCAAGTCATAATCATAAATTAAGTATTCAAGTTATAATTCGCACAGAGATTTCGAAAAATCCAGAGGTGCGAGCCGGGGTTTGAACCCTGGACCTTGCACGCTATCACTGCTGAAAAGCAGGGTTGTTACGAATAAATCACCGTGTTTAAAACATGTTTTAATCATTTAAAACATGTTTTAAACACGGTGATTTATTCCTTCTGATTTAAATCAATGATTTAAACACGTTTTAATCAGTTATTATTTTAAATTTCCTGTTTTGTTGCAACTCTGCTGAAAAGCAATGGCAAAGCCTAAATTCTAGTAAAATAAATGTGTTGTATTTTTCGGTGCCCGTCAGTCAACCCTATCTACCAATGGATGGATTCCGTCGCTAATTACTTTAAAACTCCCCTTCATTTGTCTCTGTCTTATCGTTCTCTGCCATGGACCAATTACTAAGGGGACTGGCCCTAAGCAACTCGGCCGAGTGGTCGGCCTAGTACTAACATCGACATAAAACGAAGCAACTATTTACCGGTAGATAGAACAATGAAAATGAAAAAACAATGACCACGTTTTTTTCATACATATAATAAGGGCACCTCTTTCTTTAGTCTTTACTCTGTGTTCTCTACTTATAACTTGAATAGGTAATGTAAAACTTTTCTAAGCGACCAACTAGTTTTTTTTAACTTAAATTATCCCACTGCTGGGCAAAAGTCTCCCCACACTCCACATGTCTCTATTAGACGCCGCTTCCATCCATCCCTCCAGATAACAGTCGAGGTCATCACGCCATCTTTTTCTGGGTCGACCACGGCGACGTCCGTTATCTGGTACCCATCCTGTGCATTTTTTTGCCAATCTGGTTTCATCCATTCGACTCAGGTGGTCCGCAGTTTTCGCACCCACGCCAATTCTGCAATACGAGTCATGGAACGCAGTAGATATTAAGTTTAAATTCCTCTAGTTAACAAAAAATTGCAGAAGTCGAATATAAAACTGCATTTGGTGGATATTCAATTGTATCAAGGTTCAACCTACATTACTCAAGTTCTTAAAACCAAAAGTGGTCGGCTCACCCCAAAAGCCAGCGAGCGTGAAGATAAAGATCTCACGTGTAAAGAAACGTAATTACATAAAAGTTATTACACACAATAGACCGGAACCTCCCACCTGCTGTCTGCCACAGACAATCACTTTCGCGACGCGTCGCGTGTTTTTTTTTAACCGACAACGTGGGAACATTCATTGTGCTGGCAACACTTAAGTTATTGGCGGGAACATGAGTTGTAGTGATGCTACTTTTCTGTTCTGTTTTTAATTTTATAGTAAACAAAAGGTGACGTGATAGAAAACTTAACTTTTTAAAACCACTGAAATTACATACTTTCGCATTCTGGCAATATTTAGCCCGTTTATGAAGTAACAGATCGGTTTCCTTTGACTGGTAAGCCATGGGCCCAGTGTATTTAGAATTCATTAAAGTGCCAATTTGCGTAATTAGAACCATCTTTCGTTTCTTTTAAAGACTTTCTTTTGTGAAGCCATCCTTTGTGGACGGTACATAATTAGTGGATGAATGTTAATGGAATTAGTACAGTATGTACCGAGTACAGTGCATCTCTAGGACTTATTGTTGAAATATGTATAGCTGCTATGAATGCAAGTTGAAATGCGGGTGTGTGGTAAAAGCCTGGATGCTCATGTGCCAATAGGGTTGCCACCTGTCACTTCTACCAACATCGAAGGTATGGGTTTTCGATTTTTTACGGGAGACAATGAGGGCAAGAAAATCCAAGTATCCCAGTTAGATGGAGAGGGACAGAGGCTATCAGAACTGACAAGAGTCTACGTCAGCCAACTTCAACGTGGGCAACCCTTCGAGATTTTTCCCTAATTTAAACAAAATTTTTTCGTAATTTAATATTTATTGTTTGAAAAAACTGCTTTCTAAAGCTCTTAATTTTGTAAAGAAAATGTACTAAAGATCTTTAGATTTAACGTAAAAGAATATTTGATTTGTAGCTTCGTCTTCACTATGCCTTCAATATTTAATCGGTTTTGGATATTCGTCCAAACACAGGGAAGAAAATCTTTTTACTAGGTACTAGATTGTTTACGTAATCATTTTGCTAATTAGTCTAGGTCTTATTTCATTTTGCGAATTACGGGTGCCTATAAGGGGCGACTGACAGTCGCAGCCCAACCATCCTGAGGATGCCTCGTTTAGAGGCGAAAAACGTGTCGAATTTATTTTGGATTCGCTTTGCGGAGAATCGCTAATTGTTAGGGTCCATGACTCATGACAGACATACTCTCGACTGACAGGGAGTTAGGTCTTGTTGGCCTCTTCTTTTATCGATCAATTCATTTGGTTTATAATTTTGGAGGTTGACAATTCCGAGGGTGAGTGTTGGGTCCCTCTCTATAATTGTGTAACCCTATTTGACAACCCTATCAGTACCAGTGGTTTTATTGACAAATCACCACAAATCACAGAAGTAATATTTATAGCTATGACGTTAAAAAATCTAATAAAATCGGTCACAGAAGGCCATCAAAATTGGAAATATCCTGTTAGGTATAATATTTATTTTCTATTGTTATATTCACGGTCATTTTACTGTTTAAATGAACTTGGTTACCATGAGAATGCCAATACTATATTTAATGATCTAAGTACTATACCTCAGTGCAAGATTTAACTGTCTAAAGAATTTTAAATAAAACTATAACACATTATTTTTTTTTAATACTCGTAAAAGATAAATACTCGTTTAATTTCATCCACTCCTTGTTTGTCAATGTAATCGAGTAAAAATACCATCAGAAATTAATCTGCCAGCTCAAAAGCCTTCCCTAATTCGCTCGTTCCGTACGTCGTGACGTCATAACAAATTAATTACAAGACAAACATTAATTATGTAGCGAGCAACGCTTGAGAACGCGCGGGAAAAGAAAATAACAAGCAAGATGGCAGCGGTTTGTTGCTCGCTGTGAAAAATTAAAATTAGAATGGGGTTGCTAAGTTTGTTAAAATAATGAGGGTATGTGAAAGGAGTCTTTTATAAGTTGGAGTAAATAAAGAAGTCTTGGCATGGATAGACGGACCGTGAATGTTTTAGTGTTGCCCGTATGGAAAAGCGTTTCTCCCATTATGAAATCTGTCATGTCACATGTGTGTGGGACGGAAAACGCGAACGTTAGCACTGACTTTTCAGACCAATCCTTCGGGAATTGCGGGTGCTTTTTACATTATTGAAAAGACATGTCTTCAGCACTTTATGCAAGTGAAATGATTTAAATTAAATAGGTAACTGCTACTATTACAGTCTGTCCGTACACGTTTTGTGTGTGAGCGTAATGGAATGGCATCCAGAATCTTTTGCCTCCAGAGCGGCGCCACGTTGCACTGGAGTGACATTGACACTTGACAGTTCAGACAGTCTGTTCCTAACTTCGCGATAGGGAGTTTTTGTAGTGACACTAACAGGTAAAGTGACAGCTGTCACTTCGCTTCGAAAAGTTTTTGCCCCAATTAATATATCGGCACGATTATGCTAGGTACTAATAAACTATTATTTGCCAATGACCTAAGAAGCATATGCTGTATTAGAGAAGGTGACATTATTTGCATAATATTATGACAATGCAATTAAATAATGCCAAGGCTGAGATTGCAAGATACATTCTAATATGCACACGTGTGCATAATTTATACAGTTGTAAATAATTAATTAGTGAAGAGCATGATGATGACACAGAGTTTAGTAACTGCATAGCTTTCACGCTCGTTAGTCGCTAGCGACTGCGTAAAAAATATAGGGCCACTTAGCCAATTCTGAATTATTTAGTGCAGAATTTGTTTCTGGGTTTATGTCTATTGGTATTTAGAATTAGATAATAAATAATTACCCTAAACAATGTTCCAACCTACCTCGTCCACACTTTCCTACCTCCACATTGTCCTCATAAATTCTTAGAATATTTACGAATACGCTGGCAACCCCGTGTTCCACCATTCTGAACGCATCTGTCAATGACACGCGGGAAACTCTCTCAGGGTTCCTTTTTTAAAAATTCCTTCCTGTTCGGGAGCGCTCGAGCGGCTGTGACGTCTGGTGCGCGGGAATGCGTGTGTGAATCGAGTGCTAAGGCCGAGGTTATGGTGGGATGAGCTGTGATACCTTGCTCCGCTAGACAATGCTGTGTTACATCAATCATGTGACATTGGTACCTATTTATTGGTGGTAGAGCCAAGCTGCAATAGACTGCAGCTCATATACGGGCTGGCTCGATCGGGTTTATCAACCTTACACAGAAGATCGGCGTATAGTTGCTATTGCAGCTGCGTTTCGTACGATGAGTGAGAGAGCCCGACTCCCGCCCCCCTTCTTACCCTCCCTTCGTTCCACTCCCCTTCAGGTTGGCAACGTGAGAGCAATGCCTTTGGTATTGCAAGCATCCATAGGCTACGGTACACTTGTTTGCCAATTCAGTCCCATAAAAAAAACGTAAAGCGTATGCTAACATCATCATCAACGTTAACATCATCTAATATGTGGAAAGGACAGCTATTCAAAAACTTCTATCCGCCTCCAATCAGATCAGAAGGTCCCAGGTTCGATCCCCGGTGGGGCATGCACCAATGGATGAATTTTCATCTATGTGCATAATTTACAGTTCGCTGACGGTGAGGGAAAACATCGTGAGGAAACCTACCTATCCCTCGGGATTAGGTAATAGTCAGTTCCTGTATACACGGCGACACGGTTCACCACCTGTCACGTTGGGTTCTGACTATCTAGTGAAACGTGGGCTTTGAGTTGGTTAATACCTCCACAATGTGGGGGTGTATGGCCACTCAAGCCTCTGACTACCCCAGGACGGGGATAAAAGTCGTGACGTTACATTACATTACATTACTATCCGCCTCAGTCAGATATTAAGGTCCTGTCATCTAGACGGCGACAACTCGCCAAAGCTGTCCTAGTATTTACAATGCTACATGTCATACTATGTTCTTAATGCGACACAGCATTGACAAGCGGTGCGCTACAGCTCATCACAGTTCCGGCCTTACATACAACAATAATTTCTCCATTGATTGAATATAACGGTAGATTTTTTCTAGTGTTGGCGATTCTCGATAAGTGCTATTTTCTTTGGAATTAAATTAATATCAATGGCTGAGGCGCATGCCGCGTCCGACCACTCAGTTTTGACGTCGGAACGCTTAGACAAGCGCTGGCTTCCTCCAATAGCGGCGCCGTCATATAACGGCCGTAACTAGAACGTTGGCTATGTAAACAAAATGGCGCGGTTTCCTGGACCGCTACCTGTTAACGTTGCCAATGTTATTGTGCGGCCGTTATATGACGGCGCCGCTATTGGAGGAACCTATAGCATAATGCTATGGGTTCCTCCGTCCAATTTATAGAGTGTTTACAATGGTGTTACAACGCATTTCTAGGAACAAAAGTGATTTGTAATGCCAGTTTAAGTTCATCATAATTTTCTATTTGGGGATAATGTCTTCTTATCTTATGGTTAGTGGCCAACCTGGTGTCAGAGTTTGTCAAGCCGCCGGAAGGCCTCTGACAAAGCTTAACGACTGCTGCCTAGATGACAACAACCGGGACCGACTTTTAAAGTGCCCTCCGAAGCACGGAGACGCTCAATTCAAATGCTACTAAACGGACACCCATCTCTGTCTGACCTTGCCGAGCGTTGCTTAACCTCCGATCGTTTACCGATCAGTGATTGCAGCTGGCTACGAGCGGACTAGTGCTCGAAGCATCTAGACACAGCAAATATCAAAGCGAACGAGGCGTTAAAGTTATAATTAACTAAACCAGTGTTAATTAGACCCGCGTGGAGGCGACCCCGACTCGATTACCCCTCCCCCCTCCCCCGGGCGTGTAATTGATAATCGATAATCGGGAACTAGGATATTCATTAGCAGATAAACCAATATTGACTTCGGAGGAAATGGGAAAGGATTTTACTTGAAATTATTGAGGAAAGTTCGGAGGGAACTCTGCGGTGGATATTTGGATGGAAGGATTCGTGATAAAACTGTTTGTTTCCTTTACTTAAATAAATAAAAACTCTAGTAGTAAACGAGGTTTTGGTGAGCCTATATTTTTTTATAAATCCATAGAGAATGAAAAAAGCCGGCAAGTGCGGGTCGGACTCGCACATAAATGGTTCCGTACCACCATAGAATAAAATCTTCAAAAATATGTAGTTGTATGGGGACCCCTTTATTTTTATTTTTCATTTTATTTCTAGTATTTGTTGTTGTAGCGGCAACAGAAATACACATTCTGTGAAAATTTCAACTTTATCTATTACGGCTCGTGAGATACAGCCCGCTGACAGACGGACAGCGAAGGTAGTAATAGGGTCCCGTTGGCACTTTGGGTACGGAACCCTAAAAAAGAAATTGGCTAGAAATCAGGCTACCGCTAGTTTTATTTTGTGAATTCGACGATTTTGTAGCGAAAAAATAAATTATATGTCTATGGTAGCGAACGATCGTGACGTATGTTGAAGACATGCATTCGCGAGCTATGACGTCACCGGATGTAATTAAAGACGGGGCAAGCATATGTTCTTGTATACGTAGCAGGGTTGTTACGAATAAATCACCTTGTTATAAACACCGTGTTTAAAACATGTTTTAAACATTTAAAACATGTTTTAAACATTTAAAACATGATAATTGATGGAATCAGGCGTAACTTTGCGGAAATAAACAAAAACCACCGTGTTTAAAACATGTTTTAAACACGGTGATTTATTCGTTCTGTTTTAAATCAATGTTTTAAACAATGATTTAAACACGTTTTAAACAGTTTTAATTTTAAATTTCCGTTTTTTTTGCAACTCTGAATTTACGTAGTCACCGGATGAAATTATAATAATATATGACTATTACTTGTATAAGTATCATTATACATTTTTAGTGGTGGTATTATTGGTATTAGAGCGAAGCTGCAGCTCATATATGGGCTGGCTCGACCGGGGTAGTACCACCCTCTCACAGAAGATCGGCGTGAAGTAGCGATTACAGTTTCGTACGATGAGTGAGCAAGCCAGGAGGACCCTCTCCTTTTTCCCCTCCCTATGTCCGTCCCACTCCTCTTCAGGTCGGCAACGTGCGAGCAATTCCTTCGGTATTGCAAGCATCTATAAGCTACAGTTACTGCTTAACATCAAGCGGGCCGTACGTTTCAAAATGACATGTTTTTTAAGTTCTCGACTAATCAATACCGACCGGCCAGAAACAGATTCTAATGACACCCAAAATTAAAAATACTACATTTTCTTTTTTTTAACAAAGAATGGGAATATTAAACAACCATAAATCAAACGGTCCCCGCCAAAAAGGCAGAGACAATAAGCTTCTTTTTAACTTAAATTATTTATAATTAATCATTCATACTTCCTGTTATGGGAGGCAAAGGATTCGGGAAATTAATGTCGAAAAGAAAAATGCAAAATGATGGCGTTTTATTTATTTAAGCTGCCTTTGGCTTGTCCCAAGTGTGCCTTTAATCTGGAGGGGTGGGTGGAAGTGGATTCTCAGACACGTGGCTTAAAATGGGGGATAATTGCCCAGCAGTGGGATAAATAAGTCGAGCAAAATCTCACCTAATCTCACGTGGGGGAGAGGTGGGGTCTCGGCAATACTCACGTATTTTTTTTTACCTCAAGAAACAATGTAAAATTGCGAAAAAACTGGGTTAAATTATGTAAAACATGTTTCCCCACTAGAATATGGCTTTTGAAAAATCTCACGTGAGATTAGAGGGGGAGGGAGGGGGTCGAGCCAAAACTCACGAAATCGCACCAAGGGAGGGGGGGGGGGGTCGAAAAATCGCATTATTTACAAGGTATTTGACCACATTAATAGCGTTTGATACGGTGAGGGAAAACATCGTGAGGAAACCTACCAATCCCTCGGGATTAGGTAATAGTCAGTTCCTGTATACACGGCGACAAGGTTCACCACCTGTCACGTTGGGTTCTGACTATCTGGTGAATCGTGGGCTTTGAGTTGGTTAATACCTCCACAATGTGGTGGTGTACCACTCAAGCCTCTGAGTACTCCCGAATGGGGATAAAAGTCGTGACGTTACATTTCATTAATAGCGTTTGGTGTGGTAGCTTATACCATGAATGAACAGTTTCACCTGAACAGGCCAGTGAAACCCGCCGGAGCGCAGCGGATGGAAGGTCGGCTTGCGACAGACGGTTCACTTAGTTGACTTTTTAGTTTAGCTGTATTGAGCAAACGGCGCGATGCTAACGGTAATATGTCAGGGACTGTAGTATTCTGTACCAACCACAGAGTAAAGACTAAAGAAAGAGGTGCCCTTATTAGATATTTGTATGAAACAAAACGTGGTCATTGTTTTTTCATTTTCATTTTACTATTTACTGGTAAATACTTAGTTGAACTACTCGTTTCGTTTTATGTCGATGTTAGTACTAGGCCGACCACTCGGCCGACTTGCTTAGGGTCAGTCCCCTTAGTAACTGGTCCATGGTACCAACAAACTAATATCTCACTGGAATTTGCTGGTGAAATGTCAAAAGGGTATGGGCACTTTTGTATGAACACTAAGCCCTAAAATTGAACAACAGTGATGAAATCTATGTCATATGAAAGCTCTTGGTGTGTACTTTATTTCATTCTTTCGCAGAAGTTCAAATCCAGTGCGAAAATGGTGTTATGGTATGTTCAAAATAAGGAAATCTCTTCAGAAGTATGGTAAACAGGCATCTTCTGGGTGCGCTCGCTCCATCTTCGACCTCATCTCTGCACCTGCGGCATGATTGAGGTTAAGAGCAAGCCCATTATTAGTAAAAAAAAACAAAACAAAACTAAGCAGGCTCCAAAAACGCACCAAAACACAATTTTCGCGCTGGATTTGAACATAACTGACATAGAATGAAATAAAGTACACTTCAAGAGCTTCCATATGACAAATACTTAATTCATCATTGTTGAACAATGTTTGAAAAGTGGGCCCACAATATGACGCATGGTGCTTTCAATACAAAAAGCATTAACCATTGTGGGAAGGCCCCCATAAGGTGGACCAACGACCTAGTGTAGGTCGCGGGAAACCGCTGGATGCAAGCAGCACAGGACCGGGCGTTGTGGGACACCTTGCGGGAGGCCTATGTCCAATAGTGGACGTCTTTTGGCTGAAATGATGATGACGAACAAAATAATGCGTTGACATAATATATTTCTTAGTGGAATGATGTAAAACTTTAACCATCTTTTTACTATTACACCATTACGTTACGAAGTCGTAAAAGTAATTAAGAAAACTGTTACTAATTACCATAGACTATTTTAAGTTTTACCACGTTCACGCAAGGTCAAGTAAACAATGGGTCTATGGATTTACATTAAAAAGTAACCGCGTGTGTCTATGGAATATGAAATGGGAGTAACTGTGCACTGCAGTGGCGGCACGCTATGATGGCCGTTTTGACGTGTGGGAGGGTGGAAAAAAATGAACCTTATTGTAACGGAATAAGACAAATACAAACATTGCCAGACTAACACACCAACTGTATGGTCCCAAACTAAGCAACGCTTGTACTATGGGTACCGTACAATGGACTGGGGGCGATCCCAGTGACACCCAGACCAGGGCAAATTACGAAAAGGCCGTTTCCATAGCCCAAGACATTAGCAAGAAAGAGGAAACATGACTATCCAAATAGTTTGTAAAAATAAATAACTTGCGAAATAATTTCACAAGGAAATCAACCAATATGCATTTTAATTATACAATAATAGACTCTATTAATGGGTAATAAGTGTCATTAGGAACGCATATTAAGATGGCGGCGAGGTCGTTGACCCGGAGAACGAACCGTTACTCCCGCGCAGCCAATATGGCCGCGAAAAAGTTGCGCGCAAAGGAACGAAGCATAGAGCCTCTGATTTATTTTTTAAATTAAGCAATAGTTTAAAAAAACTAGGTTTTAAATGGTTATTTGTATCGAAGCACTTTTTATTGATGGCAGATAGCTGTAGCCGATTGACTGCAGTTAAATGGGCTGGCTCGACCAGGGAGTACCACCCTCTCACAGAAGATCGGTGTAAAGTAGCTATTGCAGCTTCGTTCAATGAGTGAGAGAACCAGAAGTCCTTGGAAGCCATCGGCCATCAGTTCTTCGGGCTATGTGCCCCGCCCACTGCCACTTCAGCCTACTGATTCGCAGGGCTATGTCCGTCACCTTGGCCTGTCTACGTATCCATATTTATATTTCTATCTTCCACTCCACCACTTACAGTAAGATGTTATACATGTTATAATACAACGTGGCGGGCCCGTTAGCGTGGTTGGCGCGGAGGCGCCATTCACGCTGCAGGTCGTAGGTTCGATTCCTACCCGGGACATGCATTTGTGTGCATGAACATGTCTGTATGTCCGGAGTCTGGGTGTATATGTATATTAAGTATGTATTTACAAATAAAAAAGTAGTATATGTAGTAATATCTGTTTTCTGGTTTCCATAGTACAAGCTCTGCTTAGTTTGGGATCAGGTAGCCGTGTGTAAAAAATGTCCCGGGATATTATTATTAATGTTGTCAAGAGGAGAATGGACGGACCAGTCCTAAAGTTAAATAAATACACATTTATCTTTCTTTCCTCACAAGCAGTGCTTCTTCTTATCGTATGGTCAGTGGCCACCCTTGTGTCCGAGTTATTCAAGCCGCCCGAAGGCCTCTGACAAGGCTTAACGACTGCTGCCTAGATGACAACAACCGGGACCGACTTTTTACGTGATCTTCAACGCTCAGTTCAAATTCCACTAAATAGTCACCCAACTGTGAATGACCGTTTACTGGGGCCCGATTAGGGGGTGCATTCCGAAATTTCATAATTTCGAAATTTCGGACCATTTTTGCACAGTTTTCAATTTCGGAATTTTGGCCATTCAGTTTCGGAATCCGAAATTAAATTTAGTTTCTTAACAGCTGCCGTAATTCTTGAATGAATCATTTTTCCATTTCGTGCGCTATCCTAGAGTCTTTATATTGGAACTAGAACATTATGGAACTATTAAAATGCCTGTAGAATAATATCCCGCGACCTAAATATTGAGAATAAAAGTACAAAAATATTATGTTAGTGGGATACTACTTACTAGTGATGTACCGAGTCGGCTATTTTTGGTATTTGAAATTTCTGGTATTAGTTAAATGATGTAATTAATAAAATAATGATTATCATAATATAATCAGTAATATGTTTTTCCTTTACACAACATAAGGGCTACAGCAGTGATTTTGCAACTGTAGAGAGACTAGATAGTCGCCAAAACGGGACGCAGCATCGATACAGTCCGTCAGTCGTACCGTCCCTAAGATAACAAAATTAGCAATTAACGAATTCACAACAAAAAATGGACTTTAGTGTTTAGACTTATAGACAACTTATAGATAAGGACGCGATTTGAGTATCCGACTTAGTATTCGAATTCCATAAAGTACCGTGTTCGAATACTGTGTATCCGAGGCCTATAATCTGTATACTCGAGTATGTGAGTACTCACTAAGTATTCGAATCGGTATTCATGTCAGCCTGCCTCGGTACATCTCTACTACTTACTTATATTCCCAAAACTGTTCATATTTCCTGGAGGGGTTTATCAAAGCGGGGCAAAATTCGACAAGTTTCATCAAGTCTTTCAAATCAAAGGCTTGCGTCAGCCTGGACTTTCTCTCAGTTTTAACTTATTAAGCCTAAACATGATGCGTAAAACTAGAGTCTATGAAACCAAACCCAAGAAAACGTTTGAACATTATCATAGAGGCACGAAATAGCTATAGAGCGAGGGTTATTATTATGTGAAGGTATGTATTTCTGTCCTGAACCTGTTTCTTATTAATCAGAATTTGATCAATAGTAGAAGACCCTATTTGCTAATCATGAGATTAGGTTAGGCAGAGGCACGTACAGAGGACCAGATCATTAGAAATTTGTGGAATAGATCAACGGCACAGGAGTGAAATCAGTGTCGGGTAAAGAGCTTATTACACCTTCCTAAATTTAGGCTACTTAATTTAGTCGTGACTGAATTTAGGCAAGTGTAATCGCATTTAGCAAGTTAGAATCCTAAATAATCAGAAGCTTTCTAAATTAGGTTCTAAATTTAGTGTCTAAATTTAGGAAGGTGTAATAAGCTCTTAAGGAAAGAGCCCAGACTGTTTTTAATGTCCTTTCGAGATTTTCCCCATAAATCCTAATTCTCCTTTAACCATTTCGCATAGACTTCCTTCAGTATCCTCCATTTATCTGACTATAAGCGACTGTAGTCTAGGGGCGAGCACGTTGGGCCAGCAATCAGAAGGTCCCAGGTTCGATCCCCGGTGGGGCATGCAACAATGGATGAATTTTCATCTATATGCATAATTTACAGTTCGCTTACGGTGAGGGAAAACATCGTGAGGAAATCTACCTATCCCTCGGGATTAGGTAATAGTCAGTTCCTGTATACACGGCGACAAGGTTCACCACCTGTCACGTTGGGTTCTGACTATCTGGTGAAACGTGGGCTTTGAGTTGACTTAATACCTCCACAATGTGGTGGTGTATGGCCACTCAAGCCTCTGAGTTTGCTGACTTTGCTTTGGTTTCTAATGGTCAATGGTCCAGCTTGCTGAAGTCTTTCGCTTAATAATATTGATCTAATTACGTCAATGAGACTGCCAGCAATGTGGAGACTTTGCTTATTTTATCTTCTTCTTTTATTTAAGTACCCGAAGGCCCTTATCATTGTAGCTGATGACGCTCTTTCCATCATTTCCAGTCTAGGGCAGTATCTTTCACCTCCTGATACTATATGATATCAACCTTAAAATAAATCTAATTGTAATTTATTCCTGGTCTTGCGTCTTCCTCATCATCGCTTTCCTCCTATCTTTTTTCTAAGATGTTTTTTATAAAGTTGTCATATTGTATGAGATGAAAACATTTTTCTTCTGCTACTAAGTATTGTTTCTAAACGTTCTTCTTTATTTGACTCTCATTTGTAACAGTTTTTTTTTTCATTATCCTTCATCACCACATTTCAAACGTTTCAATCTACCCTATGCTCGTCTCTTTCAATGAGGGTCCACGATTCACACCCATATAGCGCTTCGCTTTATTTTATTTATACAATTACGAAATTGCCTGAGCTGGCTCTGTGAAAATATTTTTGATGGTATCTGAATGAAATGTTTTTGGTTTGTTGTCTGTTTGTCTGTATATCTGTACTTATGTTCGAGCATCACAAGAAAATGGCTCAACCGATTCTAACGAAGCTATCACTAAACATATCATCACAATATTAGGGGTCGAGCTACAGAATAAAATCTAGTGCTAGTTGAAGCTGCGGCTGAAAGCTATTTTTCATCGTAAAATGATTCGAAAACGACATGTCTGTTGTTTTTTTTTTTAATGAAACTAGCCGTAAAACACTAATTTATACTAAACATTTCAAATCTTACAGTAAAATTGCAATTTATAATCGATTTACCAAAATGACGTTTCAATTTCGGAATTCCGAAATTTCGAAACTGACGAGCCCAATTTCATAGGCCAATTCCGAAATTGAAAATCTACGAAACTGCACGCCCTAGGCCCGATTCACGTAACCAAAACCGTAACGACATTTCAGCGATATAGACGTTGATAGCCTTTTCTTGTTACGAAAAGGCTATCACCGACTATATCGCTGAAATGTCGTTACGGTTTTGGTTACGTGAATCGGGCTACTGATCAGTGATTGCAGCTAGCTATGAGCGCTTCCACGTTACATTACAAGCAGCGCTCAACCACGAGTATGACTTGAGCAACTATCACTCCTCTTGTGCTCTCTTCTAAGACTTCCACCCTCTTGTCTCCACATTCTCCTCAAACATGATTGACTTACCTAAAACACGCTCTGCACATAAATAAATCGGTGGCCATCTTTCCATTAACGGATTATTTTTCCAATACCCACCTTCATATCAGTTGGATTTTATTATTAATAGCCTTTTAATGGCGGTCCCAGGCGCCCGTGTTTTTGCCGAAGCCTTTGTGTACAAAGGGACTGATTCTATTTAGTATGTCCATTAATGTTTACCTAAGGCGTGTTTGAAAGCATAAAAATAGGTATATTAATGTAGAATTTTCACCTTCACTGCTTCGGAGGGCACGATAAGCTGGCGGTCCCGGGTGTCATTTAAAAATCTTTGACAGTCGTTTCGGGTAGTCAGAAGCCTGAAAAATCTGACAAAAAATGATTTTACCCTTATTTTGTCGATAGTCTATTACTCTTTGAAGGTGTTGGCCCTGAGGTACACCCACAGGAGGCCACAGGTTGACTCAATGTTCTTATCGTATGGTCAGTGGCCAACCTGTGGCCTGATTCACGTAACGAAAACCGTAACCATATCTCAGCGATATAGTCGTTGATAGCCTTTTCGTATTAGGAAAAGGCTATCAACGACTATATCGCTGAGATATCGTTACGGTTTTGGTTACGTGAATCGGGCTATTGGTGTCAGAGTTGTTCAAGCCCGCAGGCCTCTGACATGTCTAGATGACAACTGGGACGAGTTTTCACGTGGACGAAGCACGAAGACGCTCAGTAGCCCGATTCACGTAAAAACAAACAATTCAAATAACGCTGAAGTTCGAAAGTCGTTCGTTCGAAATCCTTTCAAGTTGGTATTCGCGTGTTCTTTGAACGCAGTTCGATAGGTCTTCAACTCAAACGTTTATTCAACGAAAAACGGTTACTCAACGAAAAACGGTTACTCAACGACTTGTTGCCGTGACGAAAAGGCTATCAACGATGGTCGGTACGATATCGTTACGGTTTTTATTACGTGAAGCTACAGTTCAATATACCACAATGAATGTAATGTAATGTCCTAATGAAATAGGTATATGGGCACATTCGTTGCGTGGGAATTCGTCCACCACTTTTGACGTATTTCAAAAGAAAATTTGCTGCGGGGATTTTTTTTCCGTGTAGTTAAAAGGTCCACATATTGTCTCCCTGCGGGTGTCGTGACAGGACACGCCATACATACATACATACATCTGCTAATGGGAGCTGCGTGTCGCGATGGACCCGCCACCTGTCGCTCGGCTCTATATCTTCCTGGTCATGTCCTGATGACTTCTTTTGGTGTATAAGACCCCTAGACAAGTGGCTTCGTCTAGCGTTTCTACAAACCGCTACGCTTCATGTATGGAAATGACATAAGTCACGTGATCTACTTATCGACTTGTAATGTCATTTCCATACAAGCGTAGCGTTTTGTAGAAATGCTGGGAATGAAGCCACTTGTCTAGGCGGGCTGTGCCACCATCTCTATCATACGCCATTGGTGTGGTCATTCCCAAGGTTATAAATCGAATGTGGTTGAAAAGTGTGTCCAAAATCTCTTCAGCTGTTTATGTCTCTGTCCAACCCTCCGCGATGTAATTAGTCAACAGTAGTTTCATCTCAACCCCGCCCCGCTGCGTTAATGGGATATCCCATTAGGCTCATTCTAATGTTATTTGTTCACCCCATTGCCCGGCTAGGGGCTGATCTCATACAAGTAACTAATGTATGATCTGCGACTGTTGATGGGACTATGTAACACTAGATGTGCCCCGCGGCTTTGCCCGCGTGTAAATTGTTGTGTAAGATTAGCATATGTCTTATTCGAGAGCCTACACTATCTACGTTACAAATTTCATTAAAATCGGTTTGGTAGTTCGTGGTAAAAACATTCACACACTCGCACACACTTACATTCGCATTTGTAATATTATAAGTAGGATAGGATTAGTAGGATGATGGGAATCCCCCAACGGATGGTCAGACATTCCTAACACAAATTAGATACATCTAGGGTAGAACTTAACAAGGTCCCGGGTTCTTTAAATATTGAAGTAAGCCCACTACTTGCACAAACATGTTGCTTGATGACTAATAGTTATATGATTACCTCATACCTCATTGCTGATAAAATATAGGAGAATCTAGTGACAGGTGGCGAGTCCATCGCGACATGTAGCTCCATTAGCTAGTGTGGGTATCCTGCCGTTACACCCAAAGGGAGACTAGGCGTGGGGCTGTTTTAACGACACGACATTGCAGTAAAACCTGCTTGATTCAATTAAAAACTCATCTGAGGATCCAAGACCTCATCGGGTGCCACTTAAATTCACTTGAACATCAATATACTTGATCTAATAACCTCAGTGACCTCACATTTGACCCTCACAGGGTCTATTAAAGTGAAATCCAAACATCCTTAAATCATAATCAATGCTGAACATCTTGATTAAGAGTAATGGCGTCATATAAACTAACAATTTCTATTGTATGTGGGTGGACTATAGATTTATGACGTCAGTCGGCGATGTTACGGTCTTAAATGGTTCTTTATTAATTAGTAGTTTTGAGGACAGTTTGATCTCAAACGTATTATGAGGTGTGTTTATTATTTTTTCTGATTTTTGAAATTCCGCAAAAATTTTGTCAAATAGTCCGAACTCGTGGCCGTTTCACGGAAATTTAGAAGATTCTGCTGGGGGTCGGAAAAATGAACACCATTCATGATTCATCATGATTGATTATGCAGAATTGCTGCAAATGTTGCATAGTGTCGGTATTACCTGGATTCGGCCATGTCATTTAGCAGAATTACAGATGGATTTTATTACAGATGAATTATTCTCTGGAATAACATGTCTACAAACACATGGGCGTTATTTGTACTCAACTTGTCAGAAATTTGTAGGTCGCAGATAATAATTGCACCGATACAGATAAAGAGACAGCGGATAGTATTTATCAGGTACATTAAACATATGATAATATTCGAATAACATCGAACATTTCTGTATGCTATCATCTTTGAGTCATGTTTATTATGGTGCTAACTTCGGCGTCAATATGGCAAAGACGATAAGCTATTAGGGCCTCCGCAGACTTGCTACTTTTAGCATCGGCGACCGGCGTTTTTGTGACGTATCGATGCTGCGTCGCGTTTCTTCGAGCGCGAACAAGCGAGACGCAGCATCAAAATCGCCGATCGCCGATGCTAAAAGTAGCTAGTCTGCGGAGGCCCTTATTGATACTTTTTGGTCTATTACCAAAGAATCCGGGCAAATAGAAATGGTCTTTCCGTAATATAGTTCAAAGTTAGGTTAGTTTGAGTCAATAAAGTTTTTCTTTCTTTAATTTACCCTGCCTCTATGAGTCACTGGGATAGCCCGAAGCCCCCAGTACATTGTACAGTAGGTACTCATAATAGTATACGCTCAGTGAGGCCGTACAAGCCCCCAAGTCGCTTAGCCATTTGCCATTTGGCCATTGCCATTGAGCTGCTATAGTGATCGAGCCTCTGACTGGTCGGCCGACCGGCTGAATGGCCTCTGACTGGTCGATCACTTTCAAAATGTCACAATGGTTAAGCGACTTGGAGTCCAGTTGGGGTGGTTGTCTGATGATATCTATACCAATATTATAATGTGGTGAAATTGTATGTCTTTAGGAGGTAATCTCTGGAACTACCGCGCCGATTCTGATAATTCTTTTGCAGATTGAAAGTTACATTATCCCTGAGTGACGTAGGCTATATCATGAATACCACGCGGGCGCAGTCGCGGGTAAAGCCTTATTAATATTTTTAAAACGCAACTACCTAATAAGGAGTAAATCAGCGGTCAACTCCGGCGCAGCGTCGTGATGCGCGCGCCGACCGCCTTTCACTCGGCAGCCGGCTCGGGTTGCGCGAGCGCATGTCCTACTGACGGGTACTGTTTATATTTATGTACTTACTTACTGACGTACTTAGATGACGTATTTACGGACTCCGTCTGACCTGACTGTGGGAATGTTGTTATATTTTACCAAGAATCATTTTTTTTGACTTTTACGATCAAATACTGAAACGCTACGCTTTTTTGGTGATAGAGCCAAGCTGTAGCCGATTGACTGCAGCTCATATATGGCTCGACCAGGGTAGTACCACCCTCTCACAGAAGATCGGCGTAAAGCACGAATTACAGCTGCGTTTCGTACGATGAGTGAGAGAGCCGGAAGTCCAAACCCCCCCTTCCCCTCCCTCCGTCTACAATCCGTACGCAGTGCCTTTGGTGTTGCAAGCATCTATAGGCTATGGTAACTGCTTAGGCCGCTTGTTTGCCACCTCAGGGGGCTTACCACAAGCTCTTATTGCGATTCAATTACAGGAACGTATTAACGTTTCAGCGACTTTTTGTGCAATGACGTACCTTATTGTCATGAAAATAAGAAACGTCATTAAAACGTCGTTAAAACGTTCCTATAATTGAATCGCAATAAGAGCTTGTGGTAAGCTCCCAGTTCTTAAAAAACGCTAGTCAAGTATACCTTAGGGCCTCCGCAGACTAGCTACTTTTAGCATCGGCGATCGGCGATTTCGATGCTGCGTCTCGCTCGTTCGCGCTCGAAGAAACGCGACGCAGCATCGATACGTCACAAAATCGCCGGTCGCCGATGCTAAAAGTAGCTGTAGCCCGATTCACGTAACCAAAATCGTAACAATGTTTCAGCGATATAGTCGTTGATAGCCTTTTCGTTACGAAAAAAGGCTATCAACGACTATATCGCTGAGACATCGTTACGGTTTTGGTTACGTGAATCGGGCCACTGTTTGGTGCTTAAAACTTAAAAGTAATCAGTTTTTCGTAAGCATCGTTTGTCTATTTACCGTATAATGGACTGAGTGGGCCGAATGGAAAATAGAAGCAAGGTTTTCCTTTGACGTGTAAAATTGGTAATATTTTTGTAAATAACAAAATGATTGGGCAGTTCTACGTGTTGGAAACATACGGGCGGGTATTTTGAACGGGCGCGTCGACAGTCTTGACTTAATGAAGGATCTGTGAGGGACGCCAATTGCCTAGTGGTAAGGGCCGTCATCATAACCGGGACATTCTAGGTTCGATCCCGATCCGAATCTATTGACGTCAGCACTTAGCACAAGGAGCAAACAGATGATTCATTAAAGCAAGGTTGCTCAAAATCGATCTTGCACTTACGCAAGATCTTGCAAGACTTAGAAAGAACAAAGCTTGGTCTTAGCGCTAACATACACGGACTGCAATTTTGCAGTTTGGTTGCAGTCGACGGCACGCGACTGCACACGGACTGCATTTTGCAGTCGGAAATGACAGCTCTATTGCAGTTGGTTGCAGTCGACCGCACGCGACTGCTTCCGACTGCAAAATGCAGTCCGTGTATGGCGGCGCTTAGTCATGCTGTAAATCTTCTAGATCTCGCGATACTACAGCAATTACTATAAAAATGTATAGATAAAACGTTGTCGCCTTTGTAATGTGAATCCAGCGTCAGTCCAACGTTGATTTGATACATCCGTAGTATGTGATTTTTGACAACTCTCTCTAGTAGTTTTCAAAGTCGAAGTCTAGGTTCAAACATCCTTGACTTATAGTCTCATTTTTAATTAGACGAAGTAAACTGACAGGTGCTTATGACACTTTTCGATATAAATAGAACAAATAAGGTTCAAATTCATAGAACAGTGGCATTTTCAGCTGTCAGTTTACTTCGTCTAATTAATAATCAGACTATAGGGCCTCCGCAGACTTGCTACTTTTAGCATCGGCGACCGGCGATTTTGTGACGTATCGATACTGCGTCGCGTTTCTTCGAGCGCGAACGAGCGAAACGCAGCATCAAAATCGCCGATCGCCGATGCTAAAAGTAGCTAGTCTGCGGAGGCCCTTGGATGTAAAAAATTAGAGGATCACACCCCAGTTTAGCCAAGTTTATACTCGTCGGGAGCGTCCCTGTTAAGTCCCCGTATGTCACTCCGCGGTTACCATGTCGGGCAGTACACGGTCCACCGCGCACCAATTGCGTCCATACTTTTACTATAGGCAAATACGTGTCGGGCCGTTACGGAATCACTGTAACACTATAGAAATAACATGCAAAAACTGTTAGGCAACGATGTGAAAAGATTCTGATTAAAATTATTTGAGCGTCTTCATGTTAGAGGCACTTATAGCTAGCTACAAACACTGCGATCGGAGGCTATGCAGCGCTTGGGAACGTCAGAGATGGGTGACCCTTTTTTTTTTGTCCGGGCATGTTTTGGCCCGGCCCGCGAGTAGTCGGGTTTTAGTTTCTAAACTTACTTTTTATTTAATTATTTTGGAGTTATAGGTAACAATATATATATTTTTGAAACGTGCTCATCAAGCTCTTTCATTTGATACCCCACACGGTTTCTTAAAAAATGTTTTTTTTTAGTCCATGACATTATGTCCTCTAGAGGGCGCCACATGCAATTTTATGTGACGTCACATAGCCTATAACCAGCGCGCCATTAAGCCGCTTCTAACGTCAAATTACGACAAGTCGTTTGAAAGTTAGGTGGGAACAGATGCACATACATACATACATACCGGTCAAAATCATAACCCTCCGCCGTAGTCGGGTAAAAACAATAAAAACAACTAATGGACAAGGATAGCTGTCGCCAAAATAGGTACATGGTAAAAAATGGTAAAGATAAAACAAAGTTTCCCTACTATCCGTTGCACAGATCCGTCAGCCAGCGCGATTAATAGTGCATTGTGGTTAAGGTTGCTAGTCGGTGCTTACTACGACAGTAGTAAGCCGACAGCCAACGTCTATCTGCATCGGTCTTATTTCTATTAATCTGGGTGACCATTTAGTTGCATTTGAAGTGTGCGTCTCCGTGCTTTAGGGCACGTAAAAACTGTTCCATTGTTATCATTGTCTTGTTAGAGCCAAGCTGTAGCCAATTGACTGCAGCTCATAAACGGGCTGGCTTGACCTGGGTACTACCACCCTCTCACAGAAGATCGGCGTAAAGCAGCTATTAAAGCTGCGTTTCGTACGATGAGTGAGAGAGCCGGAGGCTTAACACCGACTCCCCTTCCCCTTCATCCTTCCACTCCCCTTTAGGGGCCATCCATAAATTACTTCACACGAATTTCATGATTTTTAGACCCCTCCCCCCTTGTCACAGCTGGTCACATTTGCGAGACTCCCTCCCTCCCTGTGTGACGTCACATATTATTACAATTTTCAGAAACTATCAAAAAATTTCGCTAAAAATTCAAATTTCGGTTTTAATACTTAGATATATTAGATTTTTAAATGTGACGTCACAAAACTTAGGACCCCTCCCACCCCCTTGTCACACAAGGTCACATTTCGTCGACCCCCTCCCCCGCCCTTTACGTGTGACGTAATTTATGGATGGCCCCTTAGGTTGGTAAAGTGCGAGCAATGCCTTTGGTATTGCAAGCATCTATAGGCTACGGTAACTGCTTAACATCGCTTGTAAAGCCTTCAATATCTAATGGGAAAGGTGTAATCCAGCTATATTGCCACACCATTATTGAATATCATGGAAAAACTCCATTAATGAATGGGGTTCTACCCCTGTGACGGCTCTGTTGGCACTTGGTTGCTTGGCAGCCATTGATTCAGGGTGTTCACCCCACGGGTGTAACGTTATAGCTTCCTTTATCGCCTTGTTATACTACTGCCTACCCCGAATACAGGTGTGGTCGAGTTAATAGGTTTCGTACCGCGAAATGGACGGACATTGTTGACATTGTCAAGATTCTCAAAAACGGCTGTATCAAGTTGGATTTAACATGAAATAAATAAATATCGCCAGGCAAACACCAACTGTATGGTCCCAAACTGTAGTCTGATTTTTTATTAGACGGAGCCAACTGACAGCTGAAAATGTCGAATTTGAACCTTATTTGTTCTATTTATATTGAAAAGTGACATAAGAACCTGTCAGCCCACTTCGTCTAATTAAAAATCAGACTATAAGCAAGGCTATTTCTCGAAGGTATAATCTCCTCCTGTCCTACTTGAAATTAGGTGTTTGCGTGTGCGCTATGCGTTGGTTTGCGCTGCGTTTGCGTTGGATGCTGCGTGCTGGGATGTGAGCGCGGCGTACAGCTCCGGTACCATTCAGGAGAAATGGTAGTCGGCTTCTCTGGCGTCCCCAGCGGGGATTGAATCGTTAGCATTCCATGGAGTGCGGGTGGTGAGCGACTCACGGCTCCGTTACCGTTCTGGATAAATGGTAGTGAGCGATCACGGTGCAACTCACACGTTGAGTACTAGAGTGGATGCTCTGGCGGCAGGACCTACCGCAGATGGTCCCTGACGCCTCGTAAGGGGTTGCCAGGTATAGTGTGCCTTCTTTTTACCCGACTACGGAGGCGTTATGATTTTGACCGGTATGTATGTATGTGCATCTGTTCCCACCTAACTTCCAAACTACTTGTCGTAATTTGACAAATGAGGTATCGTCAGAAGCGGCTTAATGGCGCGCTGGTTATAGGATATGTGGCGTCACATAAAATTGCATATGGCGCCCTCTAGAGGACATAATGTCATGAACTAAAAAAAAAAAACATTTTTTAATGAAACCGTGTGGGGTATCAAATGAAAGAGCTTGATGAGCACATTTCAAAAATATATATATTGTTACGTATAACTCCAAAATAATTAAATAAAAAGTAAACAAAAAAATATTCTCATCTAGAGGATAGCCGTGGTCCGTGTAGGTATTTTAGGGCCAAATGGCATATGAACACGGACCACGGCTATCCTCTAGATGAGAATATTTTCTTGTTTCATACTTTTTAGAGCGCGTTTTTTCCGTAGTCGGGTTTTAGTTTTTAAACTTACTTTTTGTAACCTTACGGTTGGTAAGGGGGCCACTATAATAAATCTCTTTTGTAATAGGCATGGGTGTTGTCCTAATTAAAATAGAAATGAGTCCAACCGTTTTGCTTTAAACACTTGTAAACTTACAAACTTCCGCATTGAATTAAGTACTACAGTAATACAGTTTCTAGACCTGTGAAAATCTAGGTTTACCGACAGCAATTATAGGTTCTACTTAGCTGCTGTGTGCCGTGAAGATAAAATACATTGCTCGAGCTTTTATGGCTCGTTCCAGATTCACATAATCTGAGCCCATGACTGAAACAGGGCAACGCTGTGAAAAATTCTCTTGCGCGATTCAGGTTTCTATTAAAAATCGCCATATTTGTACTAGCGGCGTCGATTTGGGATGAGCGACATCTATCGAGGCGAGTGGTAAACTTTATACGAGTATTTGTAGTCAGATTGAAATTTAACAAAAAAATACTAGCGTAAGTTATTCCGTATAATATCAGCTATTTGCCAGTGAGTCTCGTCAAACTAGGTGCAGCCGTTTTGGAGATAAGCCGGATCAAACTGACGAACAGACAAATTTTTTTAATTTTTTTATTAAACCGACTTCAAAAAAGGAGGAGGTTTTTTTAAAGCTGTTATTTTGATATTACGAACAGACACTTTAATTTTATTTATTTGTATAGATAGTTAATACTTTGTATCAAGTGAAATCACAAAGTAAATTGTGTAGTTTTTCCACAATGTAACTGTTCAGTTAACTCGCCGCGTGAGTGGTTCAACTTCAAGCTGACCGGTGGCACAGTTATCGCGTAACCTACATACATTTAACTGCCCGGTAAGCATAACAATCTACTACCTTTGTTGTTGTACTGTGTAGAAATATTACAGAAAGAACCGGGGCCCCGAGTCGCGTAACAATTATTAACCATTGCGAAACCATTGGTCTCCAATTATCTTCGTGAATTCTTCATTGCAAACCATTAATTGGTTATTAGAGAGCAAAGAGAGAGAGATATGGTACCCATGGTAGATATGGCTAGACCGGGGTAGTACACCCTCTCACGAAAGATTGGCGTAAAGTATCTATTACAGCTGCGTATCGTACGATGAGTGAGAGATGGAAGCCCAACCCCCCCTCTCTCTCTCCCTATACCCTTCAGGTAAGCAACGTGCGAGCGATGCCTTTGGTATTGCAAGCATAGCCTATGGTAACTGCTTAACATCAGGCGGGCCGTACGTTTGTTCGCCACAAAAACAAAATAAGGGACTGTCAAAGAATATGATTCTGTAGCTGCATTTATTTCCGTACTTAAGGCCCCGCTTCCCAGCCGAGCGTTTTGGCTGTCTGGATTGGTCGAGAACGCACAAACCCCGCCCACTTTTGTTGCGAAAATATCGAAAATCATTAATTGTGTCGTGAAAAACAATTGCATCACCAAAATCGAACTTATTTTTTTAGGTATTATCTTTCTCCATCTATTGCTGAAAAAAAAAATTAAAAATTCCAAGCCGTTTAGAAGGCGATAAAATTTTTAAGACGCAAACAGCTTCACTTTGATAATTTTTTTCACATAGTAAAAGAGCATGTAGCACTTTATTCCTGCTTATTTTTTACCCGACTACGGCGGAGGGTTATGATTTTGACCGGTATGTATGTATGTATGTATGTAAGTATGTATGTATGTATGTATGTATGTATGTATGTATGTATGTATGTATGTATGTATGTATGTATGTATGTATGTATGTATGTATGTGCATCTGTTCCCACCTAACTTCCAAACTACTTGTCGTAATTTGACAAATGAGGTATCGTTAGAAGCGGCTTAATGGCGCGCTGGTTATAGGCTATGTGACGTCACATAAAATTGCATATGGCGCCCTCTAGAGGACATAATGTCATGATCTAAAAAAATAACATTTTTTAATAAAACCGTGTGGGGTATCAAATGAAAGAGCTTGATGAGCACATTTCAAAAATATATATATTGTTACCTATAACTCCAAAATAATTAAATAAAAAGTAAGTTTAAAAACTAAAACCCGACTACTGAAAAATCGCGCTCTAAAAAGTATGAAACAAGAAAATATTCTCATCTAGAGGATAGCCGTGGTCCGTGTTCATATGCCATTTGGCCCTAAAGGACCTACACGGACCACGGCTATCCTCTAGATGAGAATATTTTCTTGTTTCATACTTTTTAGAGCGCGATTTTTAAAGATGAGGTCCTATAGACACGGTGATATTTTTTTCAAAATTTTTAGTCCACTCTTCTAAGAGGAGATAGCCTCCAAACATGCCTCGTTAGGTGCCTATATAGTCTTAATGACCTGCGCAGTTTCATGTCGGACGTAGTTATTTTTGTACGAGGACGCCGGATCCTTGTAGCGACAACATAACTTAACATTAAAACAACCCACTGACTCACTCATGACGATATCTGCTGAACTATGAGACATACGGAGTTGATATTTGTCACGCGTGTTCCTCTCAGCCTATTGGTGCTTGCTGAGAAATGATTTTACGCTGCGCAAACGCAGTCGGAATACAAATAAATACAATTGAAGTGTCTTTTTATGATGTCAAAATACTCTTTTACAAACGTAAACGAAATTTCGGACGAAATTTCGCGTATTTCCTACTACGTTTCTCATTCATTCCGACATTTCCTACGAAATGGTTTGACGTCTTGAAATTTCGTTTTCGTTTGTAAAAGAGTAGGCCCTCAGCTTTTTAGGGTTCCGTACCCAAAGGGTGCTAACGGGACCCTATTACTAAGCCTACGCTGTCCGTCTGTCTGTCTGTTTGTCCGTCTGTCAGCGGGTTCTATCTCACGAACCGTACTATTCTGTGGTAACAGGTGGCAAGTTGAAATTTTCACATAATGTGTATTTCTGTTGCCGCTACAACAACAACAACTAAAAATAAAAAAATAAATAAAAATAGAGGGGTCCCCATACAATAAGCTTGATATTTTTGACGTTTTTATTCTACGGTGGTGCGGAACCCTTTATGTGCGGGTCCGACACGTACTTGGCCGGTTTTGTTAAATTCTACGCGTACAAAGTCGAATGCACAGCTAGTAAAGTATAAAGGATGTAATTTCTAGAATGTATAAAAATACAAATTAAAGTAATTCAGTCGAAATGGAAACATTTCGGCGATAATGGAGTGAAATGATGAAATTCCAGTTCTCAAGGTGAACTCGCATTTGAATAGTTATCGTTACAACCGGTTGTAGAAGGACGTTAAACTTTTTGCAACTAATTATTCTTTATTTCCTACAGCCTGCGATAAAAGTCGATGTACATAACTTTTGTTCTATGACTTTTTACAAAACAATATAATAAATTTAACAAAAAATCACACTTTAAAATGTATGAAACAAGAAAATATGCTCATCTAGAGGATAACCGTGGTCCGTTTAGGTACTTTAGGGCAAAATGGAATACAGTCACGTACCATATGGGAATATTTTCTTGTTTCATACATTTTAGAAAATGAATTTTTGTTAAATGTATTATGTTTTTTAAAAAGTCATACAACAAAAGTTGTTGTTTTTGATGTCAGTAATACAGTCCTGCAAGGTTGTTAATGTTTTTTCAATAACCCTGTATAAAAACCACGAGAACAGTCGCGGACAACAGCTAGTCTTAATCATTAACATATAAATGTCTGCCTGTATCATTGGTAGTTGTAAGCGTAGCGTGGGTAGGCCTCCCACAAGGTGGACCGACGACCTGGTGAAGGTCGCGGGAATCCGCTGGATGCGGGCAGCGCAAGACCGGTCATTGTGGCGAACCTTGGGGGAGGCCTATGTCCAGCAGTGGACGTCTTTCGGCTGAGATGATGATGATGATGATGATGTATCATTGGTTAGTTTTAAATTATACGTTAATCTCACCAGACTGAGGTCATGTGATATGAACTGCGCTCATGTTAGTAGGTACCTTTACTTGCGAATTGACAATATGGCGAGATAACCTGCTGAACAAGGGCAAACCCAAATTGGACAAGGCTTCGACCATGATTAACTAATACGCGATCTAAAATGTTTTTCAGTTCTGAGGTGGCAAACGAGCGTATGGCCCGCCTGGTGTTAAGCAGTTACCGTAGCCTCTAGATGCTTGCAATACCAAAGGCATTGCTCGCACGTTGCCGAACTGAAGGGGTAATGTCTTCTGTCAAATACCCTATTAGGGGGCGTCCATAAATACGTGAGACATTTAGGGGGGGAGGGCGTCGAGCCAAATCTCACCAAATCTCACGTGGGGGAGAGGGGGGGTCTCGGCAAATCTCACGTACATTTTTTTACCGCAAGAAACAGTGTAAAATTGCGAGAAAACTGGGTATGTTTTACTTAATTTATTAAGTAAAACATGTTTCTCCACTAGAATATGGGTTTTGAAAATTCTCACGTGAGATTAGAGGGGGAGGGAGGGGGTCGAGCCAAATCTCACGAAATCTCACCAAAAAAAAAGCTCGTGTTCGACTCAAGACACGGTTGGCGGTAATACCTAAGATAGTTTATGTTATCTTCCCCTGCTTTGTTTTGCTGACGCTACTGCGCACATGTGTGTGTGAACGGGACCTGCGCGCGCGCACAAACAAACAAAACGACACGTGCAGTCGCGTTCATAAGTACCGGGTTCCAAGTCTGCTAATTTACCATTCGAAATCCATTGGTCACTTGACGGGCCCGTTGGCGTGGTTGGTAAGAATTCGCCTAACACGCTGCAGGTTGTAGGTTCGATTCCTACCCGGGACATGCATTTGTGTGCATGAACATGTCTGCATGTGCCAAGTCTGGGTGTATATGTATATTAAGTATGTATTTACAAATAAAAAAGTAGTATATGTAGTAATATCAGTTATCTGGTTTCCATAGTACAAGCTCTGCTTAGTTTGGGATCAGGTAGCCGTGTGTAAAAAGAATGTCCCAGGATATTTATTTATTAAGTTTTTTACAACCCATGCATATTCTCTATAACTCAGCGGTTAAAGCCACCTTCCAAAGAGTTTTTTTATGGGACTGAGATGACAAACAAGCGTACGGCCCGCCTGATGTTAAGCTGTTACCGTAGCCTAAAGATTCTTGCAATACCAAAGGCATCGCTCGCACGTTGCCGACCTGAAGGGGAGTGGAACTAAAGGACGGGAAGAGCGGAGGAGTTGTGCTTCCGGCTCTCTCACTCATCGTACGCATCGCAGCTGTAATAGCTGCTTTACGCCGATCTTCTGTGAGAGGGTGGTTCTACCCTGGTCGAGCCTGTATATGAGCTGCAGTCGATTGGCTACAGCTTGGCCCTACCAATAAAAGAGAATAGTGTAGAGTCGAGCCCCACCCTGACCATTTAACTGGGTGCCACTGGGACCGACCCCAGTTCATTGTACACCACATTTTTTTTTTTATCCTATGACATTTTTGTACACACGGTTACCTGATCCCAAACTAAGCAGAGCTTGTACTATGGAAACCAGATAACTGATATTACTACATATACTACTTTTTTATTTGTAAATACATACTTAATATACATATACACCCAGACTCCGGACATACAGACATGTTCATGCACACAAATGCATGTCCCGGGTAGGAATCGAACCTACGACGTGCAGCGTGAAAGGCGCCTTCGCGCCAACCACGCTAACGGGCCCGTCAATACAAGACATTACAAGCGTATAATTAAGTAATTCTCTAGCCTCTAGGCAGATAAACTAGGCTAGGCTAAATAATGATTGCTTAAACTGTGCACTTAAAATTATAGTAGTTTATAGGTTTACACATTAAAACTTTTTTTTTTTTATTTGAGACTATATTAATAACTGTAGATTACTATTTTTATAATTTTTTTTTTATAGGTTAGTGTGTGTAAATATTTAGATCTTTACTTATTTTTATTATTAAACTAAGAAATACTAACTATCTAAGTAAATACTTTGTCCTGGGAAAAAAAAAAAAAAGTAATCTACAGGTATTAAAATAGTCTCATTAAAACTAAAATTTAGTATGTTAGTACCGATAATGTTATTTTTTCCTTATAAGAAATATAAGATACGAATGCTGTGAACGTATGTGATAAGCTACAGTAACTAATATAATACCTTTTATAATATAATTAAGTGAATGTTTTGTATTGTACGGTTTACGTTCCAAATAAATAAATAAAGAAACAACAATTACATAATTTAACCGTAACTGTACTGCTTAAGTAATAAGTTGCAAAATTCAGTTTAAATATTCTGTAAAGAAAACTCTGAGACCATTTATTGTGTTATGTAACTGATGTTCAGTTCGTACCTTACATTCATTGACGGACCCGTTAGCGTGGTTGGTTTAAATTCCGCCTTTAATGCCGCAGGTCGTAGGTTCGCTTTCTACCCGGGACATGCATTCGTGTGCATGAACATGTCTGCTTGTCCCGGGTCTGGGTAGTTAAGTATGTATTGACAAACAAAAAGTAGTATATGTAGTAATATCAGTTATCTGGTTTCCATAGTACAAGCTCTTCTTAGCTTGGGATCAGGTAGCCGGTAGCCGTGTGTAAAACAATGTTCCAGGATAGCTATTTATTATACACCGTGTTCATGTTCATTTGCTTTAACTTTAAGAGTAAATTCCTTACGTCTTATTGAGTTAATTTCTCAAAGAAACTAAGTGCCCAACTCGTACCGTTTTCAAATTATTTAAAATCTAAATTTAATCACTAATCTAAGTTAAACCAGTGTAAAATCTTCTTAATTCATAACCAAATACTATTTTTGTCTCGTTCGTAAGTAAAGAGTTTTCAATGTTCCTTATGTATGACAAGGTTAAATAGAGTTAGTTTTGATGTTGTTTTTACTTTTCTGGCATGTGTCACGTCAAATTGGCGGCGTCTTCATCAGGCGCATGCCTCGCGCGAGCACTCACTTTTGACGTCGGAACGCATAGACGTAATGTCATAATATGAGTGCTCGGGTGAGGCATGCGCGCCATATGGACACATCTATTGACAATACTATTTTAATAAGGACCTTTTACAATAGCCATCAATTAAATATTTAATTATTTTGTATGGGATACCGATTTTTTTTTTCGAATATCGTAAAACGGTTTAAGGGATAAGTTTATGGTAATGTTCCAAGCACTATGTCGAAGTTAAAGCAAATGAACATAAACACGGAGTATATTTATCTCGCGGCTGTATCAGGTTATGAGGATGTTTGGCCTTAGTGTATCATGGCTGGAGGAAAAATTTAATATAAGATGCCTCAACTGACTTGTAAAGCTTCAGATATGTCCATAATAAAGACCCACCTCACCATCACGTTACATAATACCTCTGTAATCCTACACCTTCGCCCTTATAAAAAGAAAACCCTACATACTTACCCTTTTTTGTTACAGACTGAACGGGACAACAACAAATTTACTCAGCAAGTTAGAGTGAGACAAACAGTGTCCAGTTCGGAACCGACCGGTTTTGAAAAAAAAAACTGTGTTTTTTAGAACGCATCGTCTAGTTATGCGCGCGTTTCTCAGTGCATTGTGATTGGTTGAAGTTCGGTGTTCGAAATTTGAAAGTGTAATCTCAAGATGGCTGTGTTTCCCGCGTTTTTTGGTTTGCTAATGGCCGCTCTAGTTACAGGTAAGATTAAAATATAATTTTTATTTTAACATCTAGAGTTATATTTTATTGTAATGAATAACTAAGCCGGATATTTACAACTTAAATAAAACCCCGTTGTATACCTATTTCATGCCTATTTCACGTTCAACCATGATACGAAACGAATTGTATTATTTATTTACTTTACCATAAATTATATTCCGTAGGCGAGGGAACTAAAGTCGAGCCTATTGTAAATTCCCTCATAGGTATTTTTCGCTTTATTTTTTAAAGATTACTAGCAATGTGAGGTTGTCACGATTTGTCAGTCCCGTGAACCAGGGTCGATTTTGTCCAACGAAGACACCGAAGTTTTACCCCGGGCCCCCCGAAGACGAGCTAAATAAAATAAAATAATAGTTAAAATAATAATAATAGCCCTTTTCACGCCCCACTCCTGGGCACGGGCCTCCCCTCAATGCGAGGAGGATTCAGGCCATAATCCACCACGCTGGCCAAGAGCGGGTGCGATTTCACATGTCTTTTGAAAATTTGTTAGATTTTCATTTTTTTAAGACATGCAGGTTTCCTTCACCGTAAGCAAGTGATAATCATATTGAAGTTATGATACGCACATCGATTTCGAAAAAATCAAAGGTGTGAGCCCGGGCTTCGGCTATCACTGCAAAATAAAAGTTAATGTGGTTTATTTCACCAACAAATAGCTTTTAACCAGCGTCCGTCTCATTAATTCATTAGTTTTAAGTTTATTTACAGAAACAAGTAACACATTCCCTCCAAAATATAATCTGTCATCGACAAGGCAGATACCATAAACAATCTCTTCCGCCGGCTTCCCGCCATTAGTTGTTCAACATTTTTTCTGTAAAATTAGGGTTGTCAGTCCAAAAATTAATTTAATTTGTCAAATATGCAGAGAATCACTTTGTTCATTCACGAACAAATTTAAAAACAATAAAAGCTGTCTTAGCGTTTAATTTAGTCTCCCATTGCTGGACAAAGGGCTTCATTCCACGCCGTCATGAGTCAGTTGTGGCCATGAACTTAGGCTTGTTTATGTAATTTAACTGAAATTCATGCATGGTTCAAGGGATCAACTCATAAGTGTTTTTTACGTGTACACCTAATGTCAAGTAGTTACCGTAGCCTATAGATGGTTGCAATACCAAAGGCATCGCTCACACTTTGCCGACCTGAAAGGGAGTGGGACAGAGGGAGGGGAAGGGTGTTGAGCTTCCGGCTCTCTCACTCATCGTACGAAACGCAGCTGTAATAGCTATTTTATGCCGATCTTCTGTGAGAGGGTGGTACTACCTCGGTCGAGCCAGCCCTATATGAATGCTAACATTGTTAAAAAACTCTAAAAGTAGTAGCAAATTATTTTGAAACAAGAAATTAAAATTATTAATTTTCTAATCTTTCTCACCGTCTGACAACCCTACATTACTTTTTCTCACCTAACACACCGACACCGACAACTCACTCGGTTTGTTTACATATTCATTTTTAAACTTACAATGTAAACATTTACAATGTAAGTTTCACTGGCTCTTGTGCACCCATCTTTAATTAGTGAGAACATTTGTTGAATTATTTTTGGAATTTTTATTGTTTTATTTTTTTACTAGCTGTGCCCCGCGGCTTCGCGCGCTTGGTAATTGATGTGTACGATTAGCCTATGTCCTATTCCAGAGCCTTCACTATCTACGTTTCAAATTTCATTAAAATCTGTTTAGTAGTTATGGAGATACGTGGTAACAAACATTCCCACACACACACTTACTAGGAAGTAGGATATGAATAGGGCGGCAAATAAGCGTACGGCCCGTTTGACGTTAAGCAGTTACCGTAGCCTATAGATGCTAGCAATACCAAAGTCATAGCCATCTGTACTACGTCAATCTGACCGTGGCAGTGAGGTAGGTCGGTTAAAAATAAACTGTTTACTGGTAGTTAAATACGACCTACCGGTGTTGCTTTACCGTAGTTAACTCGCCGACGACCGAGCTATAGGTTGCGAGCTTAGGTTTAGGTTCGATGACTGATGCGTGGAGATTTCGAGCACTGTGATTGGCCAATTCACGGTCCGCTCCTCTCCACTCTGTCCAGCTCCGCGTCAGTGGAAACGCACTTTTAACCAATGACGTTTTATATTATAGACCTGACATAGTCCCCTAGTGTGGACTTTGACATGCCTCCTATTGGGACCAAACTACTATTATCGGCGAATATACATCTCTGCCTGCCCGAGGCGCTCATAGCCAGCTGCAATGACTGAGGCTAAGCAACGCTTGGCAAGGTCACCCAGAGATGGGTGACCGACCGTTTAGTGGCATTTGAACTGAACGTCTCCGTGCTTCAGAGGGCACGTAAAAAGTCGGTCCCGGTTGTTATCTAGGCAGCAGTCGTTAAACCCTGTCAGAGGCCTGTGGCTTGAACAACTCAGACAAGGTTGGCCACTAATCATACGATGAGTAGAAGAAGACCTCTGCCTACCCTGCGGAATGCAGCTATACTTATTTATTTCTTTATTTGTAATTCTCTGGCAACTCAATTTGGTAGTTTAGAAAGTAAAACTGTACTGAATGCTGATTCAGACTACTTGGAAAGTCGCTTGTGTAATTTAACTGACCATCACACAACTGGTGAATGTACTACATCCTTAATAAAAAATAAAAAAATAAATAAAAAATATAACGTCACGACTTTTATCCCCATTCGGGGGTAGTCAGAGGCTTGAGTGGCCATACACCACCACATTGTGGAGGTATTAACCAACTCAAAGCCCACGTTTCACCAGATAGTCAGAACCCAACGTGACAGGTGGTGAACCTTGTCGCCGTGTATACAGGAACTGACTATTACCTAATCCCGAGGGATAGGTAGGTTTCCTCACGATGTCCTGATGATCCTTAATAATATAATAATATCCTGGGACATTTTTTTTACACACGGCTACCTGATCCCAAACTAAGCAGAGCTTGTACTATGGAAACCAGATAACTGATATTACTACATATACTACTTTTTTATTTGTAATAAACATACTTAATATACACCCAGACTCGGGACATACAGACATGTTCATGCACACAAATGCATGTCCCGGGTAGGAATCGAAGCTACGACCTGCAGCGTGAAAGGCGCCATCACGCCAACCACGCTAACAGGCCCGTGTGGCGCTAGCGTGTTTGCCAAAAGATATTGGAGCCAATGCGTGGCATACATTGGTTGCAATTATTGGCTATTTAATTCGTAACCAAGCTTGGATCCAAGTCATAAGCCAAATGTGGCGCTGCCCGAGTCACACGCGCCCATACTAATACCATTCACCAGTCCACAAAGCTCTGTCTGTTCCGTCTGGACAGTCATTAGTTCAACAGGTTAATTAGACCTGAACTGTCCTACATACAACACATAGTAATGAGATGAGTCACAGCATCCGCTGTGTCAGCCGCTGGACCATTGAGTCACATCTGAATCACAAATGATTACAAATCAATCGGTCATATATTACCTAACACTTGGTATGATTAATTTGGTGCGTCTACATGAGCCGAGCGGCGTGCAAGAGGAATCTGTTGTGCTTTCTGACCTCGTATACAGGGTGGAATTTTTCAACGCAACCTGGAGGGAAATTCCACCCTCTATAACGTTCTATCGGCACTGGTAGCACAGCCGGAAATGACAAAATGCGAGATAAAAAAGACAAGACAAACGTTGCGTAATTTAGGACATGGACCAATAAGCCATAGACGCTGCATAGTCTAGTCGGCCGTTCACTTAGAGGCTATGCACACGGAGCAACTTAAGTTGCAGCAACTAGCAACTTAGTTGCCGAAACTATCAACTTTTCAATAGTTTTTTGGCAGTTGCAGCAAACAATTGCCAGTTGCAGCAACAGTTGCCGCGATTGCCGCAATTGTTTCTCAATTGTTTTATATGAAAACAGCTACTTAATTGCGAGTTGCCAGTTGCCGCAAAAGTTGCCCGTGTACATAGAAAGCCCCTTAACATATAGATATCTGTGACTACACCTGACATTAGAATTGGGAACAATCAAAATTCGTGGACTTCCCCGAGACCCGTCAACTTTTGAAAATTGCATTCTCATACAATAGTGTACGTGACTTCTTGATTAAATGGTCTGTGGTTTAAGAATATTATAATTGGTGTATTTTACTGCAATTTATTATTCTGATAATCGTTTTCTTTGTTGAGTGAATATCTTGGCTTACTTGACCGTCGTCTCAATTGCCTTTGTTGTGAACGGAGTTGCATTATGAATCAGCAGTATGTACCTACCGCGATGCAGTTAGATTACTGCGCAGGAGTTGAGTCATCGACGCGATGCTTTGTGGGAATTAAAATTCGTTGTTCGCTCGTGGTCACTGTCATCAAAAGGGTCATACCCTTGTGTTTTTATGGGACTAAGGGGGCGTCTATAAATTACGTGAGGTGATTTTTGAGATTTTTCGACCTCCCGTCCCCCTGGTGAGATGTCGTGAGATTTTGCTCGACCCCCTCCCTCCCCCTCTAATCTCACGTGAGATTTTTAAAGTTATATTCTAGAGGAGAAACATGTTGTACTTAATTAACCCAGTTTTCTTGCAATTTTACAGTTTCTTGCGGTAAAAAAAATTACGTGAGATTTGCCGAGACCCCCCCTCTCCCCCACGTGAGATTTGGTGAGATTTTTCTCGACCCCCCCCCTAAATATCTCACTTAATTTATGGACGCCCCCTAAGGTGGCAAACAAGCGTTCAGCCCGCCTAATGTTAAGCAGTTACCGTAGCCTATAGATGCTTGCAATACCAAAGACATCGCTCGCATGTGTGTACTAGGTTTTTTTTTTTTTTTTTTTTTTTTATCTTGTTGTCTTGGAGGGAAGTGGGACAGAGAGAGGGGAAGCAGGGGTTTGAGCTTCAGGCTCTGTAACTCATCGTATGTAACGCAGCTGTAATAGCAAACTTTACGCCGATATTCCATGACAGGGTAGCATCGAGCCCATGTATGAGCTACAGCTTGGCTTAGGTGTTGCCATTATAATCACGTGTTTATCAGTACCGATCAGAGTGTAATTACCTTTTTACGTAGGACAGGAAGATGACAATTTAGTCGGGTAGCAACACCAGTTGTCGGCCACCGGGCCCCGTCACGGGCCCGTGGCGGTCATTGGCACAATTCAAACGCAATTCGAATGCTGACCGTACGTCATTTAACAGTAATGTTCTACGAAATATTCCGTTAACGTTTAAATCGAATTCTTTGTTGCGGTATGTCACTTAAATGTCGGCCCTATTTATAGATGATTTTTCAAGGTAACGGCTGTATGTTTCGCTTGGTATCTACGGAACTGGTTATTTGTATAAACAAGGTTCTGATCGACATTTAAAGCCGGCTTGGAGCCAATCTTGGCCTCCATACACCAACTTTTTGGATATTGGCTATAGGCTTGGTGATTAGGTGAAATTGGTAGAGCCAAGCTGTAGCCAATTGACTGCAGCTCATATGTATACGGCCTGTCTCGACCGGGGTAGTACCATCCTCTCACAGAAGATCGGCGTAAAGTAGCTATTGCAGCTGTTTTTCGTACGTTGAGTGAGAGAGCCGGAAGCCCAACGCTTTCCTCCCTCTGTCGCAATCCCCTTGCGATAACTTTGGGATTGCAAGCATCTATAGGCTACGGTAGCCGTACACTTGTTTGACATCGAAGTCAAATACAAAAAAACATTGTTGGAAGCTCAAAGGATATAATAACGAAAAAACTATCTAAAATGCGATATTTATTTCCCATTCCAATGCTGCCAATACTATGACATATAACTTGAAACTTAAAACCGATAAATCCTCCTTTATTCCGTCTGTATGCCGTGTGACGTAAGATATGACGTCATTACGGCCGGGCGAGCCCGCGACGCGTTTGACAGACGGGCGTGCGTGATCCATTCCGTGCTTTTAGTAAAGGATATCGAAAAATTATTTTTATAAAAAAAAAAACCGACTTCAAAAAAACCTGATGCACTAAAAAGCCTGAAATAATATTTCTATTACCACCTCTGCCTACCCCTTCGGGAAAACCAGACGTGATGGTGTGTTATCGAGTATTTGGGGTCGGTGCCAATCTATCTTCTTACTTTTATAGTAGGTATACTTGGCATACCAAGATTGGCACCGACTTCAAATACTCGATAACACACCATCACGTCTGGTTTTCCCGAAGGGGTAGGCAGAGGTGGTAATAGAAATATTATTTCAGGCTTTTTAGTGCATCAGGTTTTTTTGAAGTCGGTTTTTTTTTTTATAAAATAATTTTATTTCACGATTTTTAGTGGCGCCATACCAATGAACATTTTGGCATATTGAACCTTATGAAGTAAGCCCAACAAAAGGTAACTGCTGTAAATCGTTGAAGAATTCCCTCGACTGTCTATGGTCTCCATCATCAGACCTGTAATGGCACTTATAAACGATATGGGTGCAAAGTTCTCATCAATAGAAATTAATCAAGCCCAAACACAAGGTAGCTACTGTAAAACGTTGAGGAGTTCCCTTGACTGTCCTACGTCTTCATCATCAGACCTCTAATGACAGTCACAACCCATCTAGGTGTAAAGTTCTCATCAATACAAATTAATCAAGCCCAAACACAAGGTAGCTACTGCAAAACGTTGAGGAGTTCCCTTGACTGTCCTACGTCTTCATCATCAGACCCCTAATGACAGTCACAACCCATCTAGGTGTAAAGTTCTCATCAATACAAATTAATCAAGCCCAAACACCAGGTAATTGCTGTAAATCGTTGACGAGTTCCCTCGACTGTCTTTCGGCTCCATCATCAGATCGACTCCAGACCCTCATAAAATAGTAGTGCTTTAAAATAGATAATGAAAAAAATTACAAACGCACTAGTCGCCCCTACGATTTTCGAAGGTTCCCCTCGATTTCTCTGGGATGCCATCATCAGATCCTGGTTTCCTTATCATGGTACCACCGCTGGAGTATCTCCTTTCCAACAAAAAAAGATTCATCAAAATCGGTTCATAAACGACGAAGTTATCCGCGAACACACATAAAAAAAAAAAAAAAAAAAAAAAAAAAAAATATACGGTCGAATTGAGAAACCTCCTCCTTTTTTGAAGTCGGTTTAAAAATAGAAATTGACAGCTTTTATTTATGTCTCACAATTGGGGTTTTTACCTCATCTGTTTTTAAATTGGAAAAAGTAGTCTTGGAATGGACTTTTCTCCAGAAGTAGTTTCTTTGCACCCAAGTCATTTAGCCATTGCCATTGAGCTGCTATAGTGATCGACCCTTGATTGGTGGGCCGACCGACGGAGCGGTCTCTGATTGGTCGATCAGAATCATGCGACCAATCAGATGGTCGAACACTCCAGCAAAACGCCAGTGGTGCCACAATGGCTAAGGGACTTAGTGCCCTGCTCTTTTACTGGTGGTAGAGCCAAGCTGTAGCCAATTGACTGCAACTCAATAGGGGTGGGTTCAACCGGGGTAGTACCACCCTCTCACAGAAGTTCGGCATAAAGTAGCTATTACAGCTGCGTTTCGTACGATGAGTGTGAGAGCCGGAATTCTTGGCTGTCGACTTATAGTCCGCCATTTGTCGAACGCCAAGAATTTATGATTTATAATGGAGAATTCACGAGGTTAATATTTGAGACCAGGGGCCCTACTACCACCTCTTATAGCAGTATTGTTTTAACGTTTCAGCGGCCATTTGTGTAATGACGTTTCTTATTGTCATGACAATAAGGTACGTCATAGCACAAAAAGTCGCGGAAACGTTAAAACGTTCCTATAATTGAATCGCGATAAGAGGTCGTGGTAAGCCCCCAGAAGGGCTAGACAAGTGGCATGAACGCTAAACGAATAGAATAGAATAGACTTCACAATGTATGGAATTGTCAAACGTCGCTATGTAGATCAACAACAAATTGCTATGTAGATCACGTGACTTATGTCATTTCCATACATGAAGCGTAACGATTTGAACGAACGCTTGTAGACGTCAGCCACTTGTCTAGCCCGTCAGTGGCTTCTCAATGGACAATGGTTAAGAGACTCGCGGCCCTTATGGACTGTCTCCTTTAAAATGCCTAGTTCTATTAATCCTGCTTCCTTTTATTAGCTTTGCTCACTACAAATGGTTTAAAAAACGTATTTAGTGGCACTAGAGTGAATAAATGAGCGGACGTGTCGCGATGGGGCTGCGAGCGTGCACGTAGCAGGTTCGAATCCGTTGGAGGGTGCGACGCAAAAATGGGGGGAGGGGGGAGTACCATTTGTATTGTCCACGGATCTAGTCTCCACGGATTCAGCTAATCTATATAGCGTTACGTAAGACGAGGGTATTAAAGGAATTCAGTATTCAATTCAGATTCCAAATAGGTATGTAAAGAAATACTCTAATTTTTATACCAAAGTAACCAAAAAAAAAAACGGCCAAGTGCCTGTCGGACTCGCACACGAAGGCTTCCGTACCACCGTAAAATAAAAACATCAAAAACATCAAGTGTCTGTTATGGGGACCACAGAGTAAAGACTAAAGAAAGAGGTGCCCTTATTAGATATATGTATGAAAAAAAAACGTGCTCATTGTTTTTTCATTTTCATTGTTCTATCTACCGGTAAATAGTTGAACTACTCGCTTCGTTTTATGTCGATGTTAGTACTAGGCCGACCACTCGGCCGAGTTGCTTAGGGACAGTCCCCTTAGTAATTGGTCCATGGTGGGGACCCCCTTTATTTTTAAATTTTATTATATATTTTTTTTTGTATTTGTTGTTGTATTTGTTGTTGTAGCGGCAACAGAAATACACATTCTGTGAAAATTTCAAGTCTCTACCTATTACGGTTCGTGAGATACAGCCCACTGACAGACAGACAGACGGACGGACGGACAGACGGACAGCGTAGGCTTAGTATAGGGTCCCGTTGGCACCTTTTGGGTACGGAACCCTAAAAACTTTAATTTTTGACCAAAATATCCAATCGAAATTAATGTGGTATTTTATTTACATAGGTATAATTGGAATCAGGGGGCTTACCACGACCTCGTATCGCAATTCAATTATAGGAACGTTTTAACGTTTCAGCGACTTTTTGTGCAATGACGTACCTTATTGTCATGACAATAAGAAACGTCATTGCACAAAAAGTCGCTGAAACGTTAAAACAATACTGCTATAAGAGGTGGTGGTAGGGCCCCATCGAATACTGAATATAGGAATACGAGAGACGTATTCATAGGGTTGTAGCGATAGCCTTGTGGTTATTAGGGCTGCCCTCGTAATTGAAAGACCAGTTCGATCCTCGCCTGGTCCACTCCTAGCAATAAGCAAGCTTAGTTGAAAGTGGATAAAAAACTAGTAAAATGATGTGATGATCTCATATTGTTGGTCTTAATATACTCTCCGAAGCGCAAAGGCGCTCCTCGACGTGCCGCCTTGTATAACGGGACAAAGCCGGCATTAAGGAAAATGCCGCCTCCGTTCAAGTTAATACCCCGCCACCATTTGTCAGCTGTCGTCATAAGTTACAAGACAAGAATACTTGTTAAATATGGTTAAATAATCTTCTAAAAGTCATGCGCTATATTGCTGTCGGCAGTAGTAAGTATTTGTCTCAAGCAGCGTTCATACGTCCCACGCGTTTTAGGGCCTCCGCAGACTAGCTACTTTTAGCATCGGCGACCTGCGATTTTGTGACGTATCGATGCTGCGTCGTGTTTCTTCGTGCGCGAACGAGCGAGACGCAGCATCAAAATCGCCGATCGCCGATGCTAAAAGTAGCTAGTCTGCGGAGGCCCTTAGAGGGTTCTGTGCCTCAAAATGAAAACACGGAACCCTTATACTTTCGTCATTGCGTCCCACCACACGTATATGATAGGGGGCGTTCATAAATTACGTGAGCCGATTTTTGAGATTTTTCGACCCCCCTTCCTCCCTTGGTGAGATTTCGTGAGATTTTGCTCGACCCCCTCCCTCCCCCTCTAATCTCACGTGAGATTATTCAAAAGCTATATTCTAGAGGAGAAACATGTTTTACTTAATTTAACAAAAAAAAGTTTAAAGCGTAGCGTGGGTAGGCCACCCACGCTACGCTTTACGCTATAATCTGTCTAAATTTAAAGTGACGATAATAAAGCCGGTTTACTAGCCCCCTTTATAGAAAGTTACAATCGACTTGCACTAGCATTACAAGTCACTTTGGTTCTATAATTGAATGTTGAAGTATGAAATTGTAACAAACGAAGCCAAATTGGCTCAATTTTGTGGCGTGATATAAATTCGCGCGCGATTTTCATCAGCCGCCATTGTTGGAGGATAGAGCTGGGACATTGAACTATCGATAAAGTAGAAATTTCAAAATCAAAATGTCTTATTTTACGACTCGCGTAGATACCGTATCTAAGGCCGTATTAATAAATCGATCTCAAGATTGAGATCAAACTTGAGATGCTGTTTTTGACAGATGTTCCATACATTAAACGTCAAAACTGCATCTTAAGATCGATCTCAACTTTGAGATAGGTTTATTAATACGGGCCTAAGACTTCGCAAGCGATGGTATGACAGTCTCACTTGTTGTCACTGACAAGCTGGCAATGTCAATGTCAATAGAGAAACCCATGTATATATGAAACGAACGTCTCCTGTTATGGCAGCTATAAAATACTGTAAGTTACAAAGAACACTTTACAGATTTTTTGCGAGTTTACGACGGTTTTACAAATCATTTCTAAGAACCAAAGTGACTTGTAATGCTAGTGCAAGTCGATTGTAGCTTTCTATAAAGAGGGCTAGTAAACCGGCTTTATTATCGTCACTTTAAATTTAGACAGATTATAGCGTAAAGCGTAGCGTGGGTAGGCCTCCCACAAGGTGTACCGACCTGGTGAAGGTCGCGGGAATCCGCTGGATGCGGGCAGCGCAAGACCGGTCATTGTGGCGAACCTTGGGGGAGGCCTATGTCCAACAGTGGACGTCTTTCGGCTGAGATGATGATGATACCCGATGCCATATTAATAGTAGTTCGTTTCATACACTTTGCGATTCATAGATTTGTATGGGGGAGATACTATTCTTTTAACGTAGAAGCTCACAGAGTTGTCTATAAATGACAAAGTTCACAGAGCTAATGCAAAAGAATATATTTAGTTTGGTTTAGTTTAGTTTGTTTGTGTGATCGAGACAAACAACAAAGCGAAACAAAGGATATTGTTATTAATTCTGAGATATTCGTAAATCAGGCCAAAGCATGGCTTAAAACAATAACGATGTAAAACCATAAATATAAAAAAGTATAATCGTTTGTGGTCGGAACGGCTATAGAGAAGATTTACGTTCTATTTTTAAATTTAGCATTTTTTTGTAGGTATCGGAATATTCATCTTTATGGGCGGGTGAAAAGGTCGTTTCATAAAACAAAAACACTTTTTCAATTTACAATAAGTAACTGTATATTGAAAATTGGTCTACATTTTAAGATGGAACGGTATTTTTAACCGATTCTCATGATTATTTTAAGCTTTACGAAATCAACAACAAAATTTTTTTCAAGGAGTATCAATCACCTAGGTACACTTACACCCGTATCTACAGAGTGTTTGAAAAGAACAAAATAATAATTAAACTTCATACAGTAGCTATATGTAGATGCCTAGTGAACAGACTATACGTAACTATAATAGTTTCTGAGCTATGGGCCTTTGAATATTTGTGACAACTTTCGCGTTGCCCTAGAACACATCAAATGTCCTAGAATCAAGTGTAAACATTTAGGAGTAGCAACCACCAATATTCAAGAAACAGTTTGTGAAAATTCTACTTAGTTTTTGAAATATGTATTACAATTTTTCAAAATTATTTTTTAATCTGTAATACCATACCATAAAATCAGTGGTAGCCGATCGGTTAAGCACGCGTCTTGCGGGCTTAAGGTCCTGGGTTCAAACCCTGGCTCACACCTCTGGATTTTTCGAAATCTATGTGTGAATCATAACTTTAATATGATTATCACTTGCTTGCGGTGAAGGAAAACATCGTGAGGAAACCTGCATGTCTTAGACATGTGAAATCCACCAACCCGCACTGGGCCAGCGTGGTGGATTATGGCCTGAATCCCCCTCGCATTGAGGGGAGGCCCGTGCCCAGCAGTGGGACGTTAAAAGGGCTAAATTATTATTTTTATTTTTTATTCTGTAATACCATCATTTTAACCGAAAACATCGATAATCCTCTTGATTTTAAGCACATCCCTTACGAACTTGATTCGAGAATCTCACTAACTTCGCACGGTAGAGTAGTTTTGAACTGAAACTTTCAGCTTTGCATCTTAACTTTCATAATTAACACTCAACTCGTTTAAGAACAGTTCAACTTGTACTGACTATTAGCGTATATTATAGCGATAATTGAAAAAAAATATGGCCATGTGAGTCGGGCCACGCTCAATATAGGGTTCCGTAGCCATAAGAGTGCCAAATATCAGCGATGCTTTCCGAATAAAACGCCTGTGAAGTTTGGATGGACAGACATTAAACGATAAGGGTTCTTTAGTTTGACTATGGAACCTTAAAAACTGTTTTCAAATTAAAAACAAAAAACTATTTCAATCCCCTGTATAATAAATAGCGAACAATACATTACGGTATCTTCTATATTTTTTTTTATTTTTTTTTATTCCAACTGTTAGTTTTTACTCTGTGGCAGTCTTCATAGTTCATATATATATCTTTGACTATTATGAAATAACTTCAGCATAGCATAGCTCCGTAAGATATGAAGTCTTCCATATGCAACAGGCATGCAACATGCAGACGACGATGCCTGCCACTGTCATGAGATAGGGCTGCCACCTAGCCAAAACAGTATGAATCTATTTTATTCCTATGCGGTGTTTTACAAAAAAAAAATTACACACGGGCTATGTAATATTAAATTATAGCTTGTTTTTTTTGTTTTGTTTATTTGTTAGTTATAGCCAATTGACTGCAGATCATATATGGGCTAGCTCGACCGGGGTTCTACCACCCTCTCACAGAAACGCGCGTATAGTAGCTATTACAGTTGCGTTTCGTACGATGAGTGCGAGAGCTAGAAGCCCAACACTCCCTCTGTCCCACTCGCCTTCAAGTCGGCAACGTGCGAGCGATGCCTTTGGTATTGCAAGCATCTATAGGCTATAACTGCTTAACATCAGGCGGGCCGTTCGCTTTTTTGCCACCTAAATCACATGAAAAGACAGTTACTCCCCCCTTTTATCTGTTCGCTACCCGATCGCGTGTCACGGGCACATACCTACGCATGGGCATAAAAACAAGAAGATCTATTGTTTATTTTTCGCTGCAACATAACACGGGTTAAAGGTGACAGCCCTAAAGTGCAGTCTGTATGCAAATGTAAAGTTAGCAAACGGAGCTTGCATTGTCGAATCGCTATTTGTTGTACTGTGTGGAACCGCTTATACGTGCAGTGGTTCTCAAACTGTTACAAATAGCCCACTGTAATGACAAAACGGTATATTAAAGTGGGCTATCGTTTATGAACAAGGGCATACGTGGCAGGAATAGTTAAGGCAATGATATTACCAAGATAGAGGGAGATATGTGACTGTCCAATAGTATGTCTTCCTAAACGGAGCCCATAGGACACAGCAAGAATCAGTAGTTTGTGGAAAATAATGTTGAAAATGATGGCGTATCATCTGGTGAATAATACGCATCAAAATGCCTTAAAGTTGATTGTCGAATTGCAAGTGCGATAACAGATGTGTAAATGTCGCTGCATGTAGTGGTGCTGAGCACAAATCTATTGATTGCAATGTAAGGACGTACCATATCTGCTAATAATACATACTACTCCACCAAGCCAACTAGACACTCGGGTATAAATATCAAATGATAATAAGTCAATGATTCCGCGGTCCGTCCACCACGTAGTGGGAGCTACTGCCACAGGCCACAGGAGTGTCCAGGCATTGGTCCAGGCTCACTACGTTGTGGACGGACCGCGGAATCATTAACTTATTATCATTTGATATTTATACCCGAATGTCTAGTTGGCTTGGTGGGCTAATATATCAATGTGTGTATTATTTGGATACTGGATTTAGGCTAGATTTCTAAAATCTATAACACACGTTACGAATCGTCATAAGCATTACTGCCAATATGGTCTCACTATACTGGGAAAAAGTCTGATACGAAAAATACTAAATAAGTTTACGCTAAGTTCACTATTGCGAGTCGTGTAAAAGGATGGATGACCCTCGTGTAAAACTAAATAATATCCGTTGTCATTGGTTGACATTGAAAAAAGTTACATTGTCTCCACCCGTGGCCAATCGTGAATAGTTTGACCGATTCGGTATGCGGTGGTACGTATTCGATTCCTGGTTTGTGTATTGTTTGAATATAATTGTTCATTCTAAGAAATCAATTACCTCTCTTTATTTTATATATCCCTCTAAAGCGATAGAGGTGTACTTATAGGGTACGCACGCATACGGTGTTCGGTCTCATTGTGATAGAGACGAGTTTATTACCATTTTCTACTTTGACGACCGTTTGGAACAGTGGTTTGAGCGTTGCTTAGATTGGGAACATACAGTTGGTGTGTAGGTCTGGCGATATTTATTATTACTATTACTCACACTCCAAGACCTTCTGTAACTAGAATGTGAACTGTTGATCGAAAATAACAATTGATTTGACTTGCCTCATGATTGGTAGGCCATGGGCCACTACATCGCGAAAGCTTATGACTTATGAAAAAAAAAACAATAAATAAGCGACAAATATACCAACTGTATGGTCCCAAACTACTGGGCTAATCAGTCGTTAGTTTTGAATTTGGAATGTTTTATCGGCCGGTACATTACGATTTTTACTACAATGTTATTTTTTAGACAAGAAATTTAATTCAAAGTTTCTCAAAGTTTTCCCACCGCCCCTAATATTCTTTAAAAATATTTTTTTCGAAGCCCTCCATTGGGAAATCTTTGATGTAAAATGTTAACAATATTTTTACGGAATAGAAATATAATTTTAACCATTTAATAACCCTCGTTATCTGAGATCCACAACCTCCACAGGAAGAAGGCTGATAACCTAGCATCAAGTCCGTCTGTTTGTTTTATAGGACAGGTGTCAAACAAGCGTACGGCCCGCCTGATGTTAAGCAATTACCGTAGCCTATATATGCTTGCAATACCAAAGGCATTGCTCGCACTTTGCCGACCTGAAGGGGAGTGGGAAGGAGGGAGGGGAATGGGTGGGGGTGTTGGGCTTCCGGCTCTCTCATTCATCGTACGAATCGCAGCTGTAATAGCTGCTTTACGCCGATCTTCTGTGAGGTGGCTGTCTGTTTCTTTCGGCTAATCTCCGAAACGGCTGGACCGATTTTGACAGGACTTTCACTGGCAGACAGCTAATGTTATAAGCAGTAACTAAAGCTATAAGCTACTTTTATTTCAACTAACATTAACAATATTTTTTTGTTAAATTCCACGTGTTAGAAGTCGTGGGCACAGCTAGTACATACAGGGTGGTGACGACATCATGACAATAATTGAAACCACATACTGGGTATCACATTAGTAGTTCGCACATAACATATTATTAAATTATATTCAAAGGTATTGCCACGGGATTGCTTTTTTATTTTGACTATTTTAACTTTACGCCTACAAAGATACCGCTAACACCGAAACCGAAGCTATGTTGCCACGCTTGTACTTACAGGTCAGTCTATGAGGTCGGTAGACGTTTATAAAGGGTGTTGTGTTGCGTTTAGACTAAGTATTTACGCATTTTTTTAGAAAATTTGAAATTTTGGTCTTTGATGTAAAGCTAATTTTTACCCGACTACGGCGGAGGGTTATGATTTTGACCGGTATGTATGTATGTATGTATGTATGTATGTATGTATGTGCGTCTGTTCCCACCTAACTTCCAAACTACTTGTCGTAATTTGACAAATGAGGTATCGTTAGAAGCGGCTTAATGGCGCGCCGGTTATAGGCTATGTGACGTCACATAAAATTGCATGTGGCGCCCTCTAGAGGACATAATGTCATGAACTAAAAAAAAAACATTTTTTAATAAAACCGTGTGGGGTATCAAATGAAAGAGCTTGATGAGCACATTTCAAAAATATATATATTGTTACCTATAACTCCAAAATAATTAAATAAAAAGTAAGTTTAAAAACTAAAACCCGACTACTGAAAAATCGCGCTCTAAAAAGTATGAAACAAGAAAATATTCTCATCTAGAGGATAGCCGTGGTCCGTGTTCATATGCCATTTGGCCCTAAAGGACCTACACGGACCACGGCTATCCTCTAGATGAGAATATTTTCTTGTTTCATACTTTTTAGAGCGCGATTTTTCAGTAGTCGGGTTTTAGTTTTTAAACTTATATAATTTTAATGTGTTGTGATTGACTAGCAGGGGTCGTGTTTTAATTTATTGTCACTATGTCGTCACCACCCTGTATAAAAGAATAATGTACTGAACGAAATAACTTTCTCCCTGCAATATAGACAGACAGACAGCCATTTGATGTACAACATACATATATGTACACTGTCTGGAATTAGAGTTGAATGTACCTCCAGTCGTTGCACTTCTCAGACGGATCGCGGAGAATATCTATGTACACCATTAGCTACGTCCAGAAGTGTCACATGCCGCGCGAGGCTGCTCACCCACATGCCTCGCGAAGCACGACGTTTGCCTCAGTCGCATGCCGCGCGAGGCAAATGGCGAGGCAACTGACACTCTAGACAGGGAAAGGTATACCCGATCAATCAGTTTGACACGTTTGACATCGTTCTGTCTCACGACTGCCACTAGGCGACGCAAATGTGAGTGCTCAGGTGAGGCAGGGCGCGCATTTGCCTCACGTGAGGCAAGTCAAACACCGCGAAGAAAATTTTCCTCGCGCGGCATGTGACACTTCTGGACGTAGCTATTGATGAATTATTTTAGGAGATATGGCACCTCCTACTGCGACTGACTACTGCGAGCGACTATAGCCTAGGAGAGCGACTGTAGCCTAGGGGCGAACACGTTGGCTTAGCAATCAGAAGGTCCCAGGTTCGATCCCCGGTGGGGCATGCACCAATGGATGAATTTTCATCTATGTGCATAATTTACAGTTCGCTGACGGTGAGGGAAAACATCGTGAGGAAACCTACCTATCCCTCGGGATTAGGTAATAGTCAGTTCCTGTATACACGGCGACAAGGTTCACCAACTGTCACGTTGGGTTCTGACTATCTGGTGAAACGTGGGCTTTGAGTTGGTTAATACCTCCACAATGTGGTGGTGTATGGCCACTCAAGCCTCTGACTACCCCGAATGGGGATAAAAGTCGTGACGTTACATTTATTTTATTTTTATTTTATGGTACGTCCTAACATTGCAATCGCTAGACTTGTGCTCAGCATCACTACATGCAGCGATATTCACACATCTGTTATCGCACTGACTATTTTATTTTTGACGGGCCCGTTGGCGTGGTTGGTAAAATTCCGCCTTTCACACTGCAGGTCGTAGGTTCGATTCCTACCCGGGACATGCACTTGTGTGCATGAACATGTCTGTATGTCCCGAGTCTGGGTGTAATTAAGTATGTACAAACAAAAAGTAGTATATGTAGTAATATCAGTTATCTGGTTTCCATAGTTCAAGATCTGCTTAGTTTGGGATCAGGTAGCTGTGTGTAAAAGAATGTCCCAGGATATTTATTTATTTCATCACCACAAGATGAGCCTTATTGGCAATATCGACATGTTATCAACATTATTTTCCGCGAGCGACTGAGTCGTACTATGTCCGTGGACTCCGTTTATTAGGACAAACAATTTTAGACTGTCTTGTGTCTCCTTCTTTTTTGGTAATGTCTATGATGTAAACTATGTATAGATAGGTCAGGCACTGGTTAGCAAGCCTTGGAGAATGATGGGTGGGTCTACCTCCGTTGGGCTTACGGCTCTCTCACTTATCGCACGACACGCAGCTGTAATAGCTGCTTTACGCCGATCTTCTGTGAGAGGGTGGTACTACCCCGTAGCTGCAGTCAATTAATTGGCTACAGCTTGGCTCTACCACCAATAATGTTTGGTACTACTCCACCAAGCCAACTAGACACTCGGGTATAAATATCAAATGATAATAAGTCAATGATTCCGCGGTCCGTCCACCACGCAGTGAGCCAGGGTCAATGCCGGCACTCCTGTGGCAGTAGCTCCCACTACGTGGTGGACGGACCGCGGAATCATTGACTTATTATCATTTGATATTTATACCCGAGTGTCTAGTTGGCTTGGTGGTGTAGTATGTCGGAAATCGGACTCGAAGTTGAATGTCTCTGTCGGCACTATACTGGTTGAGGTCGTGAAGAGATGAGGTCGCGTTACAAAGGGATTGCATTCGTTACGGTGGCTGTATTAACTGGGTACACACGGCCAGAAAAGATCATCGAACTTGTTCGCCAGCTAGTACAATATGACAAGTCTAGCACGTGACTGAAACGTTTTGGCTGACGGTACGTTTTCCGACACTCCGAAAGTGTTTAGGATTCGAAGTTCGGATTCGATAGTCTGCTCCAAAAGAATCCCGAACACTTTCGGAGTACGTAACGTACCATCCGTCAGCCAAAACGTTTCGTTTCGTATTTCGGAGTAGTCCTGAGGGCCTACTCTTTTACACACGAAAACGAAATTTCGGATGAAATTCCCATATTACCTACTACGTTTCACATTGATTCCGACATTTCTTACGAACGAAAATTGTTTGACGTTTAGATTCGACGACGACGAAGACGTCAAACAATTTTCGTTCATAAGAAATGTCGGAGTCAATGAGAAACGAAGTCGGAAATACTCGAATTTCGTCCGAAATTTCGTTTTCGTTAGTAAAAGAGTAGGCCCTCTGGAGTAGTCCCCTAACGATTGCTATTTCAATGCCATATCTAAACAAATAGCCGACGCAATAATGGCGTGCCTTGGAGCTAGGTATGGTCTCAATCAAATCGGTAACGTCAAAATATCGTCGTGCTGAAAATCTGTATATTTGTCTCTGTCTGATGTTATGTGAGGAGTGATGACTCAACCTATTGACGTCGCGGTAATATCAAGGGCTATTCTTTCCCCCGTCTTTGTCGTAAAGTTCGGCAAATTATGAGTCCGTATGTCCGCTTGCTCCACCCACGCTTATATACCAGACTATGTACTAGAGGGTAACGACTTCTAGAGCTTAGTATACTAATACTAACTCCAATCAGATGAATAACCTGTCTACTAGATAAACCCGTGGCTTTGTCCGAAGGATTAGATATAATGTATGTGGTAATTACTTGCAGGAGAATTTCCGAATCTGAGATCCAAAAATTTTGTTGTTTATCTGCCCACCATTACCTGTTATTTCAATCCAATTGCAGACCAATGGCAGAATTGTTTGAGGCGCTCATAGCCAGTTGCAACCACTGATCGGTAAACGATCTGAGGTTAAGCAACGCTTGGCAAGGTCAGGCAGGGATGGGTGACCATTTAGTGGCATTTGAACTGAGCGTCTCCGTGCTTCGGAGGGCACGTAAAAAGTCGGTCCCGGTTGTTGTCTTCTAGGCAGCAGTCGTTAAGCCTTGTCAGAGGCCTTCGGGCGGCTTGAACAACTCTGACAACGCGCACAACACTGCGTTAACACCATGGACCAATTACTAAGGGGACTGGCCCTAAGCAACTCGGCCGAGTGGTCGGCCTAGTACTAACATGGACATAAAACGAAGCGAGTAGTTCAACTATTTACCGGTAGATAGAACAATGAAAATGAAAAAACAATGACCACGTTTGTTTCATACATATATCTAATAAGGGCACCTCTTTCTTTAGTCTTTACTCTGTGGTTAAACAACACTGGCGTTCACGCTGTACACACGCCGCACGCTGGTAAAACGCGACGCTCACGCCGCGTGGGGTTTCAGCCTTAGGCTGGGCCGCTCGGCGCTTGTGAACGCCGCCGCTGAGGAGTGCATCCACAGGTCTTTGACCTCAACTCGAGCGTGCCATAATCAATTTGTTTACAAGTCCTGATCTCTGAATGCATTTGCGTTATTTTAAGTTCAAGGGTTAATATCTGGCGGTGTGCCAATCAAATTAATATTGAATGCATTTGATTTATTGTTGTTAAGAAAAAATATAACGTGCGTCATTCTTAACTGCGGGCCAGTGTGGTAAGAACCCCCCTTTTATTGAGGGGAAGCTGCCAAACTATGGGACAGGTCCTATCCTAAAATTATAAATGTGAAAGTTTGTATGTTTGTTACTCAATCACGCAAAAACGGCTGAACGGATTTAAATAAAATTTTGTACACGGATTGCTTATTACCTGGATAAGCACATAGGGTACTTTTTATCCCGGAAAAATGTTAGGTTTCCGTGGGATTCTGAAGTCAACGACGAAATTCCGGGCAGAAGCTACTCAGATAATAAGTTTGTAAGTTTGACTGAACCTCACGCATAAACGGCTGAACGGATTTGGATGAAATCTTGTACAAAGGTAGGTTATGTGCTAGAATAACAAGCTCCTTCTTATACTCAATATCAACGCGTGCGCAGGCTTGCTAATCCTTCAGGTAGCCTGAAATCCCCGACACCAAAAATACCAAAATACTATAATTATTAATTATTAGTGATTTTATTTATATAATTATTTGGCTGTAATGTGAAGATTACCGAAAATAAGTGTTTCGGCATCGCTGGTTTAATGGCCCAACAACAAGAACAATGCACAATGATGACATCTAGCGGAGTTATGCGGAACGAATGGTGCATACTGATGAGGTCCGCCATTCGTTTGGAAGAAATACAAAGAGGTTATAATTATTAATCTAACTTAAGTGTGCGGTGATATATCATGTTTTCAAAATGCTTAAGGTATAAAAAAAATTATACGTCACGACTTTTTATCTCCATTCGGGGGTAGTCAGAGGCTTGAGTAGCTATACAGCATCACATTGTGGAGGTATTAAGCCAACTCGAAGCCCACGTTTCACCAGATAGTCAGAACCCAACGTGACAGGTGGTGAACCTTGTCGCCGTGTATACAGGAACTGACTATTACCTAATCCCGAGGGGTAGGTAGGTTTCCTCACGATGTTTTCCCTCACCGTAAGCGAACTGTAAATTATGCACATAAATGAATATTCATCCATTCGTGCATGCCCCACCGGGGTAAGAACCTGGGACCTTCTGATTGCTAGCCCAACCTGTTCACCTCTAGGCTACAGACGCTTAAGGTATGTGAGTTCGAATCCCGGTTTGTAGCAATCTATTTTTACGACGCAATAAGGAGTGGTTAGGTTTTTAATTTGCCTTATCGGTTTTTTTTAATGAGGACGATGAAACACAATAAAGTAGACGAATTGTAACTGTATTATCGTGTAATTACGCCTCTCAATCAGATATAGAACAGCCATATTTGTCTATGGAATCATACCTAGCTGTAGAAGGGTTGCACCAATTAAAGCCGGAAGCCCAACCCCCCTTCCTCTCTCTCTGCCCCCCTCCCCTTTAGGTCGGCAACGTGCGAGCGATGCCTTTGGTATTGCAAGCATCTATAGCATATATTCGGTATTCGGCAAAATCACTATTCGTGGCATCCCTAATCTTAAGCTACGGCAACTGCTTAACATCAGGCTGGCCGTACGCTTGTTTGCCACTTTAGTAACATTATTACATAAAATACCAAGCGTTCCTTCAAATCGATACGCTTCATGTATGGAAATGACATAAGTCACGTGATCTACATAGCGACGTTTGACATTTCCATACATTGTGAAGTCTATTCTATTCGATTAGCGTTCATGCCACTTGTCTAGGGGGGCTGTGCAGAATTCGCTCCCGTTTATTCTTTCGCTGTCGCTCACTTCGTGGCCACACACGGCGTCAACATTCTCCTGTGTTTTGCATAAGAATAGGTCGCAGTTGCTAAAAATGTGCGTCATTGTGATTCAGCGGACCATCGGCGCGATTTGTCGGACGATTAGTCCGGTAATTTGTCGACTATGAGGCATTTTGTTTGCATTTTCCGAGATTATGCTAAGAAACGACCCCCTAGCGAAGTGGCTTCATCTGCAAGCGTTTCTACAAATCGCTACGCTTCATGTATGGAAAGGACATAAGTCACGTTATCTACTTATCGACTTGTAATGTCAAATTCACATTTCAGCGTAGCGATTTGTAGAAATGCTTGTAGACAAACGCCACTTGGCTCAAATTTTATTTTATTTTTAGTATTTGTTGTTGTAGCGGCAACAGAAATACACATTCTGTGAAAATTTCAAGTCTCTACCTATTACGGTTCGTGAGATACAGCCCGCTGACAGACAGACGGACGGACAGCGTAGGCTTAGTAATAGGGTCCCGTTGGCACCCTTTGGGTACGGATCCCTACAAAACTGTTTGGATCTTCTCTGATCTTAGCTCGTATTATACTAGTCCGTAATGTCATGTATTATTTATATGTTACCTTTGATATATAACCCTAAAATGTCCATGAATTTTAACGAAAATTCTCGTAACTTTGCCGCATATATTCTGAAAATAAAAAACATCTTTACAATAAAAGGGATGGCCCTTGACCACCTGTCGCGGCATCTGCCGGGTTAAGTGCCTGCACTCTAAAATGAACTCTAACATGTAGAGATGAAGTCGTATGTTGAATGTTTAAATTTAAAAGATGTTTACCTGCGTTATTTTTTGTCGTAAATATTGCCCAAAGCTTACGTTGTATTCAAGTTACGAGTTAAAATCTTACATTGCCTGTTGACTGATCAATTGTTCACATGAACATCAGGCGGGCCGTACGCTTTTTTGCCACCGCAGTCCTATAAAAAAAAAAAAAAAAAAAAAAACAGTCTCTGATCAGTTGAGCAGGTGGTCACGAGATTATAGAAGTTATTTTTAGACAATAGCAGCGTCTACAAGTACCGAGGAGAGCTCGAGCAATCAGACAACGTCAACTGACTGCTTCGACCCGCTGTTCGGGGCTTGTGGATGCACTAAGATATTTTTCTGAACAGAAATATTTACTTTCGCCACTCCGCACTGGGCCAGCGTGGTGGATTATGGCATGAATCCCCCTCGCATTGGGGGGAATGTGGCCGCCTGGAATACCCAGTTAGTACGTCGCGCGCCGTAAACGTACGGTCGCCTGCACGACTATGGCGACACGACCAACATAAGCTGAGCTTCCTTAATTACTAGCATCCGTAATTATCAGAGCTCAGATTATATTGGAAATGTTACCTTCGACGTGCATGCGACTGCCCACAAATCTTCCCACCGGCCCAGCAGTTCATCAGACCGTGTCGCGGGTTCACCGGAAGTTCTCCGTTATGCCACGCCACAATCAACTTCCGGCGCGATAGTTACAAATGTTATTATAATTGGTTGTGGTCGTTTCATAGACAATTTTTGTTAATGACATTTGTGTTGTGGAAATTAACTATCACTATACCACGGTCAAGGAGAAGCTATACGAAATGTAAATAAGGTTCGACCCGGGCTCCAGCTTCAAGCGGTAATTTTATCAATCTTGTAACTTGGCTATTCTTCGTCAGACCGTTTTGCGTACACCTTTGGTGTCAACATTTTTGTTTGACACCGAAAGTCCACGTAAAACGGTCAGAAACCATTGACATATCAGAATGCCTAAGGCGAAACATTCTTCTTATCGTATGGTTAGTGGCCAACCTGGTGTCAGAGTTGTTCAAGCCGCCCGAAGGCCTCTGACAAGGCTTAACGACTGCTGCCTATATGACAACAACCGAGACCTACTGAATTGTATCGACCGACCGAAACATATCGTTTCTCCATGGCTAGAGTATAGTACACTATAGGACCCATGCGGAGGACCGCTCGGCTCACCGCACCGGGTGGTCGCAGGTTCAATTCCCGTCGAGAGCACGTTTTAGAAATGGCCTTTTCGTAATTTGCCCTGGTCTGGGTGTCACTGAGATCGCCCCCAGTCCATTGTACGGTACCCATAGTACAAGCGTTGCTTAGTTTGGGACCATACAGTTGGTGTGTTAGTTCCGCTATTTATCTTTACTCGAAGGGTTCAAAATATGGTTCAAAATGATCGTTCCGCTTGATCGATTAACATTAACTGAACCGTGAAATAGGGCGGGAAGTTAGATGGACAGTTAACGGTTTTTCCGGCAATTTTTATAAGTTAACCTAACGAGAGACAGACGTAATAGATAAATCTATTGTTTACAGTATTATTTTTTGTGTAACCAAAACCTCATCGTAAGAAGATGAAGTCATTGCAATAATAAAAAAAAATAAAAAAAGATGTAACGTCACGACTTTTATCCCCATTCGGGGGTAGTCAGACGCTTGAGTGGCCATATACCACCACATTGTGGAGGTATTAAGCAATCTCAAAGCCCACGTTTCACCAGATAGTCAGAACCCAACGTGACAGGTGGTGAACCTTGTCGCAATAATATTTATATTATATTACAATTTTAGTCCCTAAAATAATATTTTACAAAAATCTTTCAAAGTGTACACAAAACATTTGTAAATATTTTCAACATACAGATCTTGGGTTGGGGAGTTCTCGACGATACCCATTACAGACACGTTACCACAGGGTGTTGTTTTAAATTGATCATCCGTACTTGTTGACACACCTTCACCGCACCCCGTAAAAGGCGCGGTGACAGCTTGAACTCGTTCTTGACGCACGCGATATCCCGAAGGGGTAGGCACAGGTTCCGCCAGTATTATGTTTTTTTTATAGGTCTACGGTCGCAAAAAAGCGTACGGCCCGCCTGATGTTAAGCAGTTACCGTGGCCTATAGATGCTTACAATACCAAAGGTATTGCTCTTACATTGCCGATCTGAAGGGGAGTGGGATGTAGGGAAGGGGGGGGTTTACGCCGATCTTGTGTGAGAGGGTGGTAGTACTCCGGTCGAGCCAGCTCGTATGAGCTGCAGTCAATTGACTACAGCTTGGCTCTACCACCTTAAAGGGCGAGCGTGTGCGGCCTATCCGAAATACGAACCGAAACGTTTCGGCTGACGGATGGTACTTATCTACTCTAAAAGTGTTCCGGATTCGGAGTAGGGTCCCCGAAAGAAGAAACGTTCGTATTTCGGAGTAAGCCCCCTAGGTGGGAACTGGGAATCGAATCCGTAACATCTTGCTGGCCCCTAGGCCGTTTACGCTCCAAAGTTTTAATTATTCCATTACGTCACTTCATATCGTGTTAATTTTAATTAACAAATGCAAAACAAAAATTGTACGCGCCCACTAAAAGTGGGTTAATGAGACACCTGTGGTGCTCAGCGAATAATTAATTTAATTATGTTTGTCACATTGTCCCACACGATGTGTCATTGCGTGTGTCCTGGATACTGGGACATGGGTGTTTTATGGGCATACCACAGCGCGACTTCGAAATACGAAAAACGTTTCGGCTGACGGTAAGTTTTCCGTTTTTCGGATCCGAAGTTCGGATTCGATAGTCGTGATTCTTTCGTGGACCCTACTCCGAAAGAATCCGGAATACTTCTGAAACTTCCGAAGTAAGAAAACGTACCATTTTTCAGCCGAAACGATTCGTTTCGTATTTCGGAGTCGGCGTCTAGAGGGCCTACTCTGTTTCAAACGAAAACCAAATTTCGGACGAAATACGCGTATTTCCTACTACGTTTCTCATTGATTCCGGCATTTCTTACGAACGAAAATTGTTTGACGTCTTCGTTGTCGTCGAATCTAAACGTCAAACAATTTTCGTTCGTAAGAAATGTCGGAATGAATGAGAAACGTAGTATGAAATACACAAATTTCGTCCGAAATTTCGTTTTCGTTTGTAAAAGAGTAGGCCCTCTGATTGGTAAACGATCAGAGGTTAAGCAATACTGGGCAAGGTCAGGCAGAGATGGGTGACCATTAGTGGCATTTGAACTGAGCGTCTCCGTGCTTTGGAAGGCACGTAAAAGGTCGGTCCCGGTTGTTGTCATCTAGGCAGCAGTCGTTAAACCTTGTCAGAGGCCTTCGGGCTTGAACAACTCTGACACCAGGTTGGCCACTAACCATACGATAAGAAGAAGAAGTAGGACATGACGAGCCCGTTAGCGTGGTTGGCGCGGTGGCGCCTTTCACGCTGCAGGTCGTAGGTTCGATTCCTACCCGGGACATGCATTTGTGTGCATGAACATGTCTGTATGTCCCGAGTCTGGGTGTATATGTATATTAAGTATGTATTTACAAATAAAAAAGTAGTATATGTAGTAATATCAGTTATCTGGTTTCCATAGTACAAGCTCTGCTTAGTTTGGGATCAGGTAACAGTGTGTAAAAATGTCCCAGGATATTATTATTATTATATTATTTTGGACAATCACAGGTCTCCTCCATTTCTTGGTAATAATTGGCGGTAGGTATAGTATATTATTTCATGAAAGTGAGTGCACATTACTATTTTTTTTAACTACTTTGATATTACCTTTCACGTGTTTCTGTCCGTTCATAATAATCATTAACATACTTGTATGTCTGTCACGTCATAGCTAGAGAACGGCTTGACAGATGCTTATCAAACAACAGTTAAGTTATGGGTCGAAAGTTAAGTACTTTGAAGTAGGGCATCCGTGCAGGAATTCGGAAAAGTATTAGTTTAAAGTATTATTGGTAGCTGTAGCCAAGTGACTGCAGCTCATATACACGCTGGCACGAACGGGGTAGTACCACCCTCTCACAGAAGATCGGCGTAAATTATCTACAGTGGCGTTTCTTACGATGAGTGAGAGAGCTGGAAGCCCAACCCCGCCATCTCTTTCCCACTTCCATTCAGGTCGGCAACGTACTAGCAATACCTTTGGTATTGAAAACGTCTATAGGCTACGGTAACTGCTTAACATTTAAAAAGTAAGCCACGTTTTAATTGCAATTATCTGCTTCCACACAAAGGGCTGCTAGCATGAACATACGTCCATATTAACCGTTACGCTCCTATTCACGCAGACACATTCGTAATTAATACTTTTATTCGCGTGTAATGGAACACGCGAAGATGGCGGCGCACGCAATACACGAATTTAAGAATCAATTACAATCCGAATTTATCTAGTCCATCACGAGACCGAACTTGAAATAACTAGGTCATATGTGTTAAATGAGTCTAGATTTATTAATTAGTAGCAGTATTGTGACTGTTTAAACGAATTTCACTTTTAATTATTATGATTAAGTATTGCTTATCCACATACTTCGCCATCTTGGATTTCAAAAATCCAGATAAAAGCTAGCCTAGTGTTACTCGTATACCGAACATTATAAGGATCAGGGGTCTTACCACGAACTCTTATTGCGATTCAATTACAGGAACGTTTTAACGATTCAGCGACTTTTTGTGCAATGACGTTTCTTATTGTCATGACAATAAGGTACGTCATTGCACAAAAAGGTCGCTGAAACGTTAAAACGTTCCTATAATTGAATCGCGTTAAGAGGTCGTGGTAAGCACTCTGTTCAGCCGTTCTTGGTGTTAAAAATGTTCGTTAAGTTTTGCTAAAATAAAAGTAGCCTGAGTTACATACATATAACATCAGCTATCTGCCAGTAAAAGCCGTTTTGGAGATTAGCCGGAACAAACAGACCAACAGACAGATTTTTTTTTCAAAAATTGCTTTTTATACAAGTACCGCATAGGTTTACTTTCATCATTTAGTAAAAAGATGTTATTTTGACATGACAAACAGACATTTTTAACAAATGTCACTTTCAATTAATTTATTCCTTCTTAGAGCCGCCACATACATACGGAATTCCGAATCGGAATCCCGTTTCGAAATATCGAATCGGTGTTTCCGAACGCGATACGTCCATACATTTGGATGGATTTACTGCGTTCGGAATCACCGATTCGATATTTCGAAACGCAATTCCGTACGGAAAATTCCGTATGTATGGGGCGGGCTTTAAATAGTGAAGCTATTATTTATCTATGACTATAAACCTTCTACTGCAATAACTTAGTCTTTGAACCCTTGGGACTATACAACAAACCTCTACCTACCCTAGGGCATACAGGCGTGATCATATACTTTTTAAATAGACTCCAGCCCCTTTTTTACGCAACGTGATTTAATTCCATCAATCACCATTAGCCTCCCCATAGAATATAGTGTTAATAAACGTTAATAACCCCTAAATGGTTAGTTAATTTAACGCGGTTAACTTTTAACTGTATTGGATGGTTGTTATTTATAACTAGTTAGAGCGGGTGACGCAGCGACCACCATGCATCAGATATATTCATCTGATGTTGTGGAAAATGGCTCCAAATCATCTGTAACGACTGCTTTACGCCGATCTTCTGTGAGAGGGTGGTACTACCCCGGTCGAGCCAGCCTATATATGAGCTGCAGTCAATTGGCTACAGGCTACAGCTTGGCTCTACAACCAAACTGAATCCTACTCGAAAGTGTGTGTGTGAATGTTTGTTACCACGGATCTCCATAACTACTAAACCGATGTTAATTAAATTTGAAACGTAGATAGTGTAGGCTCTGGAATAAGACATAGACACATCTAACATATCAATTTCTACGCGGACGAAGCTGCGGGGCACAGCTAGTTGAGAAATAAAACGCTAAAATCCTCTTTATTATGTTATTACAGTTGTAGCCGCGACCGCGTCATGCTCTTTTTGTCGAGCTGTGTGCATATTAATACACACATGGGTTCAAACGAAACAGTGAATCCCGCGGGCATTCCGCGTTTAATCCTTTGCCGCTAATGAGGCGGCGGCCATCTTGTCGCTCTGACAGCTGTCACTTTTCCCGCGTTTTTCGTCGAGTCATCTGACATTTTAGTTGGGGAAATGTATTTTCGATAAATATCCTGCATTAAATGAAATGATATTTTAAATACAATCGGACATCGGTATTATTAAAGTTAAACTCGCTTTCAACGCGTGTCTAGTCTTTCCCTTGTACATTTTGACATAAGTCTTATTTCTGTCGCGTGTTTTTTTAGAGTTCCGTACCCAAAGGGTGCCAACGGGACCCTATTACTAAGCCTACGCTGTCCGTCCGTCTGTCCGTCTGTCCGTCTGTCCGTCTGTCCGTCTGTCCGTCTGTCCATCTGTCTGTCAGCGGGCTGTATCTTACGAACCGTAATAGCTAGAGACTTGAAATTTTCTTTACTGTGGCAAAACACGTGTCAGGATACCGTCACGTTACTTAATAATAAAAAGTAAGTTTAAAAACTAAAACCCGACTACTGAAAAATCACGCTCTAAAAAGTATGAAACAATACAATATTCTGGAGCATAGCCGTGGTCCGTTTAGGTCCTTTAGGGCAAAGTGGCATATGACCACGGACCACGGCTATCCTCTAGATGAGAATAATTTCTTGTTTCATACCTTTCAGAGCGTGATATTTCAGTAGTCGAGTTTTATATCTTTAATTCTTTAAACTTAATAGGGCACCAGTATTAACAAAATTATGATGACACATTTATTTTGTCCAAACTTGTACGGTACAGTCGCGACTAAAAGCTTTTCCGTGTTCAACACTCGCAACGAATAGTAGCGCCATCTGTTAAGAGTTCCGTGAAACAACGCTTTGTGGGACACCGAGCCTGAGCATGACACTTTTGTTACCGAGTATACTTCCTTTACGTAACCACGGAATATAGAATAACTGGAAAAGGCGTGTAAGTAGGCTGTCGCCATCATCATCATTGTTGAGAGTCAAGCTGTAGCCAGTTGACTACAGCTCATATACGGGCTGGCTCGATCGGGGTAGTACCACCCTCTCACAGAAAATCAGCGTGCAGTAGCTACTAGCTATTACAGCTGCGTTTCGTAAGATGAGTGAGAGAGCCGGAAGCCCAACCCCCCTTTTCCCCTCCCTCCATCCCATTACCATTCAGGTCGGCAACGTGCGAGCAATGCCATTGGTATTGCAAGCATCTATAGCCTACGGTAACTGCTTAACACCAGACGGGCCGCACGCTTGTTTGCGGCCTTAGTTACTTATAAAATACTACCATTTGAATACTGCCTTGTCCCCAATCCGCCGGCTTTTATGCTAACGATGAATGTGTGGGAAATGTATTATGTCATAATGTACCAACTTTGACCCGAAATTGAATTGTGTGAACGTTCTTTTTAAACCGACTTCAAAAAAGGAGGAGGTTTCTCAATTCGACCGTATATATATATATTTTTTTTTTTTTTTTATGAACAAGACTTCTTAGGTCATGCCGTAATGGTATGAGCCGGCTTATAGTGTGAGGTATTCCCGTATAGTTCAAAACTGCAATCGTAATTACTATATTGAAATCGAAGAATATTAGTTAAAACTCAAAGCCCACGTTTCACCAGATAGTCAGAACCCAACGCTTGAGCTTTGAGTTGGTTAATTTTTTTTTTTTTTTTTTTTTTTTATTTTTTTATTTAATTCATGTAAGCTCATTAGAGCATTTATAAATAGTCAATATAAACAATATTTTAGCGTTACCACCGGTTCGTAATGTTGCTTCCATTGAGAAGAGCCGGCAAGAAACTCAATGGTTACTCTTTTCAAAAGAATAATTGTATACATTTTCAAACAGTAACGCTATGTGAGCAGGCATGCATTAACACAGTGTGAGTAAAAAAAGAAAATAAGGTATTTAAATAAAAATTAATAAAAACTAGCCTAGAAAGCTGTGCATGCCTACTCCCACTTAACTGTCAAACCAAAAGGTGAATATTTATAACGATTGTTTTGGTGTGATGCCTTCCGTGCTTAGGTCTTGTCTGTAAAAGTTTTGGAACAACGGTGTCAAGTGGAAAATGGGCGGACCAGTCCCCGCAAGCAGCGCCCCGAACCCGAGCATGACTTGAGCAGCGGCATCACCCTCCTCAACCATTTTAGAGGGAAGAGGGTGACCCGCTCCACAGAGCCACCGCAAGCAAGGACATTAGAGTGAGCATGACCGATCCATTACCGCAGTGACATAGTTCAACAAAGCTAAGTAAGCGTACGGCAAGACAACATCCGCTACAATTGACATACAAATGCTTGTCAATGGCTACATGATACATGATTTCCACAACTTAAAAAGGTGGTAATTGTGACTAATATGTCAATAGCGCTAAATTAAGAGAAGGAAGAGGAAAACAATAAATAAATAAGGAATAAATCAAAACAAGAAATTCTGAGGAATTATTCCCGTTCCGGTGGAGCTGGACCAGCACCTAGCCAAGCATCTTTATCTTTCAAATAATCATCTAATGTGTAGTAAGCCCGCTTACGAAGCGTACGCTTTACACAAGTTTTGAATTTAGTTTCACTAAGACTAAGTATGTTTGGTGGTATTTTATTATAAAACTTGACACAGTATCCCATGAAAGATGTGTGAACTTTCGCAAGTCGAAAGCGCGGTTGATCTAATTTGTCTTTATTTCTAGTGTTATATCGATGACTCTCACCTAACTTTTTAAAGAGATGTAAATTTTTCCTAGTGTACATTATGTTTTCATAAATGTATTGGCATGGTACAGTCATAATGTTGATTTCCTTAAACCGTTCCCTCAAGGAGTCGCGACTTCCTAAATTATAGATGGCCCTAACGGCCCGCTTTTGTAAAATAAAAACAGATTCGATGTCAGCCGCCCTACCCCACAATAATATACCATACGACATGACACTATGAAAGTAACTAAAATAAACTATTCTCGCGGTGTCGATATCGGAAAGTTGTCTAATTTTCCTAACAGCGTAGGCGGCGGAGCTGAGCCGCTTCACGAGAGCTCTTATATGTGGGCCCCACTGTAATTTGGAGTCGAGCGTAATACCTAAGAAAACAGTATCATTAACGAATTCAAGTTTTTCTTTATTTAGTACTACATCGCATTCATTACTTCTAACATTAGGTAATGAGAATCTTACACATTTAGTCTTGTTACTATTCAATGCTAAATTATTAGTATTGAACCAGTTATGGACCTGAAGAATAGCATTATTCACGTTGTCCAAATTATTTACATGTCTACCTACTTTAAAAATCAAAGAGGTATCATCGGCAAATAAAACTATCTCTGCCCTACTTTGTATTATATGCGGAAGGTCATTTATATATACTAAAAACAGAAAAGGACCCAAAATGGATCCTTGAGGAACTCCCATTTTAACTAGAGAGCCTAACGATTTAACACCATTTATTTGAACGTTTTGTTTTCTACCTACTAGGTAAGATTTTATAAGTTTGAGCGCCCTATTTCTAACACCGTAATGTTCCAATTTAAGCAAAAGTATTTCATAATTGACGCAATCAAATGCCTTTGAGAGGTCACAGAAGATACCAATAGCATCCTGTGAGTTCTCCCATGCGTCGAAGATATGCTTGATTAAGGTGACACCGGCGTCGATAGTACAGCGGCCTTTGGTGAAACCATATTGTTGATCATGCAGGATGTTATTTGCGTTGAAATGATGTAACATTTGAGTAAGCATAATCTTTTCAAATATTTTGCTAAAAACTGGCAAGACGGATACTGGTCTATAGTTGTTGGGGTCTTTACTATTACCGGATTTAAAAAGGGGTATTACTTTACTGTATTTCATTAAATCCGGGAAGACTCCCTGATCAACACACTTGTTAAAAATCAAAGCTAAATATGGCGCCACAGTACCAATGATAGTTTTACATGCTTTTACTGACATTCCCCATAGATCTTCAGTTGGTTTAATTTGTATGTTACTGAAGGCTTTAACAATAGACCGATCGTTAATATAATCGAATTTAAATTCTACAGGACAAGTGGCTATGTTATCTTTAAGAAGTGAGAGTGAAAGTGAAGGAGAGCAGTTTAAAAATTCTGTTGTTTTTACAGGGATGTTTGTAAAGAACGTTTCGAATTCCTGTGCTACATCTTCATTTGAACTAATGAGACCACGCGAGGTCTCTAAAGTGAAATCTGTATTGCGTTGTTTGGTTTTTCCAGTTTCACTGTTAACTATATTCCAGGTGGTCTTGATCTTGTTATCTGCAGATATAATTTTTTGTCTAATGTGTATCGTTTTGGCCGCCTGGCATACTTTCCTAAACAATTTAGAATAATTTCTAACATACTGAGTAAAAGGTGCATTTTGAAGCTGGGCCTTCTGTTCATAAAGCTCAAATAGCCTTTCCCTACTCCTACGTATCCCTAGGGTGGCCCAGTCACTGAAGGTAAATTTTGGTTTTATTGTCTTTGTTTTAATAGGAAATCTATTATCAAATTCTGTATGTATAACTGCAAAAAAGTCTGCGTAAAAACTATCAGGATCATCTAAGTTATAATTGGGAAAACTTAATTTGGTAAACAAAGTAGTATTATATTTTTGTAAGTTCCCTGATGTTACATTCCTACATTTAATTTTTATGGTTTTTATAGGTATGGTAGAATTAATACCTCCACAATGTGGTGGTGTATGGCCACTCAAGCATCAGACTACCCCCGAATGGGGATAATAGTCGTAACGTTACACACACATTACACATTAGTTAAAAACCGGTCAAGTGCGTTTGGGACTCGCACATAAAGGGTTCCGTACCACCGTAGTATAAAAAAGTCAAAAATATCTAGTTTAAATTTTATTTTATTTTTAGTTCTTATTTGTTGTTACAGCGGCAAAAGAAATACACATTCTGAGAAAATTTCTAGTCTCTACCTATTACGGTTCGTGGGATAGAGCCCGCTGACAGACGGACAGACGGACAGCGTAGGCTTAGTAATAGGGTCCCGTTGGCACCCTTTGGGTGCGAAACCCTAAAAACAGTAATTAATGACAGAGAAAACCTAACAAAAATATTGCAAAGAATTTCCCAACGTGAGCCATGACCTGGGGGCTTACCACGAACTCGTATTGCGATTCAATTACAGTAACGTTTCAACGATTCAGCGTCTTTTTGTGCAATGACGTACCTTATTGTCATGACAATAAGAAACGTCATTGCACAAATGGCCGCTGAAACGTTAAAACAAAACTGCTATCAGAGGTGGTGGTAAGCCCCTGTTTTATAAAAGGGAATTAACTCGTATGACCTTAATCCGTTTTCCCTTCGTACTTCATTTCATTCATTCACTTTCATTCATTCTTATTTTATTGGATAATTAGCTCGGAAATTAAGGTAATATTTTTTTACACATTTGTGTGACGAACACACACATGAGAATCGAATACTGTATACCGTTCTTCAAAAGGTTCATTCATTCATTCATTTATTTTTAATTCAGTAACAATATTTTACAATTGTGTTTGAAATTACAGTTAGTTATTCATTAAGTAGGTAATGTTATTTAATGTTAGTAATGTTATAAAAATATAAATTAATAAGGTACCTCGTATTCGCCTTGTCAGAGGGATTCGGGTTGCTTGAACAACTCTGAAACAGCAGGGCTAGCCAAGTCGCATGAACGCTAATGGAATAGAATGGAATAAACTTCACAATGTATGGAAATGTCAAACGTCGCTATGTAAATCAACAACAAGTCGCTATGAAGATCACACTTGAGATCACGTCACTTATGTCATTTCCATAGATGAAGCGTAGCGATTTTCTAGACGTCAGCCACTTGTCTAGCCCTCAGGGTAGCTATTTTGTAACGTCAAACTCACTTCGCACGCGTGAATTTGCAGGTGATATGTCAAATTTGTTTTGAAATTTGACATTTCACTAGAAAATTCACGAGTGTGAGTTTGTCGTTACAGAATAGCTACCCTGATTGGCCACTAACTATACGATAAGATGAGTTAAAGAAGAATACGTCCCTCGTCTTACCCAACACCTTGACTACCTATATATTATTATTATTATTTTTTTTTTTATAGGACTGCGGTGGCAAAAAAGCGTACGGTCCGCGGTATATTTTATGGTCGCCTTTCATATTTTGATATCTAAATACCAACTAAACTATAACTCACGCAGTGAGAGGCATTATCTTGAATCTCATAGAAAGGGAAATACAGATTATATTGTTATGTTCGAAAGCATTTGTACCATCATCTATTACAGATTAGAAAGCTATCGTGTTTATAACCAGTTCATAATAAATATCGCTCGATAAAATCACCAACAGGGCCTTTGGACTCCTAGAAATTAATCGTTGCTAAACCACTGATCTCTAATATTATCTTCGTGAATTTTTCATTGTGAAGCGTAAATTCTTGGCGATCAGCATGTTGTCGATCAGCGGACTGTTAACAGATGGCCGATATCATGTCGACCGCTAAAATTTATGATTTACTAGCTGTGCCCCGCGTGTAAGAATAGCCTATGTCCACGAAAGAAGAATCGTCAAATCACAACTATCGAATCCGAACTTCGGATCTGAAAAACTTTCGGAGCGTAGTAAACCGTACAATCCGTCAGACAAAACGTTTCGTTTCGTATTTCGGAGTAACCCCACAGGTTTCCATCACCGTTCAGGAAACGATAATCAGACAGATTTTAAATATCTGTCAAATATTGGTAAAATTTTTGGCTGAGAAAAAAAATAATTGTATCTTTTGACAAGATTAGAAAATAAGAAAGTCTTCACGACGACAATCGCATTGGTATTTTGACAGTTGACACATTTGTTTTGAAGCCGACTGCTTGGACTGTACTTAATCTTTGTGATCGACATTTGTGTGTCCGACTGTACCGTTATGTTTTAATCAATCAAAAACTTTAGATATTACAATTAATGGCAATAAAAATGGCCCCTATTTTCTAAGCTATGTCAGGTTACAACAGGGGCTGATCTAACCTGACATATCACATAGCCTCCCAGTCCTGCCCCCTAGCCAAGTGGCTTCATCTACAAGCGTTTCTACAAATCGCTACGCTTAAATGTATGGAAATGACATAAAAGTCGATAAGTAGATCACGTGACTAATGTCATTTCCATACATGAAGCGTAGCGATTTATAGAAACTCTTGTAGACAAAGCCACTTGGCTAGAGGGCCTGAAGGGCTAGACAAGTGGCTGACGTCTACAAGCGTTCCTTCAAATCGCTACGCTTCATGTATGGAAATGACATAAGTCACGTGATCTACATAGCAACTTGTTGTTGATCTACATAGCGACGTTTGACATTTCCATTCATTTCAGTTCATGCCACTTGCCTAAGGGGGCTGGCGACGTGACAGGACAAGCTATACACCAGCTAATAGAAGCTGCATGTCGGGATGAACCTTCCACCTGTCGAGCCATTATTTTTTTAAAAACATTACCAAGTTGCTAATTCTATATTGTTTATTGTTACAGGTAAACTGCTGTGTAAGATGGGATACTTCGGAATGCGCCTGTACGAAGAACTAACATATTATTTTTAACTCGTTTTTATTCTTAATTCTTAATTAATTTTATTCTTAACGGTCTTTTATAAAGCACACGGGCCAACTTTAATCGCTACGCTTCATGTATGGAAATGACATAAGTCACGTGATCTGCTTATCGACTTGTAATGTCATTTCCATACATTTTTGTAGAAACACTAGTCTAGGGAGGCAGGTGAACCGTCTGTCTGTGTGCTTACCAAGCCTTTATTGAATAAGTTAATACGTGTCGACCTACTTCACATAAAGAGGTTGTATTACACAATATAACAGTACTTTTACCGCTATTGTGGATCATGGCGTATGTGTTGAAAACCTGCTGACTGATTAGACACGATTCCTCTCTTGGTACTACCATAGTAGAAAAATGGATAGTAGGTTATCTTCATAGAAACGCACCGCGCGCGGCTTGCATGTGTGCGCCATGCGTATCTATGCGTCGCGCACGCACACTCAAACAAAAACTAAAAACGGTTAGGGGGCGTCCATAAATTACGTGAGGTGATTTTTGAGATTTTTCGGTTTGGGGTTCTTAAGTTTATCAGATACATTACACAAGGTCAAAAAACATTAAAGTAGATACTTAATAAATTTTTGAAATAAAATAACAAAAATATTAAATCTTCGCTACGGACAAGGGACAATGTTTTTGTTGTGTGTGAGGGTATGAGTGCGTGTGTATGAGTGTGTTTGTATGTGTGTGCGTGTGTGTGTGTGTGTGTGTGTGTGTGAGGGTGTATTGTATATTTTGGAGTGTGTTGTGCGAATGCTGTGCAATTTTCTATCAAACTAGATTTTCTGTATCATCGTATCCGATATTGAGAAGTAATTTTTTGACGACTGATTTGCAGACAAAGACCGAATAGCTTTTTATATCTTTTATTTTACAAATTTTGTTGTAAGTGTTTAAAAGTGAATAGGCAGGGGAACGTCTGGCTAAAAGCGAATTTACTACTGGCAACGGGATCCTGAATACACGCTTGGATAAGATTGATTGGTAATCGGGCCTATTTTTTAAACTTTTGTGAGTTTTGATGGCGGCGGACAAGATAATCGTTACTGGCGCAGTGGTTCAAATCCAGTTATCGTCCATCTCGGCGCAAGTGATAATCTTAATTAAAATTGAATATCGGATATGAATCTGAAAACACCAGAGGCACAATGCGGTCCATACATTTACTTACTGCAAATGTGCAGTTCTGAAATTCAACATAAATTCAACGGTGCATCACAAGCAGGAAATTAAATGCACAACTCGGAACGTCCGACATTGCTCGGTAAACTAGTCTGGGAAATACATCAAACTAGCTTCTGCCCGCGACTTGGTCCGCGTTAACTTAAAAATGCCACAGGAACCTATGTTCTGCTCCAAGGTCCTATCTCCATACCAAAATTTATCAAAATTTGATTAACGTTTTAGTCGTGAAAGCGTGACAGACAGACAGAGTTACTTTCGCATTTATAATATTAGTATAGATTACAACCTAGCTTCAGCTGCACATATCTTCACGACTATATTAACTGATGCGATAGGCAGAAGTGGAACATTTCGCTAATAATTTTACTGTAAAAGAGCGTCGTATTGTCATAAGGGACACTGTCAATAATAGGTAACGTACGTAACGTCACGACTTTTATCCCCATTCGGGGGTATTCAGAGGCTTGAGTGGCCATACACCACCACATTGTGGAGGTATTAACCAACTCAAAGCCCACGTTTCACCAGATAGTCAGAACCCAACGTGGCAGGTGGTGAACCTTGTCGCCGTGTATACAGGAACTGACTATTACCTAATCCCGAGGGATAGGTAGGTTTCCTCACGATGTTTTCCCTCACCGGTAGCGAACTGTAAATTATGCACATAGATGAAAATTCATCCATTGGTGCATGCCCCACTGGGGATCGAACCTGAGACCTTCTGATTGTTAGCCCAACCTGTTCACCCCTAGGCTACAGTCGCTTAAAATAATAGGTAAATAATAATAATAGGTTATCATTTTAATAGTGATTATTCGAAGCGCCTCAATAAATGCCGAAGATGATGTCTACAGAAGGGCTAGACAAGTGGCTGACGTCTACGAGCGTTCGTTCAAATCGCTACGCTTCATGTATGGAAATGACATAAGTCACGTTATCTACATAGCAACTTGTTGTTGATCTACATAGCGACGTTTGACATTTCCATACATTGTGAAGTCTATTCTATTCTATTCGATTAGCGTTCATGCCACTTGGCTAGCCCCTCAGGTGTGTTTCCTATCATACATTTCAATACGAATTAGTTATAGATCTATCCGGTGTGTTATAGATCTAAGTTGTACTGCCATGGACTCCGTTTATTTTTATAAATGTAAAAAAATGTAACGTCACGACTTTTATCCCCATTCGGGGGTAGTCAGAGGTTTGAGTGGCCATACACCACCACATTGTGGAGGTATTAACCAACTCAAAGCGTTTCACTAGATAGTCAGAACCCAACGTGACAGGTGGTGAACCTTGTCGCCGTGTATACAGGAACTGACTATTACCTAATCCCGAGGGATAGGTAGGTTTCCTCACGATGTTTTCCCTCACCGTCAGCGAACTGTAAATTATGCACATAGATGAAAATTCATCCATTGGTGCATGCCCCACCGGGGATCGAACCTGGGAACTTCCGATTGCTAGCCCAACCTGTTCACCCCTAGGCTACAGTCGCTGTAGTGTGGGTCGCTGTGTGTGTTTATTTTTATTTCTTAGGGAAAAACAAATAATTGCGTAATAGAGCTTAAATAATTAAAATACGTACAAGTAATGAGTTATCACGCAACCAGCACATATACTGGGACATATACTATTTTGGAGATTCACATATCTCCTTCTTGGTAATATCATTGCCTGTTATGTTAATTTGATTGAAGGTAATGATGGCCGGCAGTTACCGTACTCAACCCCTGTCACTGCTCTGTTGTTAATTAAAATTAACCGGATTATGCGTTCAATAATGTTCTGAATCCTCGAGGTTAGTTCGGACACATTACGAATAGTTAAACAGATTTGGAACATACTATTCAACAAGATTCTGCGGTAATACCGCAGAAATGCGGTAATACCGGTAATCTCACAGAATATCGGTGTAAAGTAACTGGTGTTTACAGTTCGCTGACGGTGAGGGAAAACATCGTGAGGAAACCTACCTATCCCTCGGGATTAGGTAATAGTCAGTTCCTGTATACACGGCGACAAGGTTCACCACCTGTCACGTTGGGTTCTGACTATCTGGTGAAACGGGGGCTTTGAGTTGGTTAATACCTCCACAATGTGGTGGTGTATGGCCACTCAAGCCTCTGACTACCCCCGAATGGGGATAAAAGTCGTGACGTTATATAATTATTATTATTATTAGTAACTGATTTAGCTGCGTGTTGTACGAAGAGTGAGAGAACCGGAAGCCCAAACCACTCCCCTTCACGTTGGTTACTTGGGATACCTTTGGTATTGCTAGCATCTATAGCATCTATGGTATCTATAGCTCCGGGCCCGTTAGCGTGGTTGGCGCGGAGGCGCCTTTCACTTTGCAGGTCGTAGGTTCGATTCCTACCTGGGACATGCATTTGTGTGCATGAACATGTCTGTATGTCCGGAGTCTGGGTGTATATGTATATTAAGTATGTATTTACAAATAAAAAAGTAGTATAATATGTAGTAATATCAGTTATCTGGTTTCCATAGTACAAGCTCTGCTTAGTTTGGGATCAGGTAGCCGTGTGTAAAAAATGTCCCAGGATATTATTATTATTATTTTTAAATGGTCGCATGCGTGGCTCGTGACCCAGTGAACAAATAAGTTAGTGGCCAACAGTAGACGTCGTGTGAACCGCGTGCACCAATTTGGTCCAATGATAGGTCTCAATTACCGCGACATCAATTTTAATAGGTTTTAATTCATCGCTTAAGCTTCTTGGAAGATTTTACGGCGTGGATAAGACTTCTTTTAATGTTTACGGCCCGCCTGATGTTAAGCAGTTACCGTAGCCTGTTATCATCATCATGTCAGCCAAAAGACGTCCACTGTTGGACATAGGCCTCCCCCAAGGTGTCCCACAACGACCGGTCCTCACTAGACCTGACAGAGACCTTCACAGACCTTCACAGAGACCTTCACTAGGTGCCTATAGATGCTTGCAATACCAAAGGCATCGCTCGCACGTTGCCGATCTGAAGGGGAGAGGGACAGGGAGGGGAAGGGGGGTATTTTGGGCTTCGGGCTCTCTCACTCATTGTACGAATCGGAGCTGTAATAGCTACTTGACGGTGATCTTCTGTGAGAGGGTGGTACTACCCCGGTCGAGACAGCCCATATGAGCTGCAGTCACAATGGCGTAGCTTGTCTTAAACGGGCCCTGTATCAAAATTTGTTAGGGGCCCAAATGAAAGGTTTCAATTTTCAAGATTTTTTTCAAAAATTTTCACGAGTGAAGCGTAAAGAATTTTCACACACGTTCGGGGGCCCTGTAGCCGGGGGCCCCGTATCATTGATACAGCTGATACGGCCCTGTGCTGTCAGCAGCTTGGCTCTAGTACCAATGATGACGGTACGTCAGTTTAAGAGCACATATTAGTATCATAAACTTTTATTTATTTCTCCAGCTCATTGCTCCGCTACGCTCCAATAGTCTATGGTCATATCCGTTTCCTATGCGTCGTCGTTATTTATGACTATCTTCAAGCTGTTCGCTTCGTGGGGCGGGTAGAGTGGCTATTGTTCCGAGTCCCTCCTTTTAACCGACAAACGATGGTAAAAGAAGTATGCCGTTCTTAATGTCGCGGTGATAGGACACGCCATACACCAGCTAATAAATCGGACCGGGTAGTACCACCCTCTCACGGAAAAACGGCGTAAAGTAGCTATTACAGCTGCGTTTCGTACGATGAGTGAGAGAGCCGGAAGCCAAGCTCTCCGTCTCCCACTCTCCTTCAGGTCGGTAACGTGCGAGCGATGCCTTTGATATTACAAACATCTACAGGCTACGTTAACTGCTTAACAGGCGGGCCGTACGCTTGGCACCTTAGTCACATACAAAAAATGTGCTGGTTTAAAAAATGGCATGTCTCTGACCCTTAGGATATGTGTGTATGTAAGCGTATTGAATGTGTATGTATGTGTTCATACACATCAACTCACGCGCATCAAAACATGATAACACGGTCATTCGGTCGGACCGTTACAGTGCGTGTGTCCATACTCTCGCGACACGATACGATATGCGACCGCGGTTTTTTATGTTTTCCTTGGAACCCTCATTATTTTTCTAAAATAAAAGTAGCCTAAGTTACTCCTCGTAACATCAGCTATCTGCCAGTGAAAGTCTCGTCAAAATCGGTCCAGCCGTTTCGGAGATTACCCGTAACAAACATCCAGACAGACAGATTCCGAGTTTCAGAGTTTCCGTATTCGGCGAGATTATTGCTCGCAGGGATAACGTGGATATTTAATTTTAACGTGTTCGATGGTGCAATGGAAACGCGTCCGTCACCCAATATGATGCAACGGAGACTGCGTGAACCACATCTCTTCTGAGAAACGTAACGGCAAACAATAGTGTCCACGGTGTCAGTTAACACGTGATTACCAACGTTATCGACGGGGCCAAGCGTGGTTGGTAAGATTCCGCCTATCACGCTGCAGGTCGTAGGTTCGATTCCTACCCGGGACATGCATTTGTGTGAAACATGTCTGTTTGTCCCGAGTCTGGGTGTAATTATGTATATTAAGACGATACAAGAAAAAAATGAATTTTAGTTTCGGGGTGTGGCTAGCGTCGCGTGAGCTGCCGAAGGATATATCCCTCTCGCTTAGCTAGGACAGAACAGCTATGGAGTAGACTATAGTATAGTTATTTTTTGAAGGAACAATATTGTTTAATTCGTACAATTAAAATAATATGTCCCAGTGCACCTTTTAAAATAGATGAAATGGATGAAAATATTCAAATATATTTTTTTCGTTTTATATGGGATTTTTATGTCGAGTGTATTTGAAAAAAATAATTTAATTTCTATGTTGTTTTTATTGCTGAAGACAAAGTAAGTCAAAAGAAGACAAACGATACCTACAATATGCTGATAGATACGTATAACAATATTTCGATCGTATAATAGCCTATAACCAGCGGACGATCCAGACGCGTCCAACGATATCTCATTAGTCAAATTATTATGATATAAAAATAGTTTGGACGTTATACGGGAGCAGATGAACATACATACATATCGGTCAAAATCATAACCCTCCGCCCACCGTAGTCGGGTAAAAATTTACATACTCTGTGTCAGTGACTGACTGCCGGATATGAGTATCTTTTTCATGTTTCGTAGGCAAAGGAATACTTTGGTACTTAACTTCGATGCCGATCATGAAGTCATCAGCGGTGTCATAATATTTTTTTTTACCATATTTAATTTATTTTTTAATGTATTTTCAGTTTTTATTAATTTTATTGATTTAACCATGCATTTATTTTTTGTTTATCTTTTTATCTTTATTTTTTTATCTATCAAAATCACCCTTAGACTGGTTACCGCCACAGGTGACAAGAGGGCTGGCTCTTTCCTTGCTCAAAAAATTCGCTTGACAACAGGAACAGCTTGAATACAGGGAGGACATGCAGCCAGTATCCCACGCGGACGGTATTTGTTTAATTAGGGGTAGGTTTTTATTTTATTGTATTTTATTTTAATTTATGTTATATTATATTGTATTTTAATGATAAAACATGAAAAATAAAAAATATTTTTTTATTTTTTTTAATTTAATTTTACTTTTATTTATTGTTTTATATTTATTGTGAAATTATAATAATTTTAATAATCAATATTGGACTATGTCTGAAACAAATACATTGAATTGAATAATTTAAATACAAAAATTATCACATTAACTCGTTAAATCACGGTTTACACCCCTAGAACGAAAAAGATCCTAACATGGTAGGTAGGACCTGAGGGTTGGCCAGTTAATTACTTAAAATACACTATATTTATTTCAAGAAAACATTCATAAGATCTGAAGGCGTCGGACTCGCACATAAAGGGTTCCGTACCACCGTAGAATAAACACATCAAAAATATCAAGTTTGAGACTTGATATTTATTTTTAAATGTTATTATATTTTTAGTATTTGTTCTGCACCGGCAACAGAAATACACATTCAGTGAAAATTTCAACTCTCTACCTGTTACGATTCGTGAGATACAGCCCGCGCTGACAGACGGACAGACAGACAGACGGACAGCGTAGGCCTAGTAATAGGGTTCCGTTAGCACCCTTTGGAACCCTAAAAAGTAGCCTATGTTCTCCGCCAAGACCCAGTCTATCTCCATACCAAAATTCATCAACATTGGTTCAACGGTTTAGCCGTGAAAAGGTAACAGACAGAGTTACTTTCGTTTATAATATAATAGATTGAATAGGACGGACAAACATTTTCCTATCCATATCTGTAATGTTATTTTTTTACGATAATTTATTGATGTATGATATATTTATTACTTGCCCATCCATACCTACAACAAACGCAATAAAGCGACTCCATTGTTTTGACAAGCAATGTATTCCCACTGTCGGCCCAAGACCATGCTGCAAGTATATAACAGTAAGCGAAATAGGGAGTTTTTACAGAAATGACACGAATAACTATGAAATGACAAGAGATGACACAAAATGACAAGAGATGACACAAAATGACAAGAGATGACACAAAATGACAAGAGATGAAAAGAAATTACACAAGACAAGGAAAAGCAAACGAAAATCACGCTGCAGTGCAGGTCGTAGGTTCGATTCCTGCCCAGGACATGCATTTGTGTGCATGAACATGTCCGCATGTCCCGAGTCTAGGTGTAATTAAGTGTATATTTAGTTTGTATTTACAAACAAAAAGTAGTATATGTAGTAATATCAGTTATCTGGTTTCCATAGTACAAGCTCTGCTTAGTTTGGGATCAGGTAGTCATGTGTAAAAGAATTTCCAAGGATATTTATTTATTTATCATAGGCGTCGGCGGACTGTAAATACTGTACTGTACCTGTAATGTGGCACGACCGTAATATTTTTTCGTAATATTTTTTAAAAAATCCTTCACAGGTCCGGCGTCGAACAAGTCCGACTGGACACTGACAATACAAAGTTAGAGAGAGACATGGTTAGTTCAAGTACTTAAAATGTGAGATGGCGATATTGTGCGCGCGCTCGGAAATAAACAACGTAAGCGCCAAACCACATATTCTTGAATTAAAAAAAAACTACTTCATGAATTAAAATATGGTTGAAGGGTAGTTTAGATATCATTATTTGCTATGTTTCAGAAATAATTTCGTGATCTAAATCGTAAAAACATCGTGGTAGCAAGGAAAATTGTAAATAATTAGAGCTCATTTCATAATTTTTTTTTATCGAGAAAATTTCATCAAATCGTGATTTGGATTTAAAGATACTCAAGATAATATAGTCAAAAATCATACATCTAAATATAAGATTCCTAGTCCACATACTTACTTAAAGAAACAGTAGAATAGAAAATCAACCAAATTTCGAACCCTCCTCTTAAGTATGTATTTACAAACAAAAAGTAGTATATGTAGTAATATCAGTTATCTGGTTTCCATAGTACAAGCTCTGCTTAGTTTGGGATCAGGTAGCCGTGTTTAAAAGAATGTCCCAGGATATTATTATTATAATGTAACGTCTCACGACTTTTATCCCCATTCGGGGGTAGTCAGAGGCTTGAGTGGCCATACACCACCACATTGTGGAGGTATTAACCAACTCAAAGCCCACGATTCACCAGATAGTCAGAACCCAACGTGACAGGTGGTGAACCTTGTCGCCGTGTATACAGGAACTGACTATTACCTAATCCCGAGGGATAGGTAGGTTTCCTCACGATGTTTTCCCTCACCGTCAGCGAACTGTAAATTATGCACATAGATGAAAATCTACTGTTGAATGTTCCTAAAGTAACCTAAATCGTGTAGTTATACCAAAATAATGTTTATTTTCCCTTTACCCTGTATAAGGACATCAACATAAAAGAAGCATGATTCGAACCCCCACCCCTGATCGTAATACCTTCCGGTATATCCACCGGAAGTCATTCCTCTCGGTCCATAAGCACCCTACTCTGTTTGTTTATGGAAGGTGCATTTGAAGTATACCCTCTGTTTCCTGTTTTCGAGCTGTTTTTGGGACGTACTATATACGTTTGTGACGTCATGGGTTCTCTTCCGACAGTGGCCCAAGACTACGTCACGATCTGACAGGGTTGCCAGCACATGGAAATGTAAAATCGGTAGAAAAATCGGGAGAATTCAACTTTTTTTCTTCGGAAATAGTAGAAAAATCATTGGTTTAAGGTATTTCGGTTGTAGAACAGACCCCGAATCGGAAGAAATACCAAAAATCGGTAGGTTTGAGATCACTGTATGTAATTTCACAACACAACATAAGCTCCTATCAACTATTTTATGGTGAAGAGCTTCTCAAAAACTATTTAAAATCCAAAAAACACTATGTTTACCCCGGATATGGGTATTATGGGTATAAGGTAAGCGCTATTAATATACATATGGATTAAAATTCTAATTGTTCGCGTGCAATGAAACCATACCGCGTTCTAAGGGGGCGTCCATAAATTACGTGAGGCATTTATGGGGGGGAGGGGGTCGAGCAAAATCTCACCAAATCTCACGTGGGGGAGAGGGGGGGGTCTCGGCAAATCTCACGTAATTTTTTTTACCGCAAGAAATAGTGTAAAATGCAAGAAAACTGGGTTAAATTAAGTTTTTTTAAGTAAACTTAACTTTTTTTCTGTTAAATTAAGTAAAACATGTTTCTCCTCTAGAAAATAGCTTTTGAAAAATCTCACGTGAGATTAGAGGGGGAGGGAGGGGGTCGAGCAAAATCTCACGAAATCTCACCAAGGGGGAGGGGTGGTCGAAAAATCTCAAAACACCTCACGTAATTTATGGACGCCCCCTAACTACGTAATAGACTTTTATTTCAGTAAACATTAAAAAAAACACGAGCTTGAAGTCGGGGATACAGCTAGTTCAACATAAATAACCTTTATTGTTTTTTTTTCTCTAATATAGCATTACGGCTAGCCACCCTTTAGCCTTAGCTTTAGCCATTCAAAAGAGATTTCAAACGGGTCCCATAATCTTGTTTATGGTTTTCTTCCGTGGTAACGTGGTGGTAACCCTATTTGTGTTTTATTTTGTAACGAGTGATATAAAAAAACTTATTTTTAGTTTTGTATTGTTTTCAATCAAAAAAATTTAAACTAGTGCGTGTCGGCCTCGCACATAAAGGGTTCCGTACCACCATAAAATAAAAACGTCAAAAATATCAAGTTTCGTGTATGGGGACCCCCTTTGTTTTTAAATTTTATTTTATTTTTAGTATTTGTTGTTGTAGTGGCAACAGAAATACACATTCTGTGAAAATTTCAAGTCTAGCTATTACGGTTCGTAAGATACAGCCCGCTGACAGACAGACAGACGGACGGACAGCGGAGTCTTATTTATAGGGTTCCGTTGGCACCCTTTGGGTACGGATCCCTAAAAAATACCGAGCAATGCTCATTTCTTTTCTGTCAATCACTATTTATTATGTAATTATTTATGTGCATATCATCAAAAATAAATAGGTTACATTTATATTCAAAAGTTCCTGAGTACATCACACAGCATACACCCAGCCCTACCATCACGCTCGGCTGCCCGGAGGGTGAGCAGACCTCGCTCAATGGATGTACGAACGCGGAAAATTAGCGACATTTCATGACGAACGCAACATGGCGGCAATAATACATTTTGACAGCTTATTTGAATTTCGCTACCGTACATGGGACTACTGAAAAATGCGACAAAATCATTGATGTATTATTTTTGGAGATATCGTACGTCCTAACATTGCATACTCAGCGCACCACTACATGCAGCGAAAATCACACATCTGAGGGCCTACTCTTTTACGAACGAAATCGAAATTTCGGACGAAATTCGCGTATTTCCTATTACGTTTGTCATTGATTCCGACATTTCTTACGAACGAAAATTGTTTGACATTTAGATTCGACGACGATTAATCAAACAATTTTCGTTCGGAAGAAATGTCGGAATCAATGAGAAACGTAGTAGGAAATACGCGAATTTCGTCCGAAATTTCGTTTTCGTTTGTAAAAGAGTATGCCCTCTGTTATCGCACTCGCAATTCGACGATCAACTTAACATTTCGATGCGTGTTAGTCACCAGAAGGTGACCCTTATTGGCAATACCGACATGATTTCAACATTATTTTCCACGAACGACTGAGTCGCACTGTTTTCATGGACTCCGTATAGGACATGCTAATTTGGACATTCAGATGTCTTTCTCTATCTTGGTAATTTCTTAGGAATTATAAATTTAAGAATTACGAAGATAATTATAATTGGAGACCAGTGGTTTCACAATGGACAATAAGGGGCCATCCATTAATTACGTCACACGAATTTCATTATTTTTAGACCCCTCCCCCCTTGTCACAGCTGGTTACATTTGCGAGACCTCCTACCCTACCTGTGTTGCGTCACATTTTTTTACAATATTCAGAAATTTTAAAAAAATCGGTTACAGTCAAATTTCGGTTTTAATACTTGGATATATTAGATTTTTAAATGTGACGTCACTTAAGTTAAGATCCCTCGCCCCTTGTCACAGAATGTCACATTTCGTCGACCCCCTCCCCCCTTTACGTGTGACGTAATTTATGGATGGCCTAATTGTTATGAGACTCGAGGCTTCTTTGTTTGATCACTTCCATCGGACGAATGCCGAGCATAGCTATCTCCGTACTTTGCTTGAAACATGACAATACCATCTTCCATTCATCTGGAGGAGCCGGAAGCCCACCCCCTTTCTAACCCTCCCTACGTTCCACCCCCCTTCAGAACGGCAACGTGCGAGCAATGCCTTTGGTATTGCAAGCATCTATAGATGCTTGCAATAGGCGCTCGCTCGCGGCTCGCCTATAGGCGACAGTAACTGCTTAACATCAGACCGGCCTTACGCTTGTTTGCAAAAAAAAAGGAGAGCAATGGAGTATTTTATGACTCCAAAAAACAATTTTTCAACATACACATTCATAACAAAACCACAAGTGTGCTCAATAAAAATATTAAAAAAATTCCCCTCCAATAAATGTCACCCGGATTACCGCTACTGTGACCACGCTGTCCTGTCCCATTGTCCCGATTCCTGTCCCTATTGTCCCGAGTCCCCATTCAATGACACAATACCCACTTAGTCACGCAGATGTGCATATCTTGTTACGATTTTTTTGAGATAAATAGATATGTCAATAATTGGGGTGGGTTTTTGAATTTTGTTTGCTCCAATTGGTCGCTCGATCGTTTGAGAATTAGGGATCCAGGTTTAAGAGACACGAAAAACTTCTACTTAAGTGTTTGTTTACAAGTTTCACAGAAAACCTGGAGCACTAAAAAGCCTGAAATAATATTTCTATTACCACAGTTTTACAGTAGTTTCCATGTGTTTGGACTTAATTCATTCCTATTGATGGGAACTTTGCACCCATGGGGTGACAAAGTTTGTATGGCGCCACTAAAAATCGTGAAATAAAATTATTTTTATAAAAAAATAAAACCGACTGCAAAAAAAAACTGGAGACACTAAAAAGCCTGAAATAATATTTCTATTACCACCTCTGCCTACCCCTTCGGGAAAATCAGGCGTGATGGTGTGTTATCGAGTATTTGGAGTCGGTGCCAATCTATCTGGCATACTAAACACCCAATTTACCCCTTTGGGGGTGACTTTTCCAAGATTCCAAAACACAATTTCTTTATTTATAGCTAGCTTCCGCCCGCGACTTCGTTCGCGCATAATTAAAAAAGTAGCCTATATGCTATTCCAGACTATAATCAGGGCCAATTCCATCTATCTCTGGGCCAAATTTCATCCAGATCCGTTCAGCCGTTCTGGCGTGATTGAGTAACAAACATCCATCCATACATCCATTCAAAATGTCACATTTATAATATTAGTGGGATTTGGACTGGGGTCGATCCCGCGACCACCCGATGCAGTGAGGCGAGTGGCCTGCACTCTAACCACTGAACCGGCGGTCATTGTACATATCGTTTGAATCATTACGTCGGTCTACCGGGACTACCGGCGTGGGGTGACCACACAATCAGTGAAATGCGCAATAATATATGCACCCTCATTATTGAGTGTAGTGGTTTGGGGTGACCAAGCTATTTGTGATCCTGTTTTTATTAAATTCTGACCTCGGTTTTATTATTTAATGTGATGATTTATGGATTCTAGAACACAGTGAATTGGAAAAAGTGCTCTTTATATTTTTTATTTAGATCAAATTCGCTACGGGTGCATAGACAATTCATATTTTTCTGAGACTCGCCGAGGGTCAAATCTTGGTCTCGGGGTGTCTATTTTTGTCTGTCTGCCTGTTTGTTCCGGCTAATATCCGAAACGGCTGGACCGATTTGGCGGGACTTTCACTTGCAGATAGCTGATGTTATTAGGAGGAACTTAGGCTACTTTTATTTTAGTAAATATTAACAAACTTTTTTTGTTAAATTCCACGCGTACGAAGTCGCGGTATCATAGTCTAAAATAAACTCAAAAGGCAATAAAATCGTTTAATTTTACATAAAAAAGGGATACAATAAATTGTGCAACTGTTGTAATATCTGGAAACCTCCCAAACTAGGCTAAGCCTGGGTACCGAATGTACATTACTAAAGAATGTACCTACGCAAAGAAAATAAATGAGAAAAAAAAAAATGAATAATAACATTAAAAACTCAAAATAGTGTAGGTACATTACCGAAAAGGCTCTCTCAGTGAAATGAAAGCATACAGTATTTTTTATTCAAAGTAATTTGTTAATAAGCAATAAAACTATCACACAATAACATCACATAAATCTCACCACCAATTAATAAAAATAAACCTCTAAAACTCACACGTGTTGTCACCCTACCCCTAATCCCCTAAACAAGGTCCCTTTGAGTCTCCCAACTCAAATAATATGTGGTTATTTGCACACGGATTAGCGCCTCTGGCGTGTGCCCAAATTGCTGGTCACCCTACTGTCTGTGTTGCGGTGCGTGGTCACCCTAATTTCAAATGATTGGGATCGAGACCAAATGTGGTTTTATTTCAGTACATTTCTATAACCCCATGTAACGTGTTTTAAACATCATTGCTGGGCCCTAAGTCGCATAGCCATTGTGGCACCACTGTAGCATTTTGATATAAAGACTATAGCAGCTTAGCCAATAGCTAAGCGACGTAGGGCCCTGTTTGTTTGTGGCACTAGCTCCCAAACGGATGGTCCGATTTCAACGCAGTTTTTTTTATTCGGTAGCTGGTATTCCTGAGATAGTTTGTAGCTTCGTTTGATGGCAATCGGTTCAGCCCTTTTCTAGATATACACTGTAGCCTGGTCTAGCATCGTGGACTATGGCATGAATCCCCTCAATGCTATGCATCTGGAGGATATCCGAGGTCTTGGGTCATATGCCACTTTACCCTAAGGGCCTCCGCAGACTTGCTACTTTTAGCATCGGCGATCGGCGATTTTGATGCTGCGTCTCGGTCGTTCGCGCTCGAAGAAACGCGACGCAGCATCGATACGTCACAAAATCGCCGGTCGCCGATGCTAAAAGTAGCAAGTCTGCGGAGGCCCTAAAGGACGATTCACGTAAAAACAAACAATCCAAATAACGCTGAAGTTCGAAAGTCGTTCGATCGAAATCCTATCAAAAGTTGGTATTCACGTGTTCGTTGAACGCAGTTCGATAGGACTTCAGCTCAAACGTTTGCTCAACGAAAAACGGTTACTCAACGACTTGTTGCCGTAACGAAAAGGCTATCAACGACTATGGTCGGTACGATATCGTTACGGTTTTTCTTATGTGAATCGGGCTACTAAACGGACCACGGGGCTATCCTCTAGATCATCCATTCCCAAAGTGGGCGATAACGCCCCCCTGTAGGCGCTGCAGGCCTAAAGGGGGGCGGTAAGAGACCCAGAAAAAAATGGGGGCGTTGTGTAGACTACACATTTTATTACTGGGTCTCTTACCGCCCCCCTTGAGGCCTGCAGCGCCTACAAGGGGTCGTTATCGCCCACTTTGGGAATCTATGCTCTAGATGAGAATATTTTGTTGTTACATTCTTTTTAGAGCGTGATTTTTCAGCAGTGGGTTCCTACAAATGCTTTTTAAAACCATTGTAAATTGCGTAAAAATCTATATTTTGGCGATAATAATATGAATTTATGGAGCTTTATAAAAAAAAACGCAATATCTGTCATAAGGATGACTGATCAAAGACAAGTGTATCTTTTTATTGCACAGGGTGTTCCCAAAGTGATTTTATTAAGTGCTATACAGGGTGTGGGTTTATTAGCAATTATGTGAAGGTTGGAACTACCCCTAGGCGGTTGGGGTTGCTTTTGACGAGGGGGTATGAAATTGGATAGCTTTTTAATTTAACTAGTGACGTAGTTATTCGCTTGGCATTTTTAACATGAAATATAATGATTCATAAGATAATTGACAAAGAAATACTAATAATACTGAACTGTATGTAGTGTTATCCTTGTTTTGGTCGTAGTTTATAAGCGAGATAGCAATATTTTTTACTCTATCAAGTTACTTTTACAACGTACTAACTGTATGGTCCCAAACTAAGCAACGCTTGTACTATGGGTACCGTACAATGGACTGAGGCGATCACCGTGACAGACAAACTAGGGGATACATAGCGAGATCATTACCGAAAATGCTCCGGCGGGAATAGAACTCAGAACCGCTAGGTTCAGTAAGCCGGCCAACACCTAAACCCCAAGCAGTCGTTAAATTATAGCATTTGAAATACCAACGAATAAAAGAAAGTAAAACGTCATCGCGCGAATATCGTTTGCGCGATTCAGCACTTCCATATTCAAATTTCCGACGTGATATTCGAAATGGCGCCATCTATCGGGTAGTTGTCGGTACTAAGTGCCAATTCGCTTTGTACAAAGTGTAATTCAATAAGGATATAGAACTCGAATGGTATAACAGTAGGGTTGCCAATTTATATAATGACGATTATTATTAGATATTGTTTCGCGTTTGCGGAATCCTCCCCCCATTTTATTTTATTGCGGTTCCTGTTAAATGGTGTTAGGGTTGTCATTCTGTAGTTTGTTTTTATAACTTAGAAAAAAAGAGCTTGGAATGAGAAATTTATTTAAAAAAGTGAGATTACGTTTCACTAAAATTGCTTTTAATGTCAATATTTTACATTCACACATCAAAGTGAAAGGTGTATTTATTTTGTTTAGGCTACTTACAATTCGTCGTACTTTTAATTACTTAAAACAATCTGTTGTATACAACACTAAAAAAAACTTTTAATTTTAAAACTTATAATTTTTTTTACAAGTAAATCAACGTTAAATTTTTATATACGCACTATAATTGTATTAATACATATACAAGCTGTCTATCACCCTATTTATCATTTAAATTACATTGCAAATTTCGAGCGAGTCGCTCCGAATTTAATTTATAATATTAATTGAGCTACGTGACAGCCCTGTCTCAAAGCTGTCCTAACGAGGGTTGCCGCGTAATAAAAACAAATTGGTGCAAGCCCTGAATGATGTATCATTTTGTAATATTGAACAATTCTCTAGAGCCAAATATTGATTACTACTGCACCACCAAGCCAACTAGGCACTCGGGTATAAATATCAAATGATAATAAGTCAATGATTCCGCGGTCCTTCCACCACGTAGTGGGAGCTACTGCCACAGGAGTGCCGGCATTGGCCCAGGCTCACTACGTGGTGGACGGACCGCGGAATCGTTGACTTATTATCATTTGATATTTATACCCGAGTGAAGTGGCACAAGACCGGTCATTGTGGCGAACCTTGGTCCCCCACAACCTGGTGGCCTATGTTCAACGGTGGACGTCTTTTGGCTGAGATGATGATGAAATATACCAACCCCCTAGAATGAAATAATTGGATTCCGCCTGTGATATTGTTATTGCATAATTATTATATTTATTCGCATTTATTTATTATATTTTATTCACATCTGTCATAAATTTTCCTCAATCCATACAAAATGTCCGCCTTCAAACAAATGACTGGCTCCGCTCCCGGCGCCTGATATTTTATGATTTTTATATTGTTTTAAATTCACTAATATTTAGTTTTGCACTTGGTTCCAAAAATATCTCGTCGCCATTTTGGTATCTCAATAAACACTCAATTATATTAATGAAATGCTATTTATTATAACTTGAGAACCGAACCTAAACATAGATCTTCTAGACCTAACATAAGAAACAATTACTCTATGACATGAGGTTATCTAACAAGCCAGTATTCGCTGTGGCCAGTATACCATAATTATTATTATGATAATGGGTGCGTACACAATGCCCGAGCCGCTGTTCGGTTCTGTGCTCGACGCTGTAACGTTACATTACAGGCGAATGCTCCCGGTGCGGGAGCACTTTTACAGAATGCCCGTATAATGCGACTAGCGAAGCGCGTCGTTTCAGGAAGTACAACCAAACGCTTTTAAGCTAATCCCTGAAAGCTCCGAACGTGTATTGAAACGCGACATCGCTTCAGAAAATATATACTGGGGGCTTACCACGACCTCTTATCGCGACTCAATTATAGGAACGTTTTAATGACGTGACAATGACGTTTCTTATTGTCATGACAATAAGGTACGTCATTGCACAAAAAGTCGCTGAAACGTTAAAACGATCCTGTTATTGAATCGCAACAAGAGTTCGTGGTAAGCCCCCTGAACATTTTGTTGAGCGATTTCAATAAAGTTAGGTACCCAAGGGGTCATCCATAAATTACGTCACACGTTAAGGAGGGGGGAGGGGGTCGACGAAATGTGACATTTTGTGACAAGGGGGTGGGGGGGGTCCTATGTTTTGTGACTTCACATAAAAAAATCTAATATATCTAAGTATTAAAACCGAAATTAGAATTTTCAACGAAAATTCTTAAAATTGTTAAATTATGTTACGTCACACAGGGAGGGGGGGAGTCTCGCAAATGTGACCAGTTGTGACAAGGGGGGGAGGGGTCTATAAATCATGAAATTCGTGTGATGTAATTTATGGATGGCCCCTAACAGCGGAATACTGAAAAACTAGGTACTGCTCCACCAAGCCAACTAGGAACTCGGATGGAATGCGGCTTCCCCGCCCACACACCCGCCACCGACTGCCGCTTCCCGCCCGCCACACCTCCCGCACACCGCCACCGCCGCAAGTTGCGGGTGACGTCACATTTGACAGGTTCCTAGTTGGCTTGGTGGAGTAGTACCTATCTGCTGATCACCACGCTGTAGGAGCGTGAAGATAGAGACTATTAGCAACCTCTCCGCCATTTAATAAACCACGAGTGACTCACTGGCTTCATACATCCTAATAAAGTAGACGTGCTTAGAAACTAAATTGAGAACAGAGACATACATGGAGTATCCCACTAATATTATAAATGTGAAAGTTTGGATGGATGTATGGATGGATGTTTGTTACTCAATCACGCCAGAACGGCTGAACGGATCTGGATGAAATTTGGCACAGAGATAGTTTATAACCTGGATTAACACATAGGATACTTTTTATCCCGATAGTATGTTCCCGTGGGATAAATTATACGCGGACGAAGTCCCGGGCGGAAGCTAGTAATTCCATGTAATTTACATCTATACAAATTAATAAAATTGAAGTGTCTGTTTGTTATGTCTTAATAACAGCTTTTTACTAAATGCATATGAAAGTATATACGGTACTAGAACAAACAAGCTATTTTAAAAAAATTAAATTAGTTGTCTGTCTCTGTTTGTTTGTTCCGGCTAATCTCCGAAATGGCTGGACCGATTTTGACGGGACTTTCACTGGCAGATAGCTGATGTTATAAGAAGTAATTTACGCTTCTTTTATTTTAGAAAAAGAATTAGGGTTCTGCGCTTCCTATCTTATCCTATCCTACTAATATTATAAATGCGGAAGTAATCCGTATCACGTATCTCCATAACTACTAAACCGATTTTAATGAAACTTGAAACGTAGATAGTGTAGTTTCTTGACTGAGACATAGGCTAATCTTACACATCAATTTCCGCGCGGGCGAAGCCGCGGGGCACAGCTAGTATTTAATATAGCGGGCTGACCCGTGAGTCGTTTGTCGTGGAATATTATCGTACCTACCTTATGGCGGTTGTTAGCAACGGTACCTGATGGTCAGCGGCAGGTGGGCGTGATGTCGTCTTCTTGAGTTTTGGTTTTAATGTATGTTGGTTTTAATACACAGATTCACTTCACTGAGGGTTTTATGTAAGAGTTACTGTGTTTTATTTTATTTTTATTTTATTTTTACACACAAAAACGTCCATCTTTATCGCCATACTGTTTTTATTTGTTTTTTGTTTTTTTTTTTTTTTGGCACGACGCTGGGAGACGATGCCTGTGTCGGCATCGACTAGGCGTTAACATGCTGCCCCCGCAGGAACAGAGTTCGGGTCCACTACTGGCAGTGGACACAGTCTGTTGAAAGCCCGTCGCAGGACTCCCGATGTGGTGAGCACATCGGCCACGCGTGTCACGCCGTCAGAGCCGGGATAGAGGCAGGTCACGCGCCCTAGCAGCCATCGGTTAGGAGGCAGGCGGTCATCTTTCACCAGCACCATTTCACCAAGTTCCAGCTGTCCGCCTGGTTTCTGCCATTTGTGGCGCCGTTGCAGCTCTGCAGTGTACTCCTGGTGGAATCTCTTCCAGAAGTGAGCCTTTATTTGTTGGACTCTCATATGCCGTGACAGTGTATGGATAGGGACACTGTCTTTAATTTGAGGAGAAGGTAATACCGTCATCGTTCGCCCAATGAGGAAATGTGATGGGGTAAGGGCGGTCAGGTCAGACGGGTCTGACGACAGAGGAGTGAGAGGCCTCGAATTTAAAATAGCCTCGACCTGTACTAGAACTGTGTTCATCTCTTCATATGTCAAATTTGCTAAAGAGACTACACGTTTCAAGTGATATTTAAATGACTTAACCGCACTCTCAGCGATACCGTTGAAATGAGGGCTATATGCTGGTGAAAATTTAAAATTAATTGATAAATTTGAAGCTTGAGAAGTTAAATGTTCTGAATGAGATTTTAAAAATTTTGCTAATTCGTTACAGGCTCCTACAAAATTTGTGCCGTTATCTGAGAAAATGTTGACGGGTTTTCCCCGGCGGGCGATAAATCTATTTAATGCGGCTAAAAAAGTTTCACTGCTTAGGTCAGTGACAAGTTCTACATGAACCGCCTTAACGGCTAAACAGACAAAAATACAAAGGTAGGATTTAATCAATTGGCTACCTCTCCCTTTTCGGTTCAATATCATGATTGGGCCGGCGTAGTCTACTGCAGTGTTTATGAATGGGTAATCAGCATGCAAGCGATGCTCAGGAAGGTTGCCCATGATAGGTTGCCTTGTTTTACCAGAAATGCGACAACATTTGACACACTCATGTACAATTTTCCTAGCAAGGTTTCTGCCTCCAATAATCCAGAATTTATGGCGAACTGATGATAGCAACAGCTGCGGAGGGGCATGCATTAATGTTAAGTGATAGTGTCTCAACAAAAGTGTGCTCATATGATGTGATGAATGTAGTAAGATGGGATGTTTGGTGTCATAGTCGTAAAACGAGTTTGATAATCTCCCCCCTACTCTTAACAAACCATCTTCATGGTTAAAAAATGGGTTTAAATTATTCAGTTTATTTTTACTGGGCAATTGTTTTTTAGTTTTTAATAAGTTATATTCATGTTCAAAAGATTCACATTGTGCAAACCGACATAATGAAATTAAAGATGAATTAAGTTCATGAAAGGTTAAATTTCCTGTGCGTTTATCTGTTTTAGAGCAATAGTTATGTAAGAATCTTTGGACATAAGCGATGATGCGTTGTAATTTTCCAAAATTCGAAAATCGCTTTATAAAATTAGAATAATGTGTTCTATAATCGTTGTGTTCAGAAGTCAGATGACATTGAATTTTAAATTCTGGCAATTCACATTCCTTAGTCTGAGATGGTTGGACAGGCCACTCTGATTCAGTTTGGAGTAGAAATGATGGCCCTGACCACCACAGGTTATTGTTCTCTAACTGCTTGGCGTCTGTACCGCGGGATCCAATGTCAGCAGGGTTTTTCCCTGTGGGCACATAACGCCAGGTGCCTGGGTCAGACGCGTCAGTTATCTCATGGACACGATTGAATACAAATGGCTTAAGCGAGTGCGCCTTTGATGACTTTATCCAACCCAAAACGATGGTTGAATCACACCAGTATGTGACTCTGTCAATATGTAATCTTAATGAAGATTTAACCTTTACTACCAGGCGAGTTGATATTAGTGCGCCACATAGCTCGAGCCGCGGCACTGTCATTGGCTTCAAAGGAGCCACCTTGGTTTTAGAGGTTACTAAATGGACAGAAACGGTGTTATTATTAGAGACGGTTTTAATGTAGACACATGCACAATACGCTTGTGTCGATGCGTCACTGAAGGCGTGAATTTCAACTGATATGGGACACTCACAACATACGTATCTGGGAATTCGAATATTATTAATGTATAATAAAGATTCTACAAATTTGAGCCACGTTTGCAGAAATTCCTCGGGGACAGACTCATCCCAAGATAGTTTGGATGACCACAGGCGTTGAAGAATTTCTTTAGCTGGAAGAATGCAGGGATTTATCAAACCCAAAGGGTCGAATATCTGTGATATTATAGATAGTATAACGCGTTTGCTGACATGTTTGTGAGCTGGAATGTTTACTGAAAATAGCAATTGATCTTTTTTACACGCCCATAACAAGCCTAAAGTTTTTGAGTATTCATTATTACTTAAATTGAGTAATTCATCATTGCTATTTTCACCCACAATTTGTTTCATAATTTGTAAGTGATTAGAATACCATTTTCTTAAATGAAATTGACTACTTTCTAATTGTTTAATTACCCCTTTACAAATATGAATTAATTGTGCTTCAGAAGATGCTCCAGTAATAAGGTCATCGATGTAGAAATCCCGAAGGATAACTTCAGATACTGAGGGGTCAGCACATTCTATACCTAATTGTCTCAAACACCTAGTGGCGAGGTAAGGTGCAGAAGCAGTACCATATGTAATTGTATTGAGAGTATAATGTTTAAGTTCCTCATGAGGTTCGAAACGCCATAATATTTGCTGTAATGAGCGTTGATCTACGTTCACGTCGACCATACGGTACATTTTCTCCACATCAGCGGTGGCGACAAATTTGTGTTGGCGAAATCTTATTAAAATGCCTATCAGGTCATCCTGCACAGTAGGCCCCACCATTTGAATGTTATTAAAAGACAAACCAGATGAGGTCACCGCTGATGCATCAAAAACGACTCGCAACTTAGTTGACAAACTTGTTTCACGTATGACCCCATGGTGGGGTAAGATGCATGTATGTGTATCACTTGTAAAGGTTTTGTTTTCTGTCATGTGACCTAAATTCATATATTCTCTAATAAACTCATGATATTGATTTTTGAATGCTGGATCTCGTTTGAAACGACGTTCCAAAGACAAGAACCTGGCCAAAGCCTGTTCATAAGAGTTACCTAACTTGTGAGGTGATTCTTTAAGTGGAATTGTCACTAAGAATCGCCCATTTGATTGGCGTTTAGTATTATTTAAAAAATGAAGTTCGCATTCCTGTTCTTCCTTAGACATTTGTTTACAAGTCTTTACCGTTACCAGGTCAAAAAATTGTGTTAATTGATCTTGAAGTTGATCATCATTTATTAGAATAGTGTGATGACAGTGGACTGTAGTTTTATAATGTTGTGTTTGTACTGGGCCGGAAATCAACCAACCAAATTGCGTTTCACTTAGAGTAGGTTTGTATTTTCCTAAAGATATATTATTGGAGCATAACACTGCCCAAAAGACATCAGCTCCAAGGAGCATATCAATATTGGACGGAGTGTGAAATGACGGATCTGCTAATGTAATGTTGTTTGGTATTTGTAATGTTGTATAGTCAACCTGTGTAGTTGGAAGCATTTGTGTAATTCGCGGAACTACAAAGCAGTTAATGTTTTCAGTATATGAATTAATGCGTGACGATATAAAGACGGTACAACGTTTTAATAAACGAGAAGTCTGTGAGTTCAGCCCTTCAACTGATGATGATGTTGCATGGCTTGGTAATGCAAGTTTAGCCCAGAGGCTTTCCGTAATGAAGCTGGCAGTGCTACCGTTGTCTAATAATGCACGTATTGTATGTGTATGACCATTGTGATCGCGTACTTGTATTAGAGCAGTTGATAAGAGTACACATTTACTATCAATAACTGATAGTGCAATGTCTGACGAAACTGGTACTTCAGATTGTGATTCTAATTCTGGCGGAGGAGATGCTGAACAGAGCACTACATTATTAGTGTCAGGACGAGTCGATGGTTCAAAAGGATGAAGTAAGCTGTTATGTTGCTTATTACAAATGCGACATGGACCTAGTTTGCAAGTAGCGGCTGAATGCCCTTGACGCAGACAGTTCACACATAGCTTTAGCTGTTTTGTTTGCTGAATCTTCATGTCTAATGGATACGATTTGAATTTAGAACAACGGTATATTGGGTGATCACCTTTACATAATGGACAAACATATACATTCTCCGATGAATTTTGGGAATTAACAACCAATGATTTTTGACGAGTTTGTGGAGTACGTCTAAGTTGAGCCTCTTCCATAGTTTCTAACAGAACAGAACGATTTTTTAAGAACATATTAAATTCCACAAGAGTGGGTAATTCCTTTAAAGTATTACGGTGAGTTTCCCACTCCTTGTTTGTAATCAAATCTAATTTACTGCACACTATGTGTATAATTAGCATGTCCCAATGCTCTGTTGGTAATTTTAATGTTTTTAGAGCCCTAAGATTCTTATTTACAGTATCAATAATGCTTCTTAATGCTTTAGAAGATTCCTTAGATAAAGATTCAATATTAAAAATAGCTTGAATATGGTTATTAACCAGAAGTCTTGAATTATGATAACGGTCACAAAGAAGGTCCCACGCTATGTCATAATTCTCAGCTGAGAAGTCAAGAGAATGTATAACTAAAGCAGCACTGTCCTTTAAAGCAGCACGTAGGTAATGAAATTTGTTGATCTTAGGCATTGACTTGTCAGAGTGTATAAGTGAAGTATATGTGTCATGAAATTCCAGCCAATCCTGATACTGGCCCGAAAAGGTAGGTAATAGTATTGTAGGTAGTTTAAGTTTTGGCCCACCTTCTTTTATAGAACATGTCACCGAGTCATCGGATGCAGCTGTGACCGCGGGATCCGTGTACCTCGTCAACACTTCTTGAGCCAGCGAGAGCGTACTAAAATATGAAGTAAAATACTCGAAATCCTCCCGCTGTTTGAACTGCTCTTCTGGAATTTCACATAACATTTCTATTTCAGACTGAATGTTATCAAACTCAGGATAAAGTTTGTCAATCTTTGACAGGCGAATATTATGTTCATTATATTGAATTCTGCTTAAAGTTTTACAGCTATTAATGGTTTGTAAATAAGACTTAAATTGCGTGAGTTTAGCTTTAAATGAAGCCCGCTTTTTTATTAAGCTGTTTATATCCATGACGCTGGACATAGAATACAATCAACCGAAAAAAAACCAAAGCCGAGTAAGGCAAGTATATAACGATAACGATGCGTGTTAGTTTAATAACGACCAACTGTTAACGTAATGAAAGGTAATTAAAGTAAAGTAATTACTTAACTTAATGTATAATGAAGCAAGCTGAGAGTACGTGTTAAGACATGCAGGGATGCAGGATGCGCAGAGCATATACCCAATGTGCGAGCGCCGGCGTCAACCGGTTTTAACTGGTTACGCGTCAGCAAGTATAGCGAACACGATGCTCCCCCACACAACACAATGCAATAACAGCTGAAATATGCACAAATGTATTATATTTATTTATTTTGAATAACACAGTTCCCGCACACGCCGGAATATCTAGTTTTCTTGGATAGAATCTCTAACGAGAAAATTGACACGTGGTACACATGTCAAAATATAATGCAATGTTGAGATACTAAGAACGATCGATTGAATTAGATCGAAATAATGCGTTCTATTAATTATTTGAATGGTTTTAAACTTAGCTAATGCGATAATTTAACGAGAAATGGGAAAATAATGTAAAGTAGGTACTTAATATAACCTAACTTTGTCAATGAGTTATGGAAAATATGGAATAAGGCGACTTGGAACGAACTCACAGTTGGTAGGTATTGTTCTCGACTCAAGCTCCACGTAATGGCTGCTGCGTGTACCCTTAGGTATTCCCTTTGCTGCTGATCTTGCGTGATTACGTTTCTTCCGGCTTGCTGGACCAATGTTAGCAACGGTACCTGATGGTCAGCGGCAGGTGGGCGTGATGTCGTCTTCTTGAGTTTTGGTTTTAATGTATGTTGGTTTTAATACACAGATTCACTTCACTGAGGGTTTTATGTAAGAGTTACTGTGATTTATTTTATTTTTATTTTATTTTTACACACAAAAACGTCCATCTTTATCGCCATACTGTTTTTATTTGTTTTTTGTTTTTTTTTTTTTTTTGGCACGACGCTGGGAGACGATGCCTGTGTCGGCATCGACTAGGCGTTAACAGCGGTAATAATACATGATACGACAAAAAGTCTTTATAGTTCCTTGGAGAGTACTCTTTTATGGGGTTGTGTATTTTTTTTATTTATCACTCCCTCGGACGAACATAAAGCGTTATAAATATTATGTTGTCTAGTAAGCGCCTAGTTGGCTTGGTAAGTAATAACTTACCAAGCCAACTAGACACTCGGGTATAAATATCAAATGATAATAATTCAATGATTCCGCGGTCCGTCCACCGCGTAGTGAGCCTGGGCCAATGCCGGCACTCCTGTGACAGTAGCTCCCACTACGTGGTGGAAGGAACGCGGAATCATTGACTTATTATTATTTGATATTTATACCCGAGTGTCTAGTTGGCTTGGTGGTGTAGTATTCACGCTGATTCATACTTCCGCAATCATGTTTACTGATAAAACATTCATTTTTTTGCATGAATGACGACAATATCAAAACAAAATAAATCTTGTATTAAAATTTTTAATTGACTTTAAAAAAGGAGGACTAGGTTCTTTTCCAACCGTATTTTTTATGCTTTTTACGGTGTGTACCTTAGACTCCCTAATTTTTTTTGGTAGAAATTAAACATTGAAAGCCATAGGTAATAGAATGAATTATTTCTGGCATTTTAGTTTTAAAGATTTTTTTATGGGACTAGGCCACACACTCTCACCATTATTACTTCTGTAAGCCAGGATCGACACTGGTGTCTAACGATGACACCAAGGGTTGAAAAGCTAAGTTGTCTTGGAATCCTCACGAATTAAATCAAAAGAAAGGATAGGAGGAGTTGGAAGAATATTATCCACTTCTCTCCGTTGCAAAGCGGGATACAAAAATAACTGATAGTCACTGAAAGATTTTATAAAATATTTTATTGATGAACATTGTATACTCCACTCGTTTGTTATTCTGTATTCCAAGTAAACAGTTTGATTGCGATGAACTGATATTGACGTCTTCAATCCAATTGTCGTGTGGCTTCGGATACCTCGCGTGGTTGGTGATTGCCTAAATATACTTATATACCTATAGAACGATAGAGTAGAAAATAAAGAACATAAAATGTACTCTATGATAAAGACATTTCCCCATACAAACTAAAGGTGTGTCTACATAGACGGCTCTGCACAATAACGCAGTTTTCATACATTAATTTGATAGGTACTACTCTCAAGCAAGTCCATACGATGCCATGCCACGTCTAGGAGGTATGACACCGTTGTATAAAACTTAAAAAACCACCGACAAAAAAAAATCCTCTAAAAAGAAAAAAAAATAATATCAGAATATTTTCACCCAAGCGTCGTCGTTGCGTGTCGGGGGACCGCTAAGTACATTACATTTAGAGTAACCTATAGATTATGACCATGACCGGCGTACTTAGCGGTCCCCCGACGCAACAACGACGCTTGGGTGAAAATATTCAGATATTATTTTTTCTTTTTAAAGGTTTTTTTCGGACGGGGGATTTTTAAATTTTTAATTTAATTTTTGCTTAATGCTTTTTAAACTTATATTACCGGTGTACTAACTGCCCAGCTTGTATTAGCATGTGCTCGTCAAAACGCATCGTATGAGCCCAAACACAAGGTAGATGCCGTACACCGTTGAGGAGTTCTTCTGATGATGCCTGCGCATCAGGTCAAAGTTGTCATACTTTGTAATATCATTGACAAGTGACAGGATTTCAAATTTCGTATCGATCAGACCTGTGGAAGTTGTTTATATCTTTCCATCAACTAGAAAAGAGCTGATGGTCTTCAAACGGCTGAGCAGATTTTCTTGAAACATAGCTAAGAACACTCTCGATTAACCCACCTTTCAAACAAAAAAAAACTAAATCCAAATCGGTCCATCCGTTCAGACGCTATGATGCCAGAGACAGACACAGATACACAAATACACAGATACACACGTCAAACTTATAACACCCCTAGTTTTTCGTCGGGGGTTAAAAATGATTTATCAAGCAACCGAGTCCTGAGTTGTCTTTTAAAACCTATTAGTGGAAGAATCTTTAGGGTGTCTGGTAGTTTATTAAGGGGTTTATTGAGGGGGGGTGTGCCCGGTGTAATGGCAATAGGCCCCCCTATACATTGGGACTAAAATACTATAGGTTACACTACAGCACCCCTCTGGCTACCCCATTCGAATACATGCGAGATGGTGTATAAACCCAATAGTGCTGTTTAAACCCACAGTACATGCAGAGCATCGTATGAAATAGTTTTAGTGGAGCTCGCCCCGCGGGCGATGCAGGACCTATTTGTAGTTCGCGACAGTGTTTCCCAAACTTGCCACTTACAGCCCACTCGGAAAGTTTTTAGGAACACTGTAATGTATGCTTTGAGTATGAACAAGGAGCCCCCTAGGGGCTAGTGATTTAATGTCAAAGTATTTGTGTATTATTTTTACAGTAACTAAAGCGGCAAACAAGCGTACGGCTAGCTTGATGTTAAGCAGTCAAACATCCTTACAATTATGAGTTCAACGTTGATATATCCGTGAGATGTCACTTTTGACAACTCTCTAGTTGTTTACAAGGGCGAAGTCTATAGTCTGATTTTTAATTAGACGAAATGGGCTGACAGATTCTTATGTCACTTTTCAATATAAATTGAACAAATAAGGTTCAAATTCGAACTTTTCAGCTGTCAGTAGGCTTCGTCTAATTAAAAATCAGACTATAGACTGAAACATCCGTGTCTTTGATATAAAAGAATCCTACCCTTGAAGGGGAGTGGGATAGTGGTAGGCTGTTAGGGAAAGGGAGGGGTGGGAGAGGTTTGGGCTCCCGGCTCTCTCACTCATATTACGAAACGCAGCAAAATTACTATACGCTGATCTTCTGCGTTTGGGTCAGTTCACACAGATCGGAAAAATGCGTGAGCAATTTATTAACTCCATTGAAAATAGAACCGTATTACCATAGCCTAAAGTCGGCTCGCGCTTCGTCAAAACTGACCCTTTAACTTAAATTTATTGATGTTTAAATTCCAAAACAGCAGCGCTTAGGAGCTTAGGGTTTACATTACACAATAGATTACATTCCGGTTTATTTTCTTTTCACTTGCGCCCATCTCGGTGGGCTGTAACAACGTTGAGAACCAGTGTCCACCCAGTAACAAGGCACGGATCGCCGCCGGCAGACACACCGAGTTATATTAAATATATTCCACGCGAACTCGGGATTTATTGAAAAACTAGCCTTATTGCACATAACTTTGCTTTCTACACGGAATAAACTTTGAGTTTTGTATGCGGTGACTACGGTAAATATAAATAAAATGGCCTACGAACTTTGATGTATGATATTATACAGGGTTATTGGAAAAACATTAACAACATTGCAGGACTGTATTACTGACATAAAAAACAACAAGGTTTGTTCTATGACTTTTTACAAAACAGGGGGCTTACCACCACCTCTTATAGCAGTTTTGTTTTAACGTTTCAGCGACTTTTTGTGCAATGACGTTTCTAATTGTCATGACAATAAGGTACGTCATTGCACAAAAAGTCGCTGAAACGTTAAAACGTTCCTGTAATTGAATCGCGATAAGAGTTCGTGGTAAGCCCCCTGTAAGTAATAATTAAAAAAAAATACACACTTTAAAATGTATGAAACAAGATAATGTGCTCGTCTAGAGGATAACCGTGGTGCATTTAGGTACTTTAGGGCAAAGTGGAATACAACACGTACCATGGCTTTCTTCTAGTTGAGAATATTTTCTTGTTGCATACATTTTAGAAAGTGATTTTTTATTAAATGTATTATGTATTGTAAAAAGTCATAGAACAAAAGTTGTTGTTTATGATCTCAGTAAAACAGATCTGCAAGGTTGTTAATGTTTTTTCAATAACCCTGTATAGCAGATGTGGTACATTATTATTTTACTATTGTACTCCTTATCTATTCTGTGCTATTGTGGTGGCTAAGATCACAATAGGAAAATAATACTAATGTATTTAAAAAAATAATTGCTGGATCGCGACGACAGATGTGTGATTAAAGCTGCATGTAGTTGTGCGCTGGTGGGGAGGCGAATCTCACCCAATCTCATGTGAGATTAGGCGGAGGGGGAGCCGAATCTCACGCAATCTCACGTGAGATTAGGGGGGAGGGGGTCGAGTCAAATCTCACGACATCTCACCGGGGGGGTGGGGGGGGGGGGGCTAAAAATCGCCTCACGTTTTTACGGACGCCCCCTTATTTGTGGTCATTGTATCTGGTGTGTAATATGATGTTCCTTGGTTCCAGGTCAAAATGTGGAGATCACGCCGCGCGAGGCAGTCCGCAGGTTGGGCGACAGTCTGGACGTGGTCTGCCGAGTCCCATACCCCGTGGAATCCTGTCGGTAAGTTGGTCACAACCACCATAATTTGTGGTTTTGGTCTTTGGCTACTTGACCTTCGCGTCATCGTTGGACACCATTGTTGATCCTGGTTTAGGGGGCCATCCGTAAATTAAGTCACACGAATTTCGTGGTTTTTTTACCCCTCCCCCCTTGTCACAGCTGGTCACATTTGTAAGGCTCCCCCCTCCCTAGTGTGTTGTCACATATATTTTTTAATTTCCAGAAATTAAAAAAAATAATCGTTAACAGAACAAATTTCGGTTTTAATACTTAGATATATGAGATTTTTAAAAGTGACGTCACCCCTTCCACCCCTTCCACCCCTTCTCACATTTCGTCGACCCCCTCCCCTTTACGTGTGACGTAATTTATGGATGGCCCCTTACAGGAGTAACAGTGGTGGGAGTGTATGGCGGGTCAAAAACAAAAGGCGTTTGACTATGTATGTCTGTCAAGACTTTCGACGAGTGAGTTACGTCCGCAGTGTGGTTTTTTCCTGCTGGTTTAATCAAAATTTGAATGATGCAGATAATTAGTGCTCCATCTCGTGTAAATGTGCCGAAAATTTTAAATTTGTGCCTATAGCCGTTTTGGAGTTATTCACGAATATATGATCTTGCTGGCGTAACGTTACCGCAGCAGTGTGGTTTTTTCCTGCTGGTCTAATCAAAATTTGAATGATACAGATAATTAGTGCACCATGTCGTGTATGTGCCGAAAATTTTAAATTTGTGCCCCCTAAGGTTTCAGAGTTATTTCAAATCTTGCTGGCGTAACGTTTTGCGAATTCCTGTATCTCAAAAACTGTTTGGCACACAATCATGATTTTTCGTACACACATTAGTGTTAATTTGTGCCCATTTGTGACAGTTTCATATTTCAATAAATCAGAAAGGTGCGGGTGTTATAATATTTTTCCTAAAAAAACTAAAATTGCTCCTAGCTCTTAAACTGGGAAACCTAGAAACCAAATGTTAGTGCTAGCTTGTATTTCTTATGGATCCTAAGCATTTCTATAATGATCATAAGCCTACTCCAAGGAATTTACGATTTATTACGATATTATTGCTATCTCGCGGTGAAATAATTTAAACCCTAAATACACGAGTTTCGTATGTTCCGATTACTTTTATTAATATACAAAAATTAGTGCCCTACTTCAAATATACGTGTACGAAATATCAGCTCTGTAAACCTTATATTTAAAATATTATTAATAAATAACCATCACGAAGCGCTTTCGGTGGTTAACTGACGGAATTGGAATGTATAGAAACAAGCGAACGCTCCGTACTTCAAGCCATCCTATTTCAATTGACAGCGTTGTAATGAGTACAGACGCGTACATAATACTTTGGAGTGTATTTATAAACTGCTGCTGATGCTGAATTTAAATATGTAGGTACCTTCCTAATATTCCTTTTATGTTTCGTGTAGCTAAATGAGCTTTAACTAATAACACACAACAACAGTAAAAGTATCTTCTTTTATATATTTCTAGAGATAAAAAATCGACGCTTATAAACAGCAATACGACTTTGAAAAATAATATCCATTCTTTAAATCTAAATCATTCACCATCATCGAGATATAAAACGAATGAACACTTATAAATATTAGTATTTTCAACAATTATAAACAAACAAAACATTACTTCATTGACACAACATCAAAATATAAAAATAATGTAGGTACTTACATTAAACAAAAAAATATATCTTGATATTAGAAATAATAAAAAAAACTTATGGTAGTAGCACAGTACAAACAGTGAGCGGACGAAGGGGTCTAGACAGGGGGCAAGGGTAGGAAGTCGAGTTTAACCATTACAAAGAAAATATAAAAATAAATATTACTCATTCACTTTTCTACAGAACTGTTAGCACACAGCCAATTTATTGTATACATTTAAGATGGTAGGCGGTATGTATCGGGCGGCCGCATTTTTCAACTCATTTTATTTGGTCGGTTAACCATTGAAAGTTTGTCATGGTGTTTTTTATTAATTATTTTATAATTATAAGGTTTACAGAGCTGATATTTGGAACACGTATATTTGAAGTAGGGCACTAATTTTTGTATATTAATAAAAGTAATCGGAACATAAGAAACTCGTGTATTTAGGGTTTAAATAATTTCACCGCGAGATAGCAATAATATCATAATAAATCGTAAATTCCTTGGAGTAGGCTTACGATCATTATAAAAATGCTTAGGATCAATAAGAAATACAAGCTAGCACTAACATTTGGTTTCTAGGTTTCCCAGTTTAAGAGTTAGGAGCTATTTTAGTTTTTTTAGGAAAAATATTATAACACCCGAACCTTTCTGATTTATTGAAATATGAAACTGTCACAAATGGGCACAAATTAACACTAATGTGTGTACGAAAAATCATGATTGTGTGCCAAACAGTTTTTGAGATACAGGAATTCGCAAAACGTTACGCCAGCAAGATTTGAAATAACTCTGAAACCTTAGGGGGCACAAATTTAAAATTTTCGGCACATTTACACGACATGGAGCACTAATTATCTGTATCATTCAAATTTTGATTAGACCAGCAGGAAAAAACCACACTGCTGCGGTAACGTTACGCCAGCAAGATCATATATTCGTGAATAACTCCAAAACGGCTATAGGCACAAATTTAAAATTTTCGGCACATTTACACGAGATGGAGCACTAATTATCTGCATCATTCAAATTTTGATTAGACCAGCAGGAAAAAACCACACTGCGGACGTAACTCACTCACTTTCGACACATAGTCACAACTTTCGTCACATTGTCACAACTTTCGTCACATTTTTTTCATGCCTCTGCTGTGGCAAACATGCGTACGGCTTGATGTTAAGCAGTTACCGTAGCCTATAGATGATTGCAATACCAAAGGCATTGCTCGCACATCGCCAACCTGAGGGGAAGTGGGATAGAGGGAGGGGAGAGGGGGCGGGTTGGGCTTCCCGCTCTCTCAATCATCATACGAAACGCAGCTGTAATAGCTACTTTACGCCAATCTTCTGTAAGAGGGTGGTACAACCCCGGTCGAGCAAGCCCGTATGAGCCAAAGTCAGTTGACTACAGCTTGGCTCTACCACCAATACACTGTATAATACATAGTCACGACTTTCGTCACATTGTTACAACTTTCGTCACATTGTCACACCTTTAGACACATTGTCAGAACTTTCTTCACAATGTCACAACTTTCGTCACATTGTCACAACTTTCGTCACATTATCACAACTTTCGTCACATTGTCACAACTTTCGTCACACTGTCACAACTTTCGTCACATTGTCACAACTTTCGTCACATTGTCACAACTTTCGTCACATTGTCGCAACTTCTTATGGATCATGTATATCTTTTTCAGGATCACGGTGGGATCACAGTCGTATATCATGCGGCCAGCCAACCAGGAGGGTGACATCATATACTTCGGCCAGGGAATGAAGGTAGGACTCCTCGTTATATTGTAGCTATAATTGTAGCGGTAATTGTCGCTGTAGCTGTAAACTCACATTCGAGGAGAGTCCTTATCAATGTTATACAGGGTGTTATGGCTCGTACGTTGCCGATCTGAAGGGGAGTGGAACGAAGAGAGGGGAAGAAGGGGGGGGGGGCTTCCGGCTCTCTCACTCATCGTACGAATCGCAGCTGTAATACTCGACCAAGCCAACTAGGCGTCTGTTAAATGTGACGTCACACAATAAGGCGGTGGCGGTGTGCGGGAGGTGTGGCGGGCGGGAAGCCGCAGGCGGTGGCGGGTGTACGGGCGGGGAAGCCGCATTCCACCCGGGCGCCTAGTTGGCTTGGTGGAATAGTAAGAGCTTACGCCGATCGCTTGTGAGAGGGTGGTACTACCCTGATCGAGCCAGCCCGTATGCTGCAGTCGATTGCCTACAGCTCGACTCTACCAGCAATAAATTTCATATGTATTGACTAATAATGACAATAAATAATATAACGTCACGACTTTTATCCCCATTCGGGGGTAGTCAGAGGCTTGAGTGGCCATACACCACCACATTGTGGAGGTATTAACCAACTCAAAGCCCACGTTTCACCAGATAGCCAGAACCCAACGTGACAGGTGGTGAACCTTGTCGCCGTGTATAAATGAACTGACTATTACCTAATCCCGAGGGATAGGTAGGTTTCCTCAGGTTGTATTGACTTAGTTCGTTGTATTTCCAGTTCGGCGAGTGTGGCGCCACTATCCGGAACATCAAGGAAGAGTGGAACGGCAACGTCTCGTGCGCGGTGCCGCCACAGACGGGCAACGTCGAGGTCACGGCCACCATGCGTCTGCTAGTCGCCCGTCAGTACACCAGGCACTTTATGCTAAACCTAGTTTACATTAGTCAAGTAGGCGACCGAGTCGAGTAGCGAGCGATAATAAGCAGGCGAACTCGACCAATGTAAACGCAAGGGCGAGTAAACTGGGCCGAGTACTGGGCGAGTCGAGTGGTCTCGCGCGGAGCGTAGTTGCTCGGCCCAGTTGTTCCCCCACCACCTACCTATTTTACTCGACTCGGCCTGCCTCACAGAGTAAAGACTAAAGAAAGAGGTGCCCTTATTAGATATATGGATGAAAAAAAAACGTGGTCATTGTTTTTTCATTTTCATTGTTCTATCTACCGGTAAATAGTTGAACTACTCTCTTCGTTTTATGTCGATGTTAGTACTAGGCCGACCACTCGGCCGAGTTGCTTAGGGCCAGTCCCCTTAGTAATTGGTCCATGGCCTGCCTACTCGCCCAGTGTAAACCGTCGACTCAGTCCGAAAGCGAGTTGAATGTTAAATAGACCAACTGGGCCCAGTACTTTTACCAGAAGCTACTGGGCCCAGTTACTTTACCAATGTAAATGGTGGAAGGCGAGTCGAGTAATGCCCGAGTAACTGGGCCCAGTTTGCTCGGCCGAGCTGCTGGCGTAATGTAAACTTAGCTTATAGATTTTTAGTCGTTTACTATGCTTGTTTTTTTTTTACAAAGCATTTAAGGAACAAAGGTGATTTGTGAATTATGCGCGGACGAAGTCGCGAGCAGGAGCTAGTACTACTAATAATATGAGAAAGTTTGTGAGTATGGATGTATGGATGTTTGTTACTCTTTCACGCAAAAACTACTGAACGGATTAGGATGAAATTTGGAACACAGATAGTTTATAGCCTGGATTAACACATAGGATACTTTTTATCCCGATTGTATGTTCCCGTGGGACAAATTATGCGCGGACGAAGTCGCGGGGGGAAGCTAGTCTATATCTATACATATTATACAAGAGAAAAGATTTGTATGTTTGGATGTTTGTAATGAGTAAACTCAAAAACTACTGGACCGATTTCAAACATTCTTTCACCATTAGAATGCTACATGATCCCTGAGTATAGGCTATATTTTTTGGGATCCGGGATACGAGACCCGGGATATCCGGGCTGCGGGATCTAGCAAACGGAATCCGTGGTCCGGTAAAAACGGGAAACGGGATCCGAGATACGGGATCCGGGCTCCGGGACCAGAGATACGATTTTTTTAAATTTAAATTCTACGCGGTCGAAGTTGCGTAGTTAAGCTATAGATAATCCCCCTTATTCAAAGAAAGTTATGATCGACCTGCAGTTGAATTACAAATCACATTTGTTCCTAAAAATGCTTTTCAAAACCATTGTAAACTGGCTAAAATCTCTATGAATAAGGGGGAATAAGTTCAGTAACATTCTCCATGTACATATCGTCCACAGGCGCTCCCGAACATCCAGTGCTGATCGCCCCCGACCAGCCGGCCTTCGAAGAGGGGTATACATTCATCGCGCAGTGCACAGTTCCCAACGGAAGACCAGCTGCCAAGATCACGTGGTTCTTGGGTAAGGACATAATTCTTGGAACTAATCAATAGCCGGCTGCAATCACTGATCGGTTCACGATTGGGAGGTTAAGCAACGCTTGGCAAGGTCATGGGTGATCATTTAATGGCATTTGAACTGAGCGTCTCCGTGCTTCAGAGGTCACGTGAAAGTCGGTCCCGGTTTTCGCATTTTTTGTTTTATTAAACTGAGGTGTCAAACTAGTGCACGGCCCGCCTGATGTTAAGCAGCTATATCAAAGGCATTGCTCACACGTTGCCGACCTGAAAGGGGAGTGGGATGGAGGGAGGTTGAGGGGGGTTGAGCTTCCGGCACTCTCAGGGTGCGTTTCCACTCACGCAGAGCGGACCGTGAAATGGCCAATCACGGTGCTCGAAATCTCCAGTCCGCTCTTGGCCCATCATAGTTGGCCAATCACAGTCCGCCGCTCCGTTCCGCTCCGCCCAGCTCCGCATCAAAGGAAACGCACCCTTACTCATCGTACTAAACGCAGCTGTAATAGATGCTTTACGCCGATCTTCTGTGAGAGGGTGGTACTACCCCAGTCGAGACAGTCCTATAAAAGTTGAAGTCAATTGGCTACAGCTTGGCTCTACCACCTTCAAAAGACTTCTTCAGCTGTGCCATCCTTGGCTATAAAAAAAATAGCTGTCATTATTTTCTGTTTCAGACACTGAGGAGTTGTTGAGCGGCGTGCACCAGCCGGTAGTGACGTCAGCGGCGGGCAGCGACCTCACCACCATCAGCCAGAACGTCAGTCGCAGCCTGCGCGTCGAGGACGACGGTCGTGTGCTGGAGTGCCGCGCGGAGCACGAGGCGCTCGACCAGCCGCTCGCTGCTAAGAGGCAGCTGGCTGTGCACTGTGAGTCAAGGAATATAATCTAAATATATAAGAATCAAAGTCCTGATTGACTGACTGACTGACTGACTGACTGACTGACAGACAACGCACAGCCTAAACCGCTGATCGTAGAGACTTGAAATTTGGAGGGTGGGTTTGTTTTGATGTGTAGAGGTGTACTAAGAAAGGGTTTTTTGAAATTCAACCCCTAAGGGGGTAAAATAAGGGATGAAAGTTTGTATGGAAGTTCGTCATTTTTGAAGTTAGAATTATGAACATTGCTGATTAGGTGTCTTTTGAAAAATAAAAAAATATGGGTTTCAGGGTTTTTGAAAATTCGACCCCTAAGGGGGTAAAATAGGGGATAAAAGTTTGTATGGAAGTTCCGTCATTTTTGAAGTTAGAATTACTTAAATTGGTGATTAGGTGTCTTTTCAAACATAAAAAAGAGTAATTTCAGGGTTTTTGAAAATTCAACCCCTAAGGGGGTAAAATAGGGTAATGAAAGTTTGTGTTTAGATTTCTTTCGTGTTTTTGGAAATTCAACCCCTAAGGGGTGAAATGTGGAGTGAAAGTTTGTATAGGGGTGGTCGAGTTTTGTTATTTTGACGGGAAAGGGGAAAACGGGGTCAAGGGATGTTTTAATAAGTCATCCATATCTCGATATTGGTTATGATTGCTTATTTGAATTAATCAGACTGGGGTTTCCGTATTTTTAATCATTTTGACGAGAAAGGGGAGAGCGGGGTCAGCGCATGTTTAGTCATCCATATCTCAAAATTGGTTATGATTGTTCATTTTAAGTAATCAGACTGGGGTTTCAGCGTTTTTAATATTTTGAAGGAAAAGGGGAGAGCGGGGTCAGCGAATGTTTAGTCATCCATATCTCGAGATTCGTTATGATTGTTCATTTTAAATAATCAGACTGGGGTTTCAGCGTTTTTAATATTTTGAAGGAAAAGGGGAGAGCGGGGTCAGCGAATGTTTAGTCATCCATATCTCGAAATTTTTTATGATTGTTCATTTTAAATAATCAGACTGGGGTTTCAGCGTTTTTAATATTTTGAAGGAAAAGGGGAGAGCGGGGTCAGCGAATTTTTAGTCATCCATATCTCGAAATTGGTTATGATTGTTCATTTTAAATAATCAGACTGGGGTTTCAGCGTTTTTAATATTTTGAAGGAAAAGGGGAGAGCGGGGTCAGCGAATGTTTAGTCATCCATATCTCGAAATTGGTTATGATTGTTCATTTTAAATAATCAGACTGGGGTTTCAGCGTTTTTAATCTTTTGAAGGAAAAGGGGAGAGCGGGGTCAGCGAATGTTTAGTCATCCATATCTCGAAATTGGTTATGATTGTTCATTTTAAATAATCAAACTGGGGTTTCGGCGTTTTTAATATTTTGAAGGAAAAGGGGAGAGCGGGGTCAGCGAATTTTTAGTCATCCATATCTCGAAATTGGTTATGATTGTGCATTTTAAATAATCAGACTGGGGTTTCAGCGTTTTTAATATTTTGAAGGAAAAGGGGAGAGCGGGGTCAGCGAATTTTTAGTCATCCATATCTCGAAATTGGTTATGATTGTTCATTTTAAATAATCAGACTGGGGTTTCAGCGTTTTTAATATTTTGAAGGAAAAGGGGAGAGCGGGGTCAGCGAATGTTTAGTCATCCATATCTCGAAATTGGTTATGATTGTTCATTTTAAATAATCAGACTGGGGTTTCAGCGTTTTTAATCTTTTGAAGGAAAAGGGGAGAGCGGGGTCAGCGAATGTTTAGTCATCCATATCTCGAAATTGGTTATGATTGTTCATTTTAAATAATCAAACTGGGGTTTCGGCGTTTTTAATATTTTGAAGGAAAAGGGGAGAGCGGGGTCAGCGAATTTTTAGTCATCCATATCTCGAAATTGGTTATGATTGTTCATTTTAAATAATCAAACTGGGGATTCGGCGTTTTCAATATTTTGAAGGAAAAGGGGAGAGCGGGGTCAGCGAATGTTTAGTCATCCATATCTCGAAATTGGTAATGATTGTTCATTTTAAATAATCAGACTGGGGTTTCAGCGTTTTTAATATTTTGAAGGAAAAGGGGAGAGCGGGGTCAGCGAATTTTTAGTCATCCATATCTCGAAATTCGTTATGATTGTTCATTTTAAATAATCAGACTGGGGTTTCAGCGTTTTTAATATTTTGAAGGAAAAGGGGAGAGCGGGGTCAGCGAATGTTTAGTCATCCATATCTCGAGATTGGTTATGATTGTTCATTTTATATAATCAGACTGGGGTTTCAGCGTTTTTAATATTTTGAAGGAAAGGGGGAGAGCGGGGTCAGTGAATGTTTAGTCATCCATATCTCGAAATTGGTTATGATTGTTCATTTTAAATAATCAGACTGGGGTTTCAGCGTTTTTAATATTTTGAAGGAAAGGGGGAGAGCGGGGTCAGTGAATGTTTAGTCATCCATATCTCGAAATTGGTTATGATTGTTCATTTTAAATAATCAAACTGGGGTTTCAGCGTTTTTAATATTTTGAAGGAAAAGGGGAGAGCGGGGTCAGCGAATGTTTAGTCATCCATATCTCGAGATTGGTTATGATTATTCATTTTAAATAATTGGGGTATAAGCTGAGCTGAATATGGTAGGTACTACTTCAGTTTGATCCCATAAAAAATCATTTCGGAAATCAACACCCAAAAGGGGGAAACTAAAGGTAGAAAAGTACGGCAGAAAAATATGTTTGTACCCGATTGACTTGAAACTTAGTATGCATAGGGTAGGTGAGGGAGGAAGGGGAATACGTAAGGTAGGGGGAAGTGGAAGGGGGAGGGGAAAGGGAAAGGAAAATGGAGGGGGAGGGAGCAGAAGGAAGAGAGGGGAGGAAAAGGGGTGGAGAAGGGAGGGGGATTTGGGATTTTGGCTCTATATACCTACCTACCAAAACACGCATTCGCCGAATTAGGTACCGTGATAAAGTTTGTATGGCTCCAATAAAAATCGTGAAATAAAATTATTTTTATAAAAAAGCAAATACTGACTTTAAAAACCCTGGCGCACTAAAAAGTACTAAATAGTCTTAAGTCACTTGCCCGGTTTTTTTTTATTTTGAAGTCTACGCGGACGAAGTCGCGGGCAAAAGCTAGTAATAAATAAATTAAATGTAACGTCACGACCTTTATCCCCATTCGGTAGTCAGAGGCTTGAGTCGCCATACACCACCACATTGTGGAGGTATTAAGTTAACTCAAAGCTATCACTAGATAGTCGGAACCCAACGTGACAGGTGGTGAACCTTGTCGCCGTGTATACAGGAACTGACTATTACCTAATCCCGAGGGATAGGTAGGTTGCCTCACGATGTTTTCCCTCACCGTCAGCGAACTGTGATAGACAAGTATCCTGGGACATTGTTTTACACACGGCTACCTGATCCCAGACTAAGCAGAGCTTGTACTATGGAAACCAGATAACTGATATGTTAGCCTTTTTATCGTCCTCCTGGGCACGTGCCTTCCCTCAATGCGAGTGGGATTCAGGCTATAATCCACCACGATGGCCCAGTGCGGGTTAGTGGATTTCACATGTCTGTCAAAATATTTGTAGGTTTTCTAAGGTATTTAAAAGGGGATGGCCTTGGTGAGATGTCGTGAGATTTGGCTCGACCCCCTCCCTCCCCGAAAATCATACGTGAGATTTTTCAAAAGCCTTATTTTAGTGGAGAAACATACTAGTATTTTACACTATATCTTGCTGAAAAAACTTACGTCATATTTGCCGAGGCTCCCTCTCCCCCACGTGAGATTTTCCTCCCTCCCCCAAACGCCTCACGTTATTTTTGGACGCCTTGGCGTTCAGATTTGAATTAAAATTTAAATGGTTTTTGATTGTCAACTATTCTATTGGAATTGAATGAAGACGTTGTTGTTTAGACCCGCCCAAGCGGCAGGAGTCGGGCACGATCACGATGTTCGGGCTCAAGCTGGGCGGCGAGGGGCGGCTCAACGTGACGGTGCGCGCCAACCCGCCGCCCCTCGCCGAGTGGACCGTGGGCGACCGCCAGCTCGCCGCCCCCGCCGCTAGCGACGACGGCGCCTACACCGCCCTACAACCGATGCACTTGGTAACTACCTTCTATATTATACAGATATGCAGGGTGAATTTTTCAAGTGGGCGGGCGTGGCTAAATCCGAAACTACGAGGAATAGCGAAAAGTACTCAAAAGAGTCTCGGGCCCGATTTTGATGAAAACTAAAACAGCACCATTGGATTTTTGAAAAATCAATATTCCATAGTATACGATCGGAGGCAACACTCGGCAAGGTCCGACGAAGATGGCTGACCATTTAGTGGCAATTTTATTTATTTTGTTTTGTATTTATTTACCCCCAGGGCAACGGGTTCTACAACGTGACGTTGGTAATCGCCCGCATCGGCAAGGAGGACGTGGAGCGGACGTACTACCTGCGCGCGCGCAACGAGCTCGGCAGCGAGGAGTTCGCCGTGCGCATCAGCACCATGGCCGAGCCCGCCGGTGAGCACAGCTTACACTACTTGTGTTTTTTTTTTAATTATTCAATAACTTGAGACGATTTTGGTGATTTTTGCAACCCCCTTGGTGAGATGTCGTGAGATTTGACTCGACTCCCTCCCTCCCCCTGCTAATTTTTCAAAAGCCATTCTTGCAATTTTACACTCTTTCTTGCGGAATAAAATTACGTGATATTTGCCGAGAACCCTCCTTTCCCCACGTGAGATTGGGTGAGATTCAGCTCTACAACTCTTTTTTAACGCCATCTCTATTCGTTATCCTTAACTAAACCCAATTTTGGTGTTGCCAACAGCGCGAAAAGCAAAATCAACGTTTTTCATAGATGTCTATGGTAAGACGAATTTAGGAATGTTATTCTTTATTGCCTGAGTCGTTGTGTCGAGTGCACTTTTCAGGACCGCGTGTGTTCTTTGCTAGTCTACCTTAAGCCGAGCGACTTGATATTTCTAAAGGAAAACCTAAAGAAAGAGACAAATGAGTGTTTTTTTAATAAAAAAAATGCCTATTGTTTAATTATTTTGTCATGTCATATACATAGTTATACAGGGTGAATTTGAAATCATGGGCATCCTTTTAAACAGTGATTCTACACATGATTCAGAATATTTAGGGAATATAAATCAACAAATCAATTAATAAAAATTTATTGCCCAGGTAAGGTATAACAGTTAACTGGTTTGTTTATTTGTTTACTTGAGCAACAATTTTTTATAAATAGTATTTTTTTTTTCCCAAAATATTCTGAATCATGTGTAGAATCACCGTCTAAAGGGATGCCCATGATTTATATTAAATTAAATTCACCCTGTATAGGTAGTTATGTTTCATATAGTAATAATAGTTTAGCGAAGTCGGCAAAACGCGCTCCCGTACATTGTAGAGAGGTTTTTGCCAAAACTTTTATAAATCAAAGAAATGTCAAGAAGCTTAACTATTCCGACAGCAATGAGAATTGCATTTATTGATGTTCGTGTATGACGCGAAAATATTTAATATCTGTGTCAATACGTAGTAAGAATTTATAATGTAGATATTTTATTTTTATTATGTAAATAAGCATGAATTATTTTTGTCTGTATTTTTGGTTTTTACGAAACAAGCATGTTTCTAGCTTGATTCGAAGTTTTAAATGGACGAGGAATCATTTATATGCATGGAATGCAAACAATTTCTATGGACCACGATACCTATTCTGTAAAGACATACTTTTAATCTCAAATTTGCTTGTGAAATGTGTGGTGATGAATTAGTGATCGAGTCGATTTGTAGCCAATTGACTACAGCATAATATACTTGCTGACTCGACCGGGGTAGTACCACCCACAGAACAGCGGCGTATAACCTATTAGATGCCCACTGGTGTGTCTGGCGATATTTTTAATTATTTTTTTCTGGCAACCCCAAGGTGTGGAGCTGGACACTGGTGCCATCGTCGGCATAGTGGTCGCAGTGTTGATCATTCTGATTGCTGTGTTCCTGGGCGTGTTTGCGTACGCCACCGATAGATGGTGCTTTGCCGGTACGTACTATTAAATTACACATATTTCTATTCATTTTGGTATGGAGTGGTGAACGAAATTATTTTTAATAACGATTAAAGTTGTTGGAATAATTTCAATATTCAATAACAGCTTGAAATAAAAGCGTAGGTCGGTAAAGTAGTATAGAGGGTCGGTAAAGTAGTACAGTAGGCAGTAGCTGTAGTAGTATAGTAGTATTCTAGGTATATTTGGGTCTCCTTAGATTCGTTGTATAAGTATCATATTTTGGTAATAATACATTGTTAACATACTTTAATATGAATATCCTCATGAAAACATTTATTTATTCAACAAGAAATGTAAAAATACAATAGGTATTCAATATTTAGTAAAATTATACATTTTTGCGATAAAATAAATGAATACATGAATTTCAAGGGTACGCCAAGCTTATTACATAAATACGGTTTCTATTTTTTATTATTTATTTATAGACTTAGTAAAAAAAAAACATTTTTTAATGATTTCGTTCAGCACTCCATAGGTAGCTACGTGTATTTCATATTATAATTTTAATTAGAATTGTTAATTTTTTGGAGCATTATCATTTTGATTGAAAGTCGCGAATGAATGCATGTCCATACTGCATAAAAAGCATGCATTAAAAAAAATTACTTTTGTTTTATTATTTTTATTTTGTTCTTGTTTTACCGCTCATATTTAAAAAAAAATACCAAAAATTTACTTATTTATTTTGAATTACGTATTTAGACATTATTTAATTTATTTATATTGCTCCTTAATAATTAGCGATTCGTGTAGTGTATGGTAGTGACGTCATTACTGTTGTTTTTTTTACTATTTGGATATTTTACAGAAACTTACAAGCATTTTGATCCTTTATAGTACGTGAATGTGTATAAAATATCGAGAAAAATATTATTTGAATGAAACTTTCTGTTAAAAAAAACTTTAATATACATAAAAGTTCTTTGTCGATATTTTATATAGACATAAATACAGGGTTATGTCCTGTATTCATTACAGAGTCATTTGCGGTCATGCTTCTTTAAAAAACGCTTTTACCTACATTTTAGGCATGCGTATTAATGTTCCTACTTCCTGTATTGAAACAATAATTTTAAAAATATATTTCCGACAGGCTCACGGGCTGTTGGTCGATAGGTATGAAAAAAAAGTAGAAAAATATATTTTTATTAAAAATCACAATATCACACTAACTGTTTGAGGTCAGCACTTTTGAGTTCTGTTTAAAACTTGGTCACTAACCGCTCTTTCATAGGGTTACCAAACTTCAGAAGTGAACTTATCACTCGTCAGAATTACCTTTTCTTTTACAAATTTCTGACAAAAATAATCAAATAATTTTTTTTTTTTTTTCAAATTATACATAATGGCAACGACGTATTTGTTGTTGTAGTGGAAGCGGATAGCGTCCTAGTCAACACAGATCCTAAATCCTTTTATAAAAATGTTTGGCTGACGTAGAAATAGATAAATCCCAAAAAAGTGTAATTTTGGCAGTGTTTCCCCGCATTTCAGCTTTTTATATGTAGTAATTTATTATTAATATTAAGAAAATTCGTATGTATTTCTATATTATAACAATATTTTGAGCGATCAAGAAAAAAATGCATGTTCTTTTTGAAAAAATACCGTTTTGACGCATGTGTTCCGTGCTATTTTTATGTAACTAAATTTGGCAAATATATTGGTCTCTGTCATACTCGCAATGTGTGAAAAGGACAGCACCACAAGAAATGTCAATTTTAGTTTTCTGTATACAGGTTGATATAAAATGAGAGAAAATGAGTTAATAAAATAGTCATGCTGACCATTTTTATTATACAACTTTTAATTTTATGAGTAAAGGAAAAACAAATATGAAATCAATCAGTAAGTGTTAAAGTAATTAGTTTCTTTATTCGTTATTTTTATTGAAGCCGCGTTTATGCTATTTTATACTGTAAAACAATTTCTATCAACTTATTTATCGAAATTGCTCGCATTCGCTTCATTCTGTCTTTGTTTAGTAGTCAATAGCGTAACGTTCACATGGTATTCAGAGATTTTAAATATCACCCTGTATACAGAATGATCTGCGTGTTTGTCTGTGCTAACGTGAAGCATGAATGCATTTTTAAAACTTAACTTTGCATGACATTGACTTTTTTTATAAATTAATGTATTTTTATTTATTTTGTTCACGGCAATGGCATTGACGTTATTAATAGAGATGGTGACGGATTAAAAAGTGTTTTTGTTTGTGGTAGTTTGGGCTGTTGGTAGAAATTTAAAATTCGCACCCCTCCATTAAAGAGAAGGAACTATCTAATCTAGCACGCTAGTTTATTAAACTGTTGTTACTTAAATACAATTTAAAGTTTACTGAAGTATTTAAAAGTAACACTGATTTTTTAATTAAAATATACGATATACAACATACTGTATTAATTTTTGAGTGTGATTTCAAATCATACAGGGTATTAAAAAAAAAAAACGTTCCGTAAAAGGATCTTTAGATTGACCATATTTTATAAATATACCAAGTTATCTTACTCATTTTTTTTACTGTAATATTTTATATATCAAAAAGAACGTATCCAGACGAGCCCATTATTATTATCACTAACTCATCACCCTCAGCTTCACTACCTTCACCACTCGCTTCACCATTCACCATTCACCATTCACCGTTCACTACGCTTAACAAACACGCAGTCAGACGGTACCGTTGATCGCTCGAATGTATTGTACGACAGGCCGCTCGCACCGCACGGACATCCCGGACTGCGCGGATTCCGAGGCCCCCCTCCCCTCCCACGACGACGTCAAGGGCGCCGAGAACCCCTCCCACGACCACGGGGATTACATCAGTAACGGGGACACGAAACATCCGGAGAAAAAGCCAGACACTGCGGTGTAAGGAGTAAGTGGGGTTACGACGCTCCGGATCTCCGGATCTCTATATCCGGAGTTCTGGATCTCCATATCCGGAGTTCCGGATCACCAGATGTTAAAGTCGGATAGTGGGTTTTAGAATTTTAAAACACTCTTTACTGTCAGTCATAATCATGAAAAAACTGTCTAAACAGGAGATATGGGTGTCACGAACATTTCTAAGTCTATAGTCTAGCTAGCTAGACTAGACAGTCCCAATTGTGTCTCAGAGGCTGACAGTCGTCCCGTGCAAATAATGAGACCATAGACAGTTATAGCTAAGAAACTATTACGGTATTTTTTTTTAAACACCATTATCCGATTTTAACTTTAAAACTTTAAACACACGAGTGACATTTTATAAATATAATCACCATTGTATTTTCGACTTAAATATTTAGTGTCGTTTAGTGCCAGACATTACTGTTGTTACTTATTAAATAAATAATGTATTTAAATAAAATGTACGCGAATTATGACATCAATTCTAAAATAAAATATTGTTCTTTTATTTCTTTTTCAAGAGGTTTTGAGTACAGAATGAGTTTAAAATAAATTTAAAAAAAAATATTTTTTTATTGTTTACGCACTTATTTAGAGCTTTATATGTATGAATATACTTAACATTAAATTAAGTCTGGTCTAAGACTTAAAAATAATTAACTTAATTCATTCTGTGCTCAAAACTACTTTATTAGTATAAATTATATTATAACTGTTCGATGTAAATGTCAAATGACAATCTCCTATTTATAAAACTTTGTCTGCTTCAGAATTGTCCACGAATTTTTGACGATTTATTATACTGTTGAGAGAAAAATACTATTTCGGCGTTTTTTAAATTTATTTTAAGGGATGTTTAAAATGTGTGGGATAAGTTATAATTCTAGGCAACGTCTGTTGTGGGAGGTGTAAGATCTCAAATCAGTTTGTCTTATTATTTAGTCTAGTTCATATGGTAGGATCTCGTATCGGAAATTAATTTGAACTTGGTAATTTTTCTCTCGACAGTAATTTTATAAAAAATATTGATATAATTATTATAGTCTACTTAAGAATCTCATATAAATAATCTGTTTTTCGAAATATTGTAACAACGAAATCCCAACGCGCATAGATAATGATAAGTCGTTTAATAGTTTTAAAAATAGTGCACAAATTTCTGTCATTTTTTAAGTCGAAGCTTGAGACTTAAATTTTATACTAGAAACATAGAATCATGGCGATTTTACAAGTCGTACCTCTATCAAGTTTCTTGAATATTGTCAGTTTTAATGAAATAATCTAATATTTCATAGCTGCCAAAAAATTAATGAAGTTTTATTTTATTTCATTACACTCGGTGATCATTATTTAAGGAGCTGTATGAGCGTGCGATTTAAAATCGACATCACTCCGTGTTCCATGTTATATAGTCGTATTAATTTTGCACAAATATTATTAATAATTAATTTAAAAGCATCAGCTTGCAAGGTTATTAAAATATAAGTTTTGAAAAGGCTAAGCAGATTAGTTATCGACTAAACTTCAGTATAATTAACGCTTAAATAGTGTCATATAATTAAACCACAATATTATATTTCCTAAAAATAATTAGCCATTTCATTGAGAGTGTAATTCGGGCCATATACCAAGCATTATCTTACAATAATAAGGGTTAAATCATTTTAACTGATTGCTAAACTGAAAGTCGATAACTACATCATACTATTAAATATGTATATGTTTTACATATTGTGTTCGTACCACCATTATTATTTTCATTTGTATATAAAATGTAGTAAAAAAGTTGTCTAAATTTAAGTTTTTTACGTTTAAGTCTTATCTTTATTAATCGAATCTTAATTCTCGATTTTTCTTGACAAAAACATTTTTTTGCAAATGTTTAAGTCTTAAATCACACACAGACATGTACCTACTCGTATGTTCCAGAAAAAGAAATGACCATTTTGACGAATGCCCATTGTATTGTGACCCAGATAAGTATTTTCATTAAAAATCTATTATTTTTTTCAATAAGTCTAGTTTAAGTCACCATGATTGTGATTTTTAAGTATTTCTGTAATTAATTACAATTAATTAACTAAGATTTTATTTTTGTACCAACCTTAAGTTTTATTTTAGTGTTTAGTTAGGTATCACTTATGTTTTATTAACGTCAATTTAAAAAACAGTGAAACACTGCCATTTCGCACTTTGCCAAAATATTTGCGTCTAAAAAACAGTGAAATAAAATTAAAATTTATTACGTATAAGCTTTTCCGCCGAATGTATTTTACTTGTCTAATATAACGCCATGATAAAAAATATGTGACTATTTTCAATTAAACTATTTTATTTCGATTAGCTTTTTTTTGTCATGACGTTATAAAAGATATTATTTTTACGAAAAATTAATGAATTGAAGCTATTCAGTGTATTAATGCAGTTATGCGGTGAAATATAAAATATTTATTAAATAAGAATGATTTGTTTTATTTTAACATATTCTTATTTTATTAAGTTGAACCTGTTTTGGACCTAGAAAACGGTTAGTGTACTGGGGGCTTACCACCACCTCTTATAGCAGTTTTGTTTTAACGTTTCAGCGGCCATTTGTGCAATGACGTTTCTTATTGTCATGACAATAAGGTACGTCATTGCACAAAAAGTCGCTGAAACGTTCCTATAAAAGCCCCCTGTTAATTAATTATATATTTTTAAATAAAATGACAATTTTATTATGGCCTCACACAGTTAGTGATTTTATGATTTCTACTTAATATTTTAATAGTTAGGGACCGTAATACAGGAATTATTTAATTTAAGGTAGGTAGTAGGTACGTATAACGTATAAAATACGTTAATTTATAGTTATAAACAAATTTCAGGACGTAAAAGGGACAACACGAAGAGTTCCGGTGAATCGTAAGTACATTCACATATTTAACATATAATAATAATTTTTGTATATAAATGTGTACATAATGTCTATTTGGATTTTTTTATAAAAATCTGTGATGCTTTTTTTTTCTTACTAATGGAGTTAATTACCTGTGTTATTGGGACTTAGTATTTTTTTGGGACCTTAGAATTAAATATTACTTTGGGACATTTAAACTTAAAAAACGGGTGTGTATATTGACCGAAGAGCGACGTTTATTAAATAAAGAATAATAAAGAAATTAAATTTAAAAAAGTCCCCACACTACCGTCTTGGTGAAACCAACGGGAATTTAGAACTACTTTTTTCTTCTTTTGTAAAATGTTGCCATTAATAATTTGTAATTTATTTCCTGCAAGGACGGCGGCTGGGGATGTGCTTTTAGAGTCTGGCAACACGCTTCCTAGGAAGTACGTCTAACATTCGTAACTAGCTGGATGCTGCATGGCTTTAATAACATAACTTATTTATTAGCTGTAATCAATTCATAGATAGCATAGATTCAAACAAATATATTAATAAATTGAATACATTGGCCAAACTTAATTAATAAGTATTAATAACTTAAGTAATAAATTAACTGAAGAAAGAAGTGATTCTGTGGCGTACTAAAACAAACAAACGAAATATAAGTACCACCTAAATTATTTTCTCCGTATGTTTTTATTGTTTTATTCTGTTTACGTATTTTATATAAATTTCATGATAGAAAAAAAGGGACACGATAAAATAAAATGCGAGGCGTGTTTTCTAGCGATAAAATCATTAATAAAGTCAAAGTCAAAGCGTTTATTTTGTTTAGGCCTACGGGGGCACTTACAAATTGTCATTTTACATTTTTTCCTTAAATTCTACTGCCGGATCGGAAACGCGACCTCGACTGAGAAGATCCGGCAAGAAACTCAGCGGGCTTGTCTATTTACATTGTTTTTTTTTTATCGCCATTTACTTATTTTAATACAATGTAATTTGGTAAACAATAGCTCCAGTGTGCTGCCTTCCTAAATAAGCAAGGCAAGACACGCTACACTTTAACATGACACTGTTATTAACAAAGTGTATTTGAGCGATCAGTCCCAAGCTGATTTATCTTCCAAGTAATCCGAGATTTTGTAATAGGCCTTTTGACAGAGTTTAGTTTTAACTATAGTTTTAAACTTATTAACAGGCAAATCTCGGATTTCTTTAGGAAGTTTGTTGTAGAAGCGTATGCATTGTCCTACAAAGGAATTACTTATTCTGTGGAGACGAGTTACATGTACGGATAGCTTGTGTTTATTCCGTGTATTTATCGAATGAGCATCGCTCCTTTTTTCAAAGTTGTTGACATTTTTCTTAACATAAATTAGGTTTTCATAGATAAATTGTGACACCACAGTTAGAATATTTATTTCTTTGAATTTTTCTCTGAGGGAGACTCTAGGAGCTAGGTTATAAATAGCTCTTATAGCTCTTTTCTGCAGTACAAATATAGAATTTAAATCTGCAGAGCACCCCCAAAGCAGTATGCCATACTATATAATATTATGTGTCACAATAACTTTTAATTAGGTATACATTTTACTATAATTATTTGCAATTACTAATATCAATTTGGCCTTCGAATTCAATATCACTCTGTATAGATGAGTGAATAAATAATTCTGTGAACCAATCATAAAGATACAATTAGTACCTATCATAGATAGAACAAACACTTATAACATTCGGTGATGGTTTAAACCACGCGACTAGTAGCGCCATCTAATAGCGTTTCCCGTTAGTAGCGACACGGAGAGTGCTGTGGGCGGGCGCGAGAGATCGCGGCTGGCGGGGCTCGGCGCGCGCGTCTTGGCCGCGCTGCCGCGGGCTAAGGACAAGGTGCAAGCCACTGAAACCCGCGCAGTTGATACTGAGGACAAGGTAATAGTGTTTTGGTCGCCGGATTAGGGATATAAAACATGCATTAAAATAATTTCGAAAGTTCGAGGAATTTAAGGCGCTTATAGCCAGCTGCAATCACTGAACGGTAAACGATCGGAGGATTAGCAACGCTTAGCAAGGTCAGTCAGAGATTGGTGACCATTTAGTGCCATTTGAACTGACCGTCTCCGTGCTTCGGAGTCCCGGTTGTTGAAATCTAGGCAGCATTAGTTAAGCCTCGTCAGGGGCCTTCGGGCGGCTTGAACAACTGACACCAGGTTGACCACTAACCATACGTTAAGGAAAAGATTCCGAAAAAGTTGCGAAGCGGAGGCAACGCCACTGTGATTGGACCTCCGACTCTCACTTATTGTATGAAACACAGCTAAAATAGCTGCTTTATCGATCTTTATTATATGTTATCGTAAATTTCTCGCCCCTCCGATGTCTGCGCTGACTCATCACTCATCTTCCTCCCCAGCCGCTCTCAGAAGAGAAGAAATCTGTCGTGTACGCGGAGCTTGCGCTAGGCGACCAGAACGCGGACAAACCGCCTCCACCCTCCACCGAGTACGCCGAGATAGTATACACCGAACAGCCGCCAAAAGAACACGAAACAACGCAGTAGAGGTACCACAGACATCGCAGGACACATGGCCAGTGTACGCTGAGCTCTCTTTATATTGACACCTGTAATAAAGGGAGCTTAGGTTATGCTGGTAATTTTGTATTAGGCTAGGAGTAGGTCTTGACAGATCCCCATACAAAAATCTTGATATTTTTGACGTTTTTATTCAGACTAGTATCAGTTCCACATTAGGTTCCTTTATTGGTACGGATTCACGATGGCGTATTGTTGGATGTTACCTCTAATAACAACTACTTTTAGTTTACATCACAAAAATAATTTCAGATAAAAATATTTATTTATTATCTAAGTATTGGATAATCCACCGAGAGATATTAAAAGAAGTATATTTATTTTGTCTCTAATTATAACGTTTAAGTAAAATGAAGTTACTTTACTATTTTTAAGTTATACTCTTAAGTGATATGCGATCAAGTTGTTATTTTTCTCAATCACTGTGGTCAAAGGTGCAGACCTCTTCCCCTTACCAGGGGGATATAGAACACGTCTTTAGCTTAATAAATGTCTAAAATTTCACGAATATACTCGACACAGATTTGATCGCGCTAAGTAATCTCGCATACCTATTATTTAATATATTATTATCATATTAGAGTAAGCTATGTGTGTGCTAATAGCAGTTATAGCTGATATTTTATTTTGTATAATTGATAGAAAATTGCAATTTGTTTATGACGAATTTTAAATCATGTTTTGAATGGTTATTACGTATTTTTCTATGATGAGAGTATTAATTCACATGTCCTTGTGTGCGTATTACGGTTAATTATTTTTTGTCATTATTTATTAACTTAACGCACAATTTTTTATATTTAAATTATCAGCAAAAGCAAACTTAAAATTCGTCATCAAATTGTAAATTCTAATCTGTAAACACTGCCTTATTGCAGTTATAATTTACGTACAAAATATTTTAGATATTAAGCTTATAGATGTTTATTTATATGTGTTAGGATTTAGGAAATGTAATCTTGTACCATACTTTTTTACACCTTAGAATATTGTCAGTTTAAGATAGAAATCATTATTAAGATATATTCATGGTTTTTGATTAACTGACGAAATATTGATAAAAGTTAAAACAAGTTCCAATCCAATCGGTCCATGTACAAACCATTTATAATCACAAAACAAGGGACTGCTGAGAACGAAAATGTTTTGTAAATCGATCAAACATGATTTTGAAGCACCATCTATTAAATTTTACCAAAACTAATTGCACTAGCGCCATCTATAATCAATTGTAACTAATTAAAATTTTAAGCAACAAAAAAAGCAACTTTCTTGCAAATATTTTATCAAGTGCACATGTAACTTTTACGTACAAATAGTTTTATTTGATCCTGCGTTTACACTGGACTGTGCGTTGTTCCATATGTTTTTGTTGTCATAAAATAAAGAGCAATGGGTTTTGTTTAAATGTTTTGTCCAGTGCACACCCGGGATTACTTTCAGTCATAAATATTTTTAATAAGTTTAAAAAAAACGTTATAACTGAAAATAACAATTTTAATACACTTTTATAATTTTCGTGACATACGAAAAATATACGTTTTTTTTACATAGATAGGTAGGTATTTACTTCGTGATAGCCTACCAACCTAAACTTGATTTATGTTCAAACGAAATCCGTCCATATTTGTATATTTTAAATTAGTAACTAGATTTTATTTACACATTATCTTAATTGATATACCGTGCTATGTAATAGGGTGCTTACTGTAATTTTAGACATTATTTTTTACAGTAATTTCCTACCTTGATCAGATTTTTATCATCACGAAAATATTTTTTTTACTGCCCGCACTGTGCGTTGCTAAATATTGGTGTTGTATTTTTATAAGAAAACATGCTTTATGATGATGTACTTACTCTTTACCGTGTATTTTAAAATAAAAATTGTGTCATTTTAAATGTTGTTTTTCTTTGGAACCTAATTAGTCGCGGACGAAATATGATATTGGTTTGAGCGTACACTGCTCGGGTCACTGTATCGGTTGGTTGCAGGTTTGATTCAGTCCAGAGGCAAATTTCGGAAACGGCCTTTTCCTACATCACTGGGATTGCCCCAGTTCAATTTTATGGTACCCGTAGACAATCGTTGCCGTACAGTTGCAGCTTAAAAGACTAGTACTTAAGGATAGTGGAAAAAAATCAATAACGAATTTGACAATGACAATAATTGAAATGTCATTAATGAATGATTAATGTTAATGTCATCATAAACGACAGAAATTTAAACTGGAAAAACTGAAGAATTTTACTGGATCTGAATTCACATAAATGATTATAAACGAATGAAATTATATGTTATAACTATCACATCAGTATGAGGGAAAACGTAAGACGAGGCAGTATGGTCGTAGAGGCCTTAGCCTGCTTGCACAAGCGAGCGAAAAAAAAAAAAAAAAAATTTTATGTCATCATCCCTCATCCATCATCATTGACACTGACAGTGCGTCGTAAACTTTCGGAGTCAAATCTTCATGAATTTTATTCAATAATAATTGTATTTGAATTGAATTTACTATTTTAATTGCTAACGATCATTCCCAAGAATGCCGCAAAATATGATTAATTTCACAAAACAACCGTAATTCCACCAAAACACCATGAACTTTGGACCAATATTTTCTTGTTTACATACATAAAATGTCGAAGAAGAAAGGCAAAAAGAACGTTATTCAAGGTAATACGCACTATATATAACATTTCTAAGTAATAACACAGCTATGATATCGAACAATTAGGTAATTTCACAATATTATGCTACTTATAACCTCCAATATCAACTTTGCATTAATGCCCCCAGATTTCACAATAAACGAATGCGCTAACGCCCCAAAACCTGTCCGCGCCATCAGGAAGTCCGCAGAAACCGTCCCAGATATATCATGGGACGAAATACAAGACGATTTCGATATTATCGAGGAAACGAACGCTGACGGTACAAAAAACTTTGTATATAGAAAGAAAAAGCCTACAGAACAAGCTATTGATGATAGACCTGGCAAAACATACCCAGAAATCATCTGGTACTGGATATCAAAACATATTTGCCCCGAAGACGTAGGTAACTTCGCTAGAATCAACAAATCAACGTACACAGTGACGAAACAGAAATCGTTTTGGCTGACACTGTACAAAAAATACTGCGAACATCATCCTAAATTGCCGGAGAGGTTACGTATAGATAGTTGTAAAGCTTACGGTCTCCGGCAGACTGTTATACGAGCTTTATACCACACTTATCCAGTGTTTATTAAGCGTGTGGTACGGGAATCCTCTCAGGACGGCCGTCCTCATCTGCTGATTAAACGGAGATGCGTGACCGTTTGGTGGTATAAGGGAGCTACGCACTGGTCCGTGTACTTCAAGCTGAAGAAGCCGAAGGAAATGAAGACCGAAGAAATTGAGGATTTTATTGAAGAAATGGGCAGGATCGATGCTAATGTGGAAGAGGATACTCAGGTTCTACAGGTTTGTAATCGACTCAAATTTGAGGTCTGTCATACAATAACATAAATACCAATCATATACATAGTTAACAAAATAAGCAGCACTTTAATAAGGACTGGGGGCAATCCCAGTGAGAAACAGATAGACAGGTCTCGAAGAGGCCATTATTAAATTTGGCATTAAACTTTCATAGTGACGTTTTGAAATTTAGTCAATTATGTCATAGTAAAGTTCATTTAATATCAGCCATAGTAAATATAGTTTTCATCATCATCATCTCAGCCGAAAGACGTCCACTGCTGGACATAGGCCTCCCCCAAGGTTCGTCACAATGACCGGTCTTGCGCTGCCCGCATCCAGCGGATTCCCGCGACCTCCACAAGGTCATCGGTCCACCTTGTGGGAGGCTTACCCACGCTACGCGGCCGCCACTCGACAACTCTTCGGCCTCGTCAGCCATCCGATCTACGAGTAATGTGCAATTAAACTGAATCAACATAGAATTCGACCAATCAAGTGTTCAATATTATTTTCAAAACTCCCAATAATTATACGTACCATATTATTTCCAGGTAATCTGCCAGAGCTTCCAAGAAGTGCCTCCGGTCATGGGCATGACGTTATCCACGGTCACTATGGCCCTCTCCCAAGGCTTCAGGCATTACAAACTCCAGCTCGGCTTCCACAGCTCACGGTACATCACCAAGGAGGTGGTGCCCGAGAGTCTTGTGGTGCTGGACGCGGTGGTAGGGGCCGTGGTGTGCGACTGGTGGCATCCAAAGTACCCTTATAGTGCTAATTTAGTGCCTACTAGAGAACCGCCATTGTTGAAGGGAGATTTCTTTGATGAAGATTGACTCCCTTATTCATAGAAATTTTAGCCAGTTTACAATGGTTTTGAAGAGCATTTTTAGGAACAAATGTGATTTGTAATTCCACTGCAAGTCGATCATAACTTTCTATGAATAAGGGGGTGAGAGTATAAGGGATCTGAGCAGCGAATGTTGAGCTACACCGAGGACTGTATGAAGAGGCACGTAAATTAATAAATAAATACATAAATTACGTCACGCTAGGGAGGGGGGAGTCTTACAAGTGACCTGCCCCCCCTAGACAAGTGGCATGAACGCTAAACGAATAGAATAGACTTCACAATGTATGGAAATGTCAAACGTCGCTATGTAGATCAACAACAAGTTGCCATGTAGATCACGTGACTTATGTCATTTCCATACATGAAGCGTAGCGATTTGAAGGAACGTTTGTAGACGACAGCTTTCTGCTCTGACAAGGACGAGGTAGGGGTCAAACAATCATCAAGTTCGTGTGACGTAATTTATGGATGGCCCCTTGTCGTATTAACAAATGCATCTCAAAGTTGAGATCGATCATAAGATGCAGTTTTGCTGTTTAATGTATGGAACATCGGTCAAAAACAGCATCATTAGATCGATCACAACTATGAGATGCTAGACCGAATTATTATAAGTATTTTTCAACTCTTAAGAGTGATCTTGAGTAGTACTTTATATTGAAATGACATTTGTAAATTCGCTCGCTGGTTTGAGCCTGATTTATAAATTGGTCATGTACATACAATTATGCAAAGCATTATGTGATAAATTACATAAAAATATATAATATTTTTCTCAAAAAAGTTTATAATATTGTCATTATTTCACAAACCTTCTTCGAGCAAAATCGGATTTGTCGTACTGCAAGAGCTACTAGACATACAATGTATTATTACCCGGTATTATCGTCATTATATTTGTTATTTGACCGTTGCCATGGAAACGTAACAAACAGGTATGTTCATGGTTCGTTATTAAAAATCTGATTGACGGTTATAACGAGTTGGTCGTGCCGTTTCCATGGAAACGTAAACAGAGAAAATACACAACTATAGATATAGTTAGTAAAAATATAAATATAATTGTATTAATTTTTATACCCACTTAGCTAGTTTTGTTTAAACTAATAGTCGCATTTTTGAGTAAAGCACTATACAAGCCTTGGTCTCTAATGAGTGTAATGCTGACCACGCTATACTGCCCTCAAGCTAAGCTTCGCTACGCTCACGGCATCCAAGCTTGGTCATCATTGCAACTCTTGCTGGCCGCGCTATAAAGGCATCGACCTTTGGTCTCGGCCTTTATTTTAGCTTGTCCATCAAGGGTTGCAATGCTGACCGCGCTGTGGAGGCCTGGAGCTGCGCTGCGCCGCGCTTTCGGCCATCAACAACGCGGTCAACAACACACTCATTAGAGACCGCGGCAGTAATGTACTATAAAGGATATATGATTTTTTTGTGGTAGACATCTTTAGCATTTACTGAGGCGCTATGCAAGACATCGTGCACTAATAAATTAATAAGACCTTGTAATATAGGTGAGCAACATTTTTTAGGGTTCCGTACACAAAGGGTGCCAAGGGAACCCTATTACTAATCCTCCGCTGTCCGTCTGTCAGCGGGCTGTATCTCACGAACTGTGTAATAGGTAGAGAGTTGACATTTTCACAGAATGTGTATTTCTATTGCCGCTACAACAACAAAATAATACTGAATAAAAATATACATTTTTTTACTTTTTATTGTTTTTTAAATGTATCCCCTTTTTGGGTGGAATAGGGTTGAAAGTTTGTATGGGAATCTCAATCAGGGGCGGAGTCTAAATGATAGGTACATGTTATGACAGGTTTTTTGTTCCCGGCCGAGCCGACACACAAGCTGCGCGCGACCCCTACATTTTTACACGTCTGCCCAAAAAAGGAGTGTGTTTAGGGTTCATGTATGTATAATTGTATGTATGTGAGATTATTTATTCCACCATAACTTATCAATGCCTGAACGGATTTGGATGTATGGGGTATCGTTAGAATCCTTACATTATTCAGGGTAACACTGGGTATATGGTGATGCGATCACCATTTAATGCTGCGTTCCATTCACCGTAATTTTTGTTATTTTCGTTCACAAAAACTGTTAAAAACGATAATAATGATCACTTTCAGTACAAGTTGGTGCGAGTGGAACGTGATTTGTGGACAAAAATAACGAAAATAACAAAATTAACAGTGAATGGAACGCACCATAAGTATGTTGAGGTGGAGGAAATCCAAAGACGTAGATCAGATGTGTGAAAGAGATATATTTTGACGTTAAAAATTGCTTTACAATGGTGTTTTAATAAGAAATTCGTAATTTAATGCGTAGTGCACCGTGCGTGCCGTCTATGATTGTGTTGTAGGAAAATTTAATGTCGCGTCATCGACGTCATCGTTCGCGCGTTCTGATTGGTGCTCCTGATTGTATAGCGTCATCAGGAACCAATAGCGAAGGAGCCCGTTGGCCCATGGTTATGCGCCAACAGTATATTATTTTTGAAAAAAATCAATTTGACGGCATTATGGATTGATTTTCAAATGTGAAAAACATTTTTTTCTTCCACTATTACAATATTGTAATATAGGCCAATTGTATTGTATTGTAGGCCTTGATTAGCACATTCCGAATCTGTAGAATTTATATACATAATTTAACATAGGTGGGTAGGGTGTACATGTAAAACAAACATTAAATTTTTGGCTGCTGTCACTAAAATGCATAAAGTAAAAATAAATAATTTTAAAAATTAAAAAACACGACTGCCCTGCCAAAAAACAAACTAAAAAGTATAAAACAAGTGCAGTGTCATTGCAGTCGGGGGCCGGTTCTGTGGAACATATTTAATCTAAGAGGGCCCCCGACTGCAATGACACTGCAATGTGTTAATACTGTTAATGCCCGCCTGCTCACATAGCGTTGCTGTTTGAAAATGTATGCAATTATTATTTTGTTATTGAAAAGAGTAACCATTGAGTTTCTTGCCGGCTCTTCTCAATGGAAGCAACATTACGAACTGGTAGTAACGCTAAGATATTGTAAATGCTCCCACTAGCTTACATGATACAAAAAAAATTATTTGACTTTGACTTGACTCAAGCTCGTATTAAAAATGCATCTCAAAGTTGAGATCGATTTTAAGACGCTGTTTCTGACAGATGTTCCATACATTAAACGTCAAAACTGGATCTTAAGATCGATCTCAACTTTGAGATGCATTTATTAATACACTTAAGCTTTAGTTCAGGATCACGCAGTTCGTGTGTGATATGCAAGTGATACCTACAACATGTTAAGAAAACCCTGTCCGAGCCGAAACCGGTAATTAGGTTCCCCAATCACATGACCAAATAAAATAATAAAAAAAGTGCCAATTTTTTTTGCCTTTTCCCCACAAAATCTAGCTAATTTTAAAAATATGACAACACCGTTACCGGAAGTAATTATATGTGAGATCGTGTGGCGTCACCTCAGACCACAAAGTATGTGATGACGTCATTTTATGAAAAAAAAAAAAAAAAAGGGGGTATTTGTATTACAAAAAAATATGAGAGGCCTTTGCCCAGCAGTGGGACACATACTATGCAAAAAAAATTAAAAAAAATAATTGTAAAATTAAAAAAATAAAATAAAAAAAAGTTTTTTTTTACAAAAATGGAATCTAATCTCGATACCCAACAATACCTTTTCGGGTCGGACAGGGTTTTTTTTAACATATTGTATGTATGCAGTCGGTACGCGAATATTTAATTAAATACAATGACAAGTCAATTTTTAAATCGGGCCATTGTTCAAACTGTTTAATAATGCGACAAAAATAATAAAAACTAAGAAAATATATTACCAAGATAGAGGGCGACACGTTACTGTCCAAAATAGATGTCCGCTTAAAAATACTAATACAAAATACAAATTTCTTTTAGTAATTGTGGTTACAATAATTTGTGGTTTTAAAAGTATAGGAACTGCACAATTTACCTAAATGGGCATGCAATAGTATATCTTATAGTACTAATAGGTAAATATTAAATAATTGGCGCTCTTGGCGCTCTGCATGGGGTGGTTACTTGTTCGATTTCCGCCAGAGGCCAGGCCTTTTCGTAATTTGACCTGTAGCCCGATTCACGTAACCAAAATCGTAACGATGTTTCAGCGATATAGTCGTTGATAGCCTTTTTTCGTAACGAAAAGGCTATCAACGACTATATCGCTGAGACATCGTTACGGTTTTGGTTACGTGAATCGGGCCACTGGTGTGGGCGTCACTGGGATCACCCCCAGGCCATTGTACGGTACCCATTGCACAAGCTTTGCTTAGTTTGGGACCATACATTTGGTGTGTTTGTCTGGCAATATTTATTTATTGATTGATTGATTTAGTGCCATAATACACCGGGTAGCCATGGCGACGTCGCCAGCCACCGTAGACAACTATTCGTATTTAAATGTATGAGAGGTAACACAACTGGCGACGGAGTGGCGACGTCGCCAGTCAATACAAATTGTTTGGATACGTGGCCGGCGACGTCGCCATGACGTCCCGGTGTAATATGGCTCTCATACTTGAGGGAGTCCATGGGTACAGTACGACTCAGTCGTTCGCGGAAAATAATTTTGAAAGCATGTCAGTATTGGCAATACGGCTCATCATCTGGTGAATAATACCTTCTTATAAATAAATAAATATAACGTCACGACTTTTATCCCCGTTCGGGGGTAGTCAGAGGCTTGAGTGGCCATACCACCACATTGTGGAGGTATTAACCAACTCAAAGCCCACGTTTCACTAGATAGTCACAACCCAACGTGACAGGTGGTGAAACGTGTCGCCGTGTATACAGGAACTGACTATTACCTAATCCCGAGGGATAGGTAGGTTTCCTCACGATGTTTTCCCTCACCGTCAGCGAACTGTAAATTATGCACATAGATGAAAATTCATCCATTGGTGCATGCCCCACCGGGGATCGAACCTGGGGCCTTCTGATTGTTAGCCCAACCTGTTCACCCCTAGGCTACAGTCGCTGTTTATAATACCTTCTTATGTGTTTAATAGGTTGATTGTCACATTGCGAGTGCGATAACAGATGTGTGAATATCGCTGTATGTAGTGGTGCGCTGAGTTTAGAGATTGCGATGTTGGAAGGTAACATATCTGTTGAAATAATACATCAATGGTACTAAGTAATATCAAAATATTATTAAGCCTATTTCGCCATAAGGGCCGGTACACATAGTAATAATTACTCTATAAGTTCTTTTATTATGTCGTTTGGTATAACGTCCAGAATTTGGTAATTAGAAGCAATATTTATAATTATTTATTTATTTTATTTGACTAAGGTAAAAACAGAAACTAAAACAAGCGTACGGCCCGCCCAATGTTAACAGCTACCGTAACCTATAGATGCTTGCAATACCCAAGGCATTGTTCGCACGTTGACAACCTGATGGGGAGTGGAACGGACGATGCTTCGTCCACAGGAAGTACATACCTATAGCGTTGCTGTTTAAAAACGTATACCTACAATTATTCTCTTGAAATGATTAACCATTAGACGAGTCTACAACATGCACATGCCGCGCGAGGCTGCTCACCCACATGCCTCGCGAAGCACGACGTTTGGCTCAGTCGCATGCCGCGCGAGGCAAATGGCGAGGCAACTGACACTCTAGACAGAGAAAGGTATACCCGATCAATCAGTTTGACATCGTTCTGTCTCACGACTGCCAAACTAGGCGAGGCAAATGTGAGTGTTCAGGTGAGGCAGGGCGCGCATTTGCCTCACGTGAGGCAAGTCAAACTTGGCGAGGAAAATTTTCCTCGCGCGGCATGTGACACTTCTGGACGTAGCTAATGGCGGCGTCTTCATCAGGCGCATGCCTCGCGCGAGCACTCACTTTTGACGTCGGAACGCACAGACGTAATGTCATAATATGAGTGCTCGGGTGAGGCATGCGCGCCATATGGACACATCTATTGAGTTTCTCGACGGCTTTTCTCAATGGAAGCAACATTACGAACGGGGCAAAATTACCAGCGGATCACTACGCGACCTCGCTGAGAAGATACGGCATTATCTATTCTGTGGATCCGGTAAGAACCTCAGCGGGCTCGACGAATAATTGACGCCTCGCCCCTGTATAGGCCCTTATTAATTAAAATATCTATTTTAATGCTAATACTACTATACTGAAAACGCCAACTTCACTATTGTTGCGTTGAAATTAATTTATTGCGCTGTGACCCTCCTTTGAGTATTGACATCAGTGACCAGCGAGATACAGGTAGTTTTACCAATTTGTATACAGGGTTATTGATAAAACACTAATAAGTTATTCCCCTGGTCAATACTAAGTTATTCCTCGTCCTGCAAGGTTATTAGCAATAACCTTCAGGACTGTATTACTAACATTATAAACAACAACTATTGTTCTATCACTTTTTACAAAACAATAATACATTTAACAAAAAATCACACTCTAAGATGTATGAAACGAAAATACTCTCATCTAGAGGATAGCCGTGGTACGTGGTCGTAAGCCACTTTGCCTCAAAGGATCTAAACGGACCACGGCCGCTATCCTATAGATGAGAATATTTTCTTGTTTCATACATTTTAGAGCGTGATTTTCGTTAAAGGTGTTATTGTTTTGTAAAAAGTCATAGAACAAAAGTTGTTGTCTATGATGTTAGTAATAGGTACAGTCCTGCAAGGTTGTTAGTGTTTTACCAATAACCCTGTATAATTATGATACAGGGAGATATTTAAGACGAGAGACGTATTGAAGGAGGATGTTCAGTATTCGATTCTTATCCCAAATAATTATGTAAAAATATTACCTTAACTAGCTGTGCCCGCGACTCCGTCCGCGTCCAGTCGGTGAAGCCCTTAAATATAATTTTGTCTATCGTCTAATCTGTATTACGTCAGTCTGCATCAGTCTGAGTTCGTCCGTCCGTGGCTGTCTATCTGTACCAGTCTATACCAGTAAGGTGGTAGAGTCTGACCAGTAAGGTGGAGATCGGCATTCAAGTAGCTAATTTACCTTCGTTTCGTATGATGAGGGAGAGAGCCGGAAGCGCAACCCAGCCACCTCCCCGTCCCCTCCCACTAACCCCACTCCCCTTCAGGTTGGAAACGTGCTACCGATGCCTTTGGTTGCAAGCATCTATAGGGTACGGTAACTGCTTAACAACAGGTGGGCCGTACGCTTGCCTGGCGCCTTAGTTGTATAACAAAAGTTTGACTTTATTTGTCTGTGTGTATCAGTTTAGCTGTAAGTATCTGTCTGTCTGAATCGGTCTGTCTGTAATCTATCGGTAGGTGAGTATCTCAGTCTGTACCAGACTATCTGTATCCGTCTATCTATATCTGTAGTTACTCACAGTACCACGACTGAGCGGTTGGACTCCAGAGCTCAATGTTTAAGTTTGTACTTGATACCCATGTTCCTTATTTAAAATGAGTGAGTGCTCCAGACTCATGGCTTAGGTAAGAGTCACTTCGCAACATCGTGCTTAAAAAGTTAGAGTCCGGAGTTTATCGTCTAAGTCAATAATCAAAGCGTTTATTATGTTTAGGCCTAGGAGGGCACTTACAAGTAGTCATTTTACATGTTTTCCTTAAATTCTAGCGCCGGATCGGAAACGCGACCTCGCCTGAGAAGTTTCTACTTGATACCCACATTGCTAATTCAAAGTAAGCAGGTCCTCCAGATTTATGGTTTAAGCAGGCAGTTACCCAGCAGCATCATTCCTGAGGGGTTGGAGTTCAGAGTTCAATGTCTATGTTTCTATTACTACTTAATTCAAAATCAGCAGGTCCTCTAGACTTACTTCTTAGGTAGGTAGCTTCCCTACGGCATTAGTACTGTGGAGATGAATTCCAGAGTTAACGTCTAAGATTCCGCGTGATACAAAGACCCGCTTAATGTTTTTTATACGTAATTAGGAATAAAAAAACTAAATTTCTTGAAGCAAGGAAGATATTAAATTTTGACATGTGGTGCAAGGCAGGTATTGTCTGATTTTAAGTATAGCGACATCTAGTTAAGAAAAACTAAACTTACGCAGCAATAAAATATTTATTATTATTATTAAAATTAAGATTATCTATTCCAAATAGTGTCGGATCACACACAACGTAGGGCTCCGTAGGGCTCCGCTATAAATAGACGTATTTCAATAACTAAAACTTATTTTTAGTGTCCGACCGAAACAGGATTTTCTGCCGAAACCGAAACCGAAACCGAATCTTCGGCATCTGTTTTAGGTTCGGCCGAAACCGAAACCGAAACCGAACCTTTTTCAGACAAGTTAAAAATCATTTTTTTACTGATATTTGGCTTATTTTATACCCTTATATTGACCGTTAGAAATGTTAGAATGTGTTAAACGAAATAAAAAACAATAATTGAAGTATGTGAAAACATAATTATTATTAATAATATTATTATTATATTATTTTTTAATATTACTGCTCTGATTAAAATAAACACAAAATAACAATCATGTTAACACTTCTTAAAACAATAATTTTTCAATAATCAACACTTACATCATAAAAAAGGACCTCATTAATTGAGTATTTCGATTGCGTTTATAATCACAACATGTTTAAGACTAAATTTAATATTAATTGAGATCAATTTAATTTTAATTGCATTTGGTAATTTAGGGTTTTTGTGGAATTTTCATATTTTTTTATAATTTAGGGTTGCAATCGTAATTGTAATATATTAAACCCCCTCTACTTAAGTAGATAGATATGTCACGTACAGATCGATTCTCAAAAAAATATATACGGACAACAGGTTTTTTTTTTTTAATAATTTAGCCCTTTTAATCCCACTGCAGGGCACGGGCCTCCCCTCAATGTGAGGGGGATTCGGGCCATAATCCACCACGCTGGCCCAGTGCGGGTTGGTGGATTTCACATGTCTAAGACATGCAGGTTTCCTCACGATGTTTTCCTTCACCGCAAGCAAGTGATAATCATATTAAAGTTATGATTCACACATAGATTTCGAAAAATCCAGAGGTGTGAACCAGGGTTTGAACCCGGGACCTTAGGCCCGCAAGACGCGTGCTTAACCGATCGGCTACCACTGCTCTAACAGGAAATTATTTTACCAATAAAAAATTATGTATCTGAAGGTCACACACAGCTAAATCATAGCTGGTAGTTGTTTGGGTAATTTAAAACCTCATCCAACAACAATAACCTAAAACAAATGTGCCGTAACATAAGTAATAAATAAATGACGAATGTGTGAATCAAATATAATTTAATAAGTATCACCTCTTTCTTTTACATACTTAATTCCCATCATTCATAAGTCCGAGTGAATAACTCAACGGAAAGAACTTCAATGCTTAATAAAGGCCAATAAAGCGAGAAATAACACTAAACTCACAAAACAATCACGCTGGACCGGCCGGCGATCTGACGATGCGCGATGGCGGATGCAACGCGAGACACGAACTCTCCCGAAATCAACCGAGTGGCGCGCGATAATTCACGAACGCAGAGTTTCGGCGCGGCCGAAAGGTTCGGTGGGTTTTCTGCCGAAACCGAAACTGATGCCGAAACTAGATTTTTGAGCCGAAACTGGCCGAAACCGAAACCGAAACCGAATCTTCGGTCGGACACTACTTATTTTTGGCTAGAATTTCTGTGTGGTCATAAAAATTTACAACCTAATATTTTAGAAAAAAATATCCTAGATGTTAAGTTGGACTATTAGTCATATCCATGCCAAATTTCATTGAAATCAATCCATTGGATTCGAAGTTGTGCGTGTTCGAATATTTAGTTAGTTTTTGAATGTTTTGTGGCAACCCTAAACTTTACCGAAAAAAAAAATATGCTAGATGTTAAGTTAGACTATTAGTCATATCCATGCCAAATTTCATTGAAATTAATCCGGTGCATTCAAAGTTGTGCTCTTTCAAACATTTAGAATTTTTAAGTAGTTTTTTGAATTTTCTGTGGCAACCCTAAACATTTTCGAAAAAAAAAGTATCCTAGATGTTAAGTTAGACTATTAGTCATATCCATGCCAAATTTCATTGAAATCCATCCGGTGGATTCGAAGTTGTGCTCTTTCGAAAATCTGAGCAAACATACAAACATACAAACATACACACAGACAAAAATTCTAAAAATGATAAAAATGAATTCTGCTGGTTCATCTAAGTCCCCCCCACTATTTTTTTTCCAAATATTTCGAATGTACAGACGCGACCAATTTTACATTCTTATTATATGTATGTATAGAATAGATTATATTATACCTTAATTTTTTACCGAATTATCTCTGGCCATCCCTTCACGGTTAACAACCGTGATGTTATGTCGTTAGAAATGAACGCGGCCCTAGAGTTGGACGCCAGGGTGCTCCGGTACCAGGACGCGATGAACTCGGTGATAGATCGGTTCGAGTCGCCCGTGCAGCAGTTCTATAGCGGCGCCGTGGTCTTCGTGACGGGCGGCTCCGGCTTCCTCGGCAAGCAGCTCGTAGAGAAGCTCTTCAGGTGAGGATAGACTCCCATCAGGACGCGATGGACTTGTCTGAACTCCTGGACACGTCATTAGGGGCCATCCATTAATTACGTCACACGTAAAGGGGGAGGGGGTCACCAAAATGTGACATTGTGTGACAAGGAGGTGGGAGGGGTCTCTAATATATCTAAGTATTAAAACAGAAATTTAATTTTTTTACGAAAAATTTTGAGACATTCTGTTAATGATAAAAAACATGTGACGTCACACAGGGAGGGGGGAGTCTCGCAAATGTGACCAGCTGTGACAAGGGTGGGAGGGGTCTAAAAATCAGGAATTTCGCGTGACGTAATTAATGGATGGCCTCTTATTAGACACTAGTCAGAATTATTAAGGGTTCTGACTGTCATATACTTGTCTCTATTTTCCAGATCCTCCAAGGTGAAGAGGGTGTATGTGTTACTGAGATCTAAGAAAGGGAAGTCTATACAAGACAGGCTGGATGCAATGCTGAAAGACCCTGTAAGTACTAGGAAATAATATGACAGTCGATAGTCGAGGAAAAAGGGTCTCTAGTCCATTAACAATTAATTGTCCATTGCGAAACCACTGCTGGGGGCTTACCACGAACTCTGATTGCGATTCAATTACAGGAACGTTTTAACGATTCAGCGTCTTTTTGTGCAATGACGTACCTTATTGTCATGACAATAAGAAACGTCATTGCACAAATGGCCGCTGAAACGTTAAAACAAAACTGCTATAAGAGGTGGTGGTAAGCCCCCTGGTCTCTACTATTAAGTATCTTCGTGAATTCTTGGCGGTCGACATGTTGTTGGTCGTCTGTTAGCAATCCTCTGGCCGGGTTTGCGATTTACAATGAAGAATTCATGTAGATGATTACAGACCAGTGCTTTGGCAATGGACAATTGTTAAGAGAATGGAGGCATTGTATGGTCCCAAACCAAGCAAAGATCATACTATGGGTACAGTTCAATGGACTGGGAGCGATCACAGTGGCACCCTACATCTATGAAAACCTAATTTATGTTAAGAAAAATGTCGACAACTTTGAAAAAAGGAGCGATGCTCATTCGATAAATACACGGAATAAACACAAGCTATCCGTACATGTAACTCGTCTCCACAGAATAAGTAATTCCTTTGTAGGACAATGCATACGCTTCTACAACAAACTTCCTAAAGAAATCCGAGATTTGCCTGTTAATAAGTTTAAAACTATAGTTAAAACTAAATTCTGTCAAAAGGCTTATTACAAAATCTCGGATTACTTGGAAGATAAATCAGCTTGGGACTGATCGTTCAAATACACTTCGTTAATAACAGTGTCATGTTAAAGTGTAGCGTGTCTTGCCTTGCTTATTTCGTAGGGCAGCACACAGGAGTTATTGTTTACCAAAATAGGTACATTGGATTAAAATAAGTAAATGGCGATTTAAAAATAAAACAATGTAAATAAAGAAGACAAGCCCGCTGAGTTTCTTGCCGGATCTTCTCAGTCGAGGTCGCGTTTCCGATCCGGCGGTAGAATTTAAGAACAAAATGTAAAATGTCATTTTTTAAGTGACCCCGTAGGCCTAAACAAAATAAACGCTTTGACTATTGACCCAGACCAGGGCAAATTACGAAAAGGCCGTTTCTGAAAGCCTCTGGCGGGAATCAAACCCGCAACTTCCAGATACAATGAATCAATGCGTCAAGCGGTCATCCACCAACTGAGCCCTGCTTGGTATGATTTTAATTTGCTTACTCTCGTCTGCCACCACGTCCAGGTGTACGAAGGTCTCCGCAAGAAGCAGCCCGAGTTCGCGGACAGAATAACTGCAGTCGAAGGAAACGTGGCGGAGTTACGACTGGCGTTGAGCGAGGAAGACTGGACGACTATCACTGACGAGGTGAGGCATGAGATAAGTCACACCTCGGCGTCATCGTTGGACACTGTCGATCCTGGCTTCGGAGACACAACGATTTCGTAAAACCTAGAGGTGCGAGCCGCGGGAGCACGAAACACGCGTTAGGCACCCCCCACTCATATCTATCACTGCCATTTAAATATAGGTATGCTATAATATTCTTATGTCAATGCTGTGGTACTCAATTAAAAAGTTAAATTTTAAAATTAATTAAGTATTCACCTACTTAAAATTCTATGAACAGACAGAATATTAAACAGTTGTCAACACTACTATACTTTCGGGTCTAGAATCGAACCGGCAACCAACCGGTGTAGTAAACTGAGCGCCTTGCGCTAGAACTAAATTGTCCTTTCTTGCATCAATTAGGAAAAATAAATTCAATTAAATAAAATAATTAATAAGGCAACTGACACAGCTCATATACCTACGGCCTAGCTCGACCGGGGTAATAGGTACCACACGTTAAATTGTCTTGAAAAAGTCGTATGTGTCGGCTGTGATAAATTTTATACGTACTGTTCTGGACCACCCGACGTCGTTTAAAGACGTCACTTACGTCTCAATAACACTGAAAACGTACGTCTTTATGACTAAGACTAGCTGTGCCCGCGGCTTCGCCCGCGTGGAAATTGATGTTTATGATTAGTCTGTCTTATTCCAGAGCCTACACTATCTGCGTTTCACATTAAAATCAGTTTAGTAGTTATGGAGATACCGACGTGGCAACAAACATTCACACATACAGACACATACACTTATTTAGCTTTTGCCCGCGACTTCGTCGGCGCAAAATTTAAATTAAAAAAAAAACGGACTCGATCTCGTTTCCCGGGTCCCGTATCCGGTTTGCTGGATCCCAGATCCGGTTTGCCGGATCCCATATCCCAGATCCCGTAACCTGGATCCCGTTTCCTGGATCTCGTTTCCCGGATCCCGTATCTCTGATCCCGGATCCCGGACATCGTATCTCGGATCTCGTTTCCCGGATCCCGGAACGCATTTGGCGGATCCCGTATCCCGAATCCAGCATCCCTCATCCCATAATCCTTGATTCCGGATACCAGACCCAATATCCCGGATATCACGTATCCCGGATATCCCGTATCCCGGATATCCTGTTTTTTTTTTTTTTTTTTTATAGGACTGCGGTGGCAAAAAAGCGTATGGCCCGCCTGATGTTAAGCAGTTACCGTAGCCTATAGATGCTTACAATACCAAAGGTATTGCTCGCACATTGCCGACCTGAAGGGGAGTGGGATGGAGGGAGGGGGAGGGGGGTGGGCTTACGGCTCTCTCACTCATCGTACGAAACGCAGCTGTAATAGCTGCTTTACGCCGATCTTCTGTGAGAGGGTGGTACTACCCCGGTCGAGCCAGCCCGTTTATGAGCTGCAGTCAATTGGCTACAGCTTGGCTCTACCACCTCAAAAACCGTACCGTATCCCTGATACCGGATCCCGTTTACCGTATATATCACGTAGGTATCCCAAAACCGACTTGTATTTTTAAGAAGACATCTAAACACCAATTTTCATACTTAATTCTAACTTCAAAAATGACGAACTCCCATACAAACTTTCATCCCCTATTCTACCACCTTAGGGGTTGAATTTTCATACACCCTGTAATTATTATTATTTTTATTTAAAGAAACCAAAACAACTATTAACTATCAAAAATGACTTACTTTCATCCCCCATTTAAACCCCTTAGGGGATGAATTTTCAAAAACCCTGAAATTATTTTTTTACATATATAAAAAGAAACCTAAACACCAATTTTCACAATTCTAACTTCAAAACTGACAAACATCTATGCAAAATAACATACAAACTTTCATCCCCTATTTTATCCCCTTAGGGGTTGAATTTTCAAAAACGCTGAAATTATTCTTTTACATATATAAAAAGAAACCTAAACACCAATTTTCACAATTCTAACTTCAAAACTGACAAACATCCATGCAAAATAACATATAAACTTTCATCCCCTATTTTACCCCCATAGAGGTTGAATTTTCAAAAACGCTGAAATTACAATTTTAATTTTTTTAAAGACACCTAATTACAAATTTTCATAATTCTAACTTGAAAAATGACGAACTTGCATACAAACTTTCATACCTTATTTAACCCCCTTAGGGGATGAATTTTCAAAAACCCTAAAATAATTTTTTTACATATATAAAAAGAAATCTAAACACCAATTTTCACAATTCTAACTTCAAAACTGACAAACATCCATGTAAAGTAACATTCATAACTTTCATCCCCTATTTTACCCCCTTAGGGATTGAATTTTCAAAAACGCTGAAATTACTAATTTTTATTTTTTAAAAGACACCTAATCACAAATTTTCATAATTCTAACTTCAAAAATGACAAACCTACATACAAACTTTCATCCCCTATTTAACCATCTTAGGGGTTGAAATTTATAGGTATGATTAGCCTATGTCTCCTTCCAGAGTTTACACTATCTACGTTTCAAATTCATAAGCTTCTAAATATTTAAACCATTCTAGCTTCTGAATAGCTTGCTGAATGCGATTACACTTGCCTAAATTCAGTAACAACTAAATTAAGTTGCCAAAATTTAGTTAAGTGTAATAACCCCTTAAAGTAGATATTATAACAGTTTCGCACAATGAAAATGAGAGCCGGATGACCAAATTATAACTTTGGGGATTGGGGGATTGGGGCCATCTCTTTGGAGGGTGGGGATTGGGGCCATCTTCTTTGACGTATTGTGGGCGTTTAGTGGGACTTTAGTGATCTCGAAATGGCACGAGGACAGTTTCCAATCGCGTGACTCGACTGCTCGGCGGTGCAAATCGTACTGAGCTCTCCACCGATGCCGGCGCATGCAAGTGGACTCTGTCCAACGCCTACAGATGGCGCTGTCGTCACATTTCGATCGTTTCAATACTTTTTAAAATTTTCTATTCACGTCGTAATAGTAACAAAATGCCGGTGTTCCAGGTGGATATCATATTCCATATGGCCGCTACGACTAGACTCGATGACACCATCAAACTGGCCACCTTGATAAACGTGAGGGGAACTAGAGAAGCTGTCCACTTGGCCAGGGAGTGCAAGAAACTGAGGTAAATATTTTATTTATTTTATTATTTACCAGAACAATACACTATCTCGGTAATGACACTATTCACCAAATAATGAGTCTGTCTGGGTGTCACTAAGATTGCCACCATTGTATGGTAGCCATAGTACAAGCGTTGCTTAGTTCTGTTTAGGACCATACAGTTGGTGTGTGAGTCTGGCGATATTTATATATATACTACTCCACCACGCCAACTAGGAACCTGTCAAATGTGACGTCACCCGCACAAAATGGCGGTGGCGGTCCCAGTTGGCTTGGTGGAGTGCTGCCTACTACATATTTGTTACAGGAGCTTCGTGCACGTGTCGACTGCGTACTCGCACGCGACGCACGGCCGCGTCGGCACGGCGGTGTTGGAGGAGCTGTACCCGAGCCCCGTGCCGCCCGCCGCCATGCTGCAGCTGGCCGAGACCCTCACCCAAGAGAAGCTGGACGCCCTCACCCCCGAGTAACACCACAAGAACCTCTCTTTCTATTACTAATCTACCAAGCCAAGTGGAGTCAAGCTGTAGCCAATTGACTGCAACTCATAAACGGGCTGGCTCGACCGGGGTAGTACCACCCTCTCACAGAAGATCGGCGTAAAGTGGCTATTACAGCTGCGTTTCGTTCGATGAGTGAGAGAGCCGTAAGACCACCCCCCTCCCCCTCCATCCCAGTCCCCTTCAGGTCGGCAATGTGCGAGCAATGCCTTTGGTATTGTAAGCATCTATAGGCTACGGTAACTGCTTAACATCAGGCGGGCCGTACGCTTTTTGCCACGGCAGTCCTATAAAAAAAAAAAAGGCAATTAGGAACCTGTCAAATGTGACGTCACCCGCACAAAAAGCGCTGGCGGTGTGCGGGAGGTGTGGCGGGCGGAAAGCCATTTTCCTCTTGACACCATTGTTCCTTAACTCTCAGGCCAGGGGGCTTACCACAAGCTCTTATTGCGATTCAATTACAGGAACGTATTAACGTTTCAGCGACTTTTTGTGCAATGACGTTTCTTATTGTCATGACAATAAGAAACGTCATTAAAACGTCGTTAAAACGTTCCTATAATTGAATCGCAATAAGAGCTTGTGGTAAGCCCCCTGTTCAGTTTACATTTAAGCATCACACCAAAGCAATCGTTTTCAATATTAACCTTTTCCCCAGTTGCAAATAAGGTCGGCGACGACAAAATGACGTCAATCTGAGGTCTATTTAGGGTCAGTGACGTAAACTTACGTCTTTATGACGAAGACGTACGCCGTAATGCTACTAGGGTTGATTTGACTGTAAAGTAGGAGTAAGCATGCACAGCTTTCTAGGCTATCTTTTAATATAAAATACATACCTAATTGCGCGACTGCGACATCGACTGTAGTCTAGGGGCGAACACGTTGGGCTCAATCAGAAGGTCCCAGGTTCGATCCCCGGTGGGGCATGCACCAATGGATGAATTTTCATCCATGTGCATAATTTACAGTTCGCTGACGGTGAGGGAAAACATCGTGAGAAAACCTACCTATCCCTCGGGATTAGGTAATAGTCAGTTCCTACACACGGCACACACACACACGGCGACAAGGTACACCACCTGTCACGTTGGGTTCTGACTATCTGGTGAAACGTGGGCTTTGAGTTGGTTAATACCTCCACAATGTGGTGGTGTATGGCCACTCAAGCCTCTGACTACCCCCCGAATGGGGATAAAAGTCGTGACGTTATATTTTTTTATTTTACATACCTAATTCTGTATTTTGTTATTCACAATGTGCTAATGCCTGCCTGCTCACACAGCGTTGCTGTTTGAAAATGTATACAATTATTATTTTTCCTTTGCTAGGTTGTTAGTGTTTTACCAATAGCCATGTATAAACTGATGCGCCTCGTGAATCTTAATATCGTGATTCAGGACTTCAATCTTGAATCGCCTGTTGTACTGGAGCGTGCACCCAGCGCCATCTGTTGGTAGCGAGACATGAGGTCGCTACAGAGGTCATGGTAGGTCTGAAGCATGGACCAATTACTAAGGGGACTGGCCCTAAGCAACTCGGCCGAGTGGTCGGCCTAGTACTAACATCGACATAAAACGAAGCGAGTAAAAAATGTAACGTCACGACTTTTATCCCCATTCGGGGGTAGTCAGAGGCTTGAGTGGTACACCACCACATTGTGGAGGTATTAACCAACTCAAAGCCCACGTTTCACCAGATAGTCAGAACCCAACCTGACAGATGGTGAACCTTGTCGCCGTGTATACAGGAACTGACTATTACATAATCCCGAGGGATAGGTAGGTTTCCTCACGATGTTTTCCCTCACCGTCAGCGAACTGTAAATTATGCACATAGATGAAAAACCATCCATTGGTGCATGCCCCACCGGGGATCGAACCTGGGACCTTCTGATTGCTAGCCCAACCTGTTCACCCCTAGGCTACAGTCGCTATGCGCGTCGCTATGCGCTACGCTATACGAAGCGAGTAGTTCAACTATTTACCGGTAGATAGAACAATGAAAATGAAAAAACAATGACCACGTTTTTTTTCATACATATATCTAATAAGGGCACCTCTTTCTTTAGTCTTTACTCTGTGGTCTGAAGTAACTATTTCGTTTGTTGTCAGGTTGCTGCATGACTGGAAGAACACGTATACGTTCACGAAGGCACTGGCTGAGGAGGTGGTGCGGACTACGGCGAGCGATCTCCCAGTGTGCATCGTCAGACCAGCTATCGGTATGTAGAATACATACATCCCCAGTAGCAAATAATAGATAGATAGATAGATAGATAACTCTTTATTAATCCACCACTAGAAAAATAAACATTTATAAATAATTACACAATTTACACAGAAAGTGGAAAATGGGCGGCCTTATCACTAATAGTGATCTCTACCAGGCAACCTTTGGATGGAGAGGATCTAAAGAAAAAATAATACGGGGTGTACTTACATAAATTGCCACTTATACATACACATAAATTACATTACATAAACAAGAAAATATTACATAGACTGATATAATTATACCTACTACATAATGGCTAAATTAATATAACAGCACGTAATAGCATGGGAATAGGCAAAATAAATACATAAATAAATTCATAATAATGTCGGCGACGAAAAAAAGACGTCAATCTGAGGTCAATTTAGGGTCAGTGACGTAAACGTACGTCTTTATGACGAAGACGTACGTCACTGACCGAAAGTAACGATCGAAATGGGACGACAGCGCCGGCATCGGCGGAGAGCTCAGGGGGCTTACCACAAGCTCTTATTGCGATTCAATTATAGGAACGTTTTAATGACGTTTCTTATTGTCATGACAATAAGGTACGTCATTGCACAAAAAGTCGCTGAAACGTTAATACGTTCCTGTAATTGAATCGCAATAAGAGCTTGTGGTAAGCCCCCTGACGGTTTGCATCGAGTGGCTGAGTCACGCGATTGGAAACTGCCTTCGTGCAATTTCGAGATCACTTTGGGACACCGCTAGTCCCATTAAACGCCCACAATACTAGAAAAGAGACGGCCCATCCATCTTTCTCCGATACATAATTATAACATTATTATTACATACATATTACATTATTGACGGGCCCGTTAGCGTGGTTGGCGCGGAGGCGCCTTTCACGCTGCAGGTCGTAGGTTCGATTCCTACCCGGGACATGCATTTGTGTGCATGAACATGTCTGTATGTCCGGAGTCTGGGTGTGTATGTATATTAAGTATGTATTTACAAATAAAAAAGTAGTATATGTAGTAATATCAGTTATCTGGTTTCCATAGTACAAGCTCTGCTTAGTTTGGGATCAGGTAACCGTGTGTAAAAAATGTCCCAGGATATTATTAACATATCACGCCTGTATCCCACGGGGGTAGGCAGAGACTACTGATTGCCACATCCTCCGATTTTGGCACAACTCTTTTGCTTCATCCACATTCACACATGCACCTTTCTGGAAAAGACCATTAATCTGGTCGTGAAAAGTTCTCCTTGGGCGCCCTCTTCCGACGCATCCACTTACTTTCGTACCGTATTCTATCGTCAGTCGATTGTCACTCATTATCTCTACATGGCCAAACCATCTTAACATTGTAGGAACGATTGTACATGAAGCCACTTGGCTAACGGGCACGTTAGCCACTAACCATACGAAAAAGAAGAAGGGGCATAATAATAATAATAAAATAATAATAATATACGTCACGACTTTTATCCCCATTCGGGGGTAGTCAGAGGCTTGAGTGGCCATACACCACATTGTGGAGGTATTAACCAACTCAAAGCCCACGTTTCACCAGATAGTCAGAACCTAACGTGACAGGTGGTGAACCTTGTCGCCGTGTATACAGGAACTGACTATTACCTAATCCCGAGGGATAGGTAGGTTTCCTCACGATGTTTTCCCTCACCGTAAGCGAGCTGTAAATTATGCACATAGATGAAAATTCATCCATTGGTGCATGCCCCACCGGGATCGAACCTGGGGCCTTCTGTATGCTAGCCCAACCTGTTCACCCCTAGGCTACAGTCGCTGTAGAAGAAAGGGAGTGAGCCGATAATGCACTGAGCAGATCGGGCATCGATCCTTCCGGAGATTTTTATACTGTGGTTACAATGTGGCCAAATGCTCTCCTGACTTCAAGCTTCGGTTGATATGACGACCGCTTGGCGCAATGGTTCTAGTGTCGGCCGCTCGGCTCGCTGAATCGGATGGTTGCGGGTTCGATTCCCGCCAGAGGCACATTTTGGAAACGGCCTTTACGTAATTTTCCGTTGTCTGGGTGTCAGTCCATTGTACGGTACTCATAGTTAATGTGAACGCAGTTATTTTACCTCTGATATACAGGGTGTCCCAAAACTTTGCCACATGGAGGGGAAGTACCTTAAATATTGTAGATAGAGAATGTAACTGAATGAAGACTTCATTTTTATTTTAAAAACAATACGAACTGCATTCAAATATTTTTGAAAACTCGCTTGCCACACTCGGGAATCGAACCGGCTAAAATCCGAAAAAATAACACCCTGTTCTTTTATCGGATCAATCGATAGGATCAATGATAAGAACCAATTCTCTCTAACAAACATGGTAAATTAAATGAAAGGAAAACCATGAAATCTAAACTTATAAATTCATGAATACAAAGATAAAGTGTATCCACAAAAAATGGAGCTAATTTCGAGCAACAAATTAGTTAGTTTACCATTTTTTATTCGTTCAATTAAAATAAGTGAAGATTTTATGGTTGCCTTTCATTTTGAAAACTCGCTTGCCACACTCGGGAATCGAATCATAAGGATAAAATCTCTTTAAGAAACATAGTAAATTAAATTAAAGGAAACCCATAAAATCGGTACTTATTTTAAATTTCACTTATTTTAATTCTTATAAGTTAAGATATCACGGTTTTCCTTTCATTTAATTTCCCATGTTTGTTAGAGTGATTTGATCCTTGCGATTGATCCTATCGATTGATGCCATAAAAGAACAGGGTGTTATTTTTTCGGATTTTAGCCGGTTCGATTCCCGAGTGTGCCAAGCGAGTTTTCAAAAATCTTTGAATGCAGTTCGTATTGTTTTTAAAATAAAAATGAAGTCTTCATTCAGTAAAATTCTCTATCTACAATATTTAAGGTACTTCCCCTCCATGTGGCAAAGTTTTGGGACACCCTGTATACCTTATTCATTTATTTTTGAAAAGCGTAGTCGATATTAGGTTTTTTATAAGTCATGTAGGCTGTAGAATAAATCATTATCTACAGTTCGTGGTCTCAAAGGCTAAGTTTAAAGGCTGACTTTGCGTTTTACATAAATAAAATGAGGAACGTCAGAGGTAAGATAACTGTGAACGGACTATACAAGTTTTGCTTAGGTTTGGACCAGACAGTTGGTGTGTTTGTCTGGCGATATTTATTTATTTATTTCTGTACATTTTCCTTTGTTCCCAGTGCTGCACAGCCAGTGCGAGCCGGCGCCGGGCTGGCTGGACAGAACCTGTATGTTTGGACCGAGCGGAGTGAGTAACGACCTAGTTTTTTTTTTTTACCCGACTACGGAGGCGTTATGATTTTGACCGGTATGTATGTTTGTATGTATGTATGTGTGTATGTATGTATCTATGTATGTATGTATGTATGTATGTTTGTATGTATGTATGTATGTATGTATGTGCATCTGTTCCCACCTAACTTCCAAACTAATTGTCGTAATTTGACAAATGAGGTATCTTCAGAAGCGGCTTAATGGCGCGCTGGTTATAGGCTATGTGACGTCACATAAAATTGCTTATGGCGCCCTCTAGATGACATAATGTCATGAACTAAAAAACATTTTTTAATGAAACCGTGTGGGGTATCAAATGAAAGAGCTTGATGAGCACATTTCAAAAATATATATATTGTTACCTATAACTCTAAAATCCTACTAATATTATAAATGCGAAAGTAACTGTGTGTGTGTGTGTGTGTGTGTGTGAATGTTTGTTCCCACGTATCTCCATAACTACTGCACCGATTTTAATGAAATTTGAAACGTAGATAGTGTAAACTCTGGAAGGAGACATAGGCTAATCATACCTATAAATTTCAACCCCTAAGATGGTTAAATAGGGGATGAAAGTTTGTATGTAGGTTCGTCATTTTTGAAGTTAGAATTATGAAAATTGGTGTTTAGGTTTCTTTTTATATATGTAAAAAAATAATTTCAGGGTTTTTGAAAATTCATCCCCTATGGGTGTTAAATAAGGGATGAAAGTTTGTATGCAAGTTCGTCATTTTTCAAGTTAGAAGTATGAAAATTGGTGATTATATGTCTTTTATAAAATGAAAAATGATAAAATCAGGGTTTTTGGAAATTCAACCCCTAAGAGGTTTAAATGGGGGATGAAAGTAAGTCATTTTTGATAGTTAATAGTTGTTTTGGTTTCTTTAAATAAAAATAATAATAATTACTGGGTGTATGAAAATTCAACCCCTAAGGTGGTAGAATAGGGGATGAAAGTTTGTATGGGAGTTTGTCATTTTTGAAGTTAGAATTAAGTATGAAAAAAGGTGTTTAGATGTCTTCTTAAAAATACAAGTCGGTTTTAGGATACGTGATATACACCGTGTTTATGTTCATTTACTTTAACTTCGACATAGTGCTTGGAACATTACCATAAATGGGATGAGGGATGCGGGATTCGGGATACGGGATCCGGCAAACGCGATCCGGGATCCGGGAAACGAGATCCCAGATACGATATCCGGGATCCGGGATCAGAGATACGGGATCCGGGAAACGAGATCCAGGAAACGGAATCCAGGAAACGAGATCCAGGATACGGGATCTGGGATATCGGATCCGGCAAACCGGATCTGGGATCCAGCAAACCGGATCCGGGACCCGGGAAACGGGATCGAGTCCGTTTTTTTTTAAATTTAAATTTTGCGCCGACGAATTCGCGGGCAAAAGCTAAATAAGTGTATGTGTCTGTATGTGTGAATGTTTGTTGCCACGTCGGTATCTCCATAACTACTAAACTGATTTTAATGTGAAACGCAGATAGTGTAGGCTCTGGAATAAGACAGACTAATCATAAACATCAATTTCCACGCGGGCGAAGCCGCGGGCACAGCTAGTATTTAAATAAAAAGTAAGTTTAAAAACTAAAACCCGACTACTGAAAAATCGCGCTCTAAAAAGTATGAAACAAGAAAATATTCTCATCTAGAGGATAGCCGTGGTCCGTGGTCATATGCCATTTGGCCCTAAAGGACCTACACGGACCACGGCTATCCTCTAGATGAGAATATTTTCTTGTTTCATACTTTTTAGAGCGCGATTTTTCAGTAGTCGAGTTTTAGTTTTTAATATGGGACTGAGGTGGCAAACAAGCGTACGGCCCGCTAATGTTAAACAGTTACCGTAGCCTAGACACGTGAAATACCAAAGGCTTTGCTCGCAAGTTGTCAACGTGAAGGGGAGTGGGACAGGGCAAGGGGAAGGGGGGTGTTGGGCTTCCGGCTCTCTCACTCATCATACGAAACGCAGCTGTAATAGCCACTTTACGCCGATCTTCTGTGAGAGGGTGGTACTACCCCGGTCAAGCGAACCCGTATATGAGCTGCAGTCGATTGGCTACAGCTTGGCTCTACCACAAATAAAATTATGGTCTCCGCGTTCCAAATGGCCGTTGCGTTGTATAGCTAAATTTTTTTGTCGTCACCCGTATCGGCCGTATCTATGTTTCAAATAATAATAATATATAATAATTTAGCCCTTTTAACGTCCCACTGCTGGGCACGGGCCTCCCCTCAATGCGAGGGGGATTCAGGCCATAATCCACCACGCTGGCCCAGTGCGGGTTGGTGGATTTCACATGTCTAAATACATGCAGGTTTCCTCACGATGTTTTCCTTCACCGTAAGCAAGTGATAATCATATTAAAGTTATGATTCACACATAGATTTCGAAAAATCCAGAGGTGTGAGCCAGGGTTTGAACCCATGACCTTAAGCCCGCAAGACGCGTGCTTAACCAATCGGCTACCACTGCTTTTTTATGTTTCAAAAGTGCGAATAAATACTTGGTAATCAGAGTTGGGCAAAATTTAATTGCGATTAATTAATTGCAAATTGTAGGTGATGTCACAATTAACAATTAATTATCATTTGTTCGCGATTGACAAACAAATCAAAATTAATTGTTAATTGTGACACCACATGCAATTAGTAATTAATTAATTGCAATTAAATTTTGCCCAACTCTGTTGGTAATTAATGGCTGGCGCACAGTGACGACGGCACGGCATGGCATTTAAATTTTTATCAATCGAATTTAATACTTATCCAATCGAACGACTGTAGCCTAGGGGTGAACAGGTTGGGCTAGCAATCAGAAGGTCCCAGGTTCGATCCCCGGTGGGGCATGCACCAATGGATGAATTTTCATCTATGTGCATAATTTACAGTACGCTGACGGTGAGGGAAAACCTCGTGAGGAAACCTAGCTAGCCCTCGGGATTAGGTAATAGTCAGTTCCTGTATACACGGCGACAAGATTCACCACCTGTCACGTTGGGTTCTGACTATCTGGTGAAACGTGGGCTTTGTGTTGGTTAATACCTCCACAATGTGATGGTGTATGGCCACTCAAGCTTCTGACTACCCCCGAATGGGGATAAAAGTCGTGACGTTACATTTCATTTCATTTCCAATCGAAATAAGGTGCTCCAGCGGGTGCACCGAGAAAATACTCCGTGGTACTCCGAGGTCAATCACCGACCATTGAAATATGGACCTTATTTCAATTGGATAACTATTGAATTCGATTGATAAAAATTAAAATACCACGCCGTGCCGTTCTCTACGTGCGCCGGCCTTAAGTATCGTATAGACTTGGTTTTAAATTTTTATCTAAATTCAAACCCATTTTGTCAAATGTTTCATTCCCGCCAATTATTGATCCTTGTAAGCGACACTGGTCTGGTGCCACGGACCAAACAGCCTTTGAAATCCGCACTAGGAGTTACTTGCACTGAAATAATTCCGACAAAAGTGGTGGGGCGGGAGCGGAGGCACGCGTAAATAGAGTTTTGCCATGCTAACTCAGCAGCGAAATTAATTGGCAACCCAAAAAAGTTTTTATACGTTATCGCTTTGCATTTGCCACTTTATCGAAAAGTTGACAAGTAAGTTTATCCGATAGTTTTGATCATTGGTATGCAATAGGTACCTATTATACTTACTTTAATTTATTTTAAAATTAAATAGATGTGTCCATATGGCGCGCATGCCTCACCCGAGCACTCAAATTATGACATTACGTCTATGCGTTCCGACGTCAAAAGTGAGTGCTCGCGCGAGGCATGCGCCTGATGAAGACGCCGCCAATGAAATACGTAATTTTGAAAGCATTACGTAGATTTCTAGTGGGGATTATCGAAGAACTAAAACCAATCTGAGAGCTGCCATTCGAAAACTTAAAGTTATGGAAGACATTATTAGTGGCAGAAAATATCAATGATCTAAAACATTCTTTCCCAAAGTGGGCGCTGCTGGCCTAAAGGGAAGGTGTGTGTGTATGTGTAACGTCACGACTTTTATCCCCATCCGGGGGTAGTCAGAGGCTTGAGTGGCCATACACCACCACATTGTGGAGGTATTAACCAACTCAAAGCCCACGTTTCACCAGATAGTCAGAACCCAACGTGACAGGTGGTGAACCTTGTCGCCGTGTATACAGGAACTGACTATTACCTAATCCCGAGGGATAGGTAGGTTTCCTCACGATGTTTTCCCTCACCGTCTGTAGGTGTAGGTGAAAAAGAGGGGCGGTAAAAAATAATTTACTCCATTACTTTTTAACCTCTGCACAGTTAGCGTGGGAGGACTCTAAGTAATAATGAATTGAGATTGGTTGATCGAAATTCTTATACGCCTTAAAGCGTGTGTTTCAGAAATCCGTATGATAAATGTACCTACGGTATCCTTTCAGGTGGTCCTAGGAGCGTTGCTAGGAGTCCTACACGTGTTTCTAGTGGACAATACGAAGCGCGCAGCGTACGTCCCAGTGGATCGGACGAACAACGCTATCATTGCGGCGGGGTGGGACGCGGGGCAGCGGCAGAGGAGTGAGAAAGACATCCCAGTTTACACCGTCGCCGACGAGCAGTGTTTCATGAAATTCAGTAAGTTAAACGCCTTCATTCCTCCTAGAAGGAGGAATATAGAGGAGGGGAGCGGTAATGGGTGCAATACCCAGTCCCCCCCGACCCACGACCACAATTGCCACGGCATATAGATGCTTGCAACTTGCAATACAAAAGGCATCGCTCGCACGCTGCCGACCTGAAGGCGAGTGGGACGTAGGGAGGGAAGAAATGGAGGAAAAGCTCCCCCATCAGATACTTCTTGATACCGATGTTATGTGAGAAGGTGGTTCTACCGTTGCCGTTTGGTTTAGATTCCACCTACCACGCTGCAGGTAGTTGGTTCGATTCCTACCCTGGACATGCATTTGTGTGCATGAACATGTCTGCATGTCCCGAGTCTGGGTGTATATGTATATTAAGTATGTCTTTATAAACATAAAGTAGTATATGTAGTAATATCAGTTATCTGGTTTCCATAGTACAAGCTCTGCTTAGTTTGGGATCAGGTAGCCGTGTGTAAAATAATGTCCCAGGATATTATTAATATTTTCACAGGTTTCGTGGGAAATTCACTCCGCGATGCTCGGCACCTGTCCACAAATATGGCAGTGTGGTTTTGCTTCCTCGTCGAAACCGCTAACAGCGTGGTATACAGGGCCCTAATGTGGGCGCTACACTATATACCCGCGTATCTGATTGATGCTATATGCTATGTGTTCAATTTGAAGCCTAAAGGGATACCTTCGTAAGTATTCAGCAGTTAGTATTTAGAATTTTCTTGTCACCAGGTTCCTACCATAACATCTCATTGCGATTCAATTGCGGACCTTAAATGAATCGCTTCGTTATTCGTACCACGACTTCTTCGATCACAGAATAGAGCACAGAGTAAAAACTAAAGAAAGAGGTGCCCTTATTAGATATTTGTATGAAACAAAACGTGGTCATTGTTTTTCATTTTCATTTTACTATTTACCGGTAAATAGTTGAACTACTCGCTTCGTTTTATGTCGATGTTAGTACTAGGCCGACCACTCGGCCGACTTGCTTAGGGCCAGTCCCCTTAGTAACTGGTCCATGGAATAGAGTAAAGATCTCTTCATACTTCAACTATTATTATACCCTGTCTAAACGCTCGAAGCTCGCGAGGCCATAAAACGTTGTCTGAGTAAGGCATATTGCGCGCCCCCTTGGACTTGAGCGGGCCTATAAGTGCAAGGGACTTCATTTCACACTCAGATCCTCATATACTTACATCTAATTACGTTTGTCTTTTTTCAGGTTCGTCAAAGTGTTCACAATGTTAGACAAGCAAACAGGTGTATTCAAATTTTTCATGGCGCAAGAATGGTTGTTCAAAAATCATAATACAAAAGCACTTTTCAACAGAATGTCGGAGGATGATAAACATATTTATAATTTCAATCTCAGTGATATTGATTACAAGGAATACGTACAAGTATGGATTTTAGGAGTCCGAAAGTACATTCTAAAGGACGGGTTAAAGGACACCGACAAAGCATTTAAGAAACAAATGTATTTGAAGTACGCTAATATTATATTTTTGTGTTTGTACGTGTATGTGTTGTGGAAGGTTGCGTGTGTGGGCGTGTGGGGTGTGGGGTGGTTGTATGGTCACGTGTTTTGATGAATAAAATATTATTATTATTTTAAATGTTATTTTCTTTATGTGACTATGGTACCAAACAAGCGTACGGTCCGCCTGAAGTTAATCAGTTACCGCAGCTTTAATTATAAGTAGATGCTTGCGTATGCAATACCAAAGGCATCGCCACACGCACGTTGCCGACCGTAACGCAAAAAATTGTCGTCCGGGGCACACGCAGGGTAATGTGTTTATCGACCCGACCAATCACAACGTTGCCTCTGCTCCTGCTCCGCAATTATCTTGATGCGAGTTACTCCTAGTGCGAAGTCCAAAAGGTGGTCGCTCCATGGTATGCGAGTATAGATTGTGGGTGTAAGTATTTTATTAAAAAATAATACAACAATTAATTTGATGTAAGAGTTTAATTTATTCGTTACTAATAATACAACACGTAATATACTTTAACATTGTTTTATTGTCAACTTACTAAACATAATTTATAATTGTTGTTAATTTTTTTTTATAGGACTACGGTGGCAAAAAAGCGTACAGCCCCTGATGTTAAGCAGTTACCGTAGCCTATAGATGCTTGCAATACCAAAGGCATTGCTCGCACTTTGCCGACATGAAGGGGAGTGGGAAGGAGGAAAGGGGCGGGGTTGTGCTTCCGGCTCTTTCGTACGAAACGCAGCTGTAATAGCTGCTTTACGCCGATCTTCTGTTAGAGGTACTACCCCAGTCGAGCCAGCCCGTATTTACCCGTAGGTACCTATTTTCTGTTACTGTACCCGGGGCCCTATTTAATAAAGCTGACAACTCGACATATATGTCAAAAACTGACAAAATTGTCGAATTGTCGCGCTGAGGCTGTTTAATAAAAGTGACAAATATGCCATAAATCGACAGGTGAAATCTTGACAATTTGTCAGTGAAAAACGCGTTTAATAAAACTGGACATATGTCAAAAAACCACAGTCAAATTATGAAAATTATGTCAACATTTGAAATACTCGCAAATAATTTTGTTGACCATGACAATTTTGTCACCTGTAAGTTTTATTAAACAGAAGATAAATTGTCGAATTGACACTTTTTGACATATGTCGCACCTGTCGGATTGTCAGCTTTATTAAATAGGGCCCAGGGCGTACCGAGGGGGAGAGGGGGGGCGGTGGTGTTCCTGTTACCCCTTACTTGTGATTTTTGATCCTCACATCGTAACCAACCATTCTTTTAGCGCATCGCACTGGTAGCTTCGTGTCGGCGAGAAAAATGCAATAGCTCGCCGTCCATATAAACTTCCAAACTGTTTCCCCTTTACGACCCATAACTTAATAATAATATTATATCCTGGGACATTTTTTACACACGGCTACCTGATCCCAAACTAAGCAGAGCTTGTACTATGGAAACCAGATAACTGATATTACTACATATATGTACTACTTTTTTATTTGTAAATACATAATTAATATACATTATACACCCAGACTCGGGACATGCAGACATGTTCGTGCACACAAATGCATGTCCCGGGTAGGAATCGAACCTACGACCTGCAGCGTGAAAGGCGCTATCACGCCAACGGGCCCGCCAAATTTTTTTCCTATTTCATCCCAATCGACCAGCGATTCTTCCTCCTCAAGTCGAGTCGAGACCATTCTATTGACGCGTCACACGCGGAAAAAAATGGAGTCCCACTTATCCTTGGGAAATTCCTGTTTCGCCCCACAAGTCAAAGTTGACCCGGCCTAGTGGTGGGATGTTCTCGAGAATATTCTCACCCTCGGAAACTTACTCGTGAGAATTTTCGACCATTTATCTTCTAAAGTATGTTAAACTTGGCATAAACCTCATTAAACATGCAAGTATTGTGGTTTTAATTGTTTTTAAGATTGAAAGTTAGGATAACGTCACCCAAAATATAAGATTCTCAAAAATTCTCACGAGTAAGTTTCCGAGGGTGAGAATGTTCTCGAGAACATCCCATCACTAGCCCGGCCACATATAAATGTTATATTTTTTACGAACTCCTAAATAAATTTTTCTCTGTTATTGGGGTTTAAAATGAAATTCATATTTAATAAATAAAACATTTATTTACATCTAAATAACATCAAATTATTAATCTATAATAAATTAAATGAGATTTTTATTACAAACTCTGAAGTAAGATAAAAACGGGGCGGCAACACGATAGCTCTAAGGTACCTATTTATTTAAATTTGAATGATAGCTAAATACAATTTAAAAAAAATGGCAAGATTAACATCAACTAGTCTTAGTAATGCAATTGACTAAAACTATATCTCTACTAGTCACTATGATGATTGACTAATCACTAAAAGACTACTACCCCACCAAGCCAACTAGGAACCTGGCAAATGTGACGTCACCCGCACCTTGCGGCGGTGGCGGTGCGCGGGAGGTGAGGCGGGCGAGGAAGCCGCTTTCCATCCGAGTTCCTAGTTGGCTTGGTGGAGTTGTACTTTAGAATAGAACTCGCATAACAGTCGAAAGCGTATAGTACGTGTTTTTATACTTGTCCTATTTGGTAAGCAAAGATGGCGTCCAGCGGGGCGAATGCGTAACTTTTTGTCAATGTTTCAATTGGTTTCGTTCATCCTGTGTCAATTATATACGAAACCAATTGAAACATTGACAAAAAAGTTACGCAATAGCCCCGCTGGACGCCATCTTTGCTTACCAAATAGGACAAGTATAAAAAAACGTACTTTTATACATCTGAATCGGTGGTCAAAAGGGAATTAAAAATTTCAACAGAAATGTCATTTTGACAGTCAGGTATCGCACTAGCATAGCGTCGCTAGTGTTAACGTTACTTTGATTACGAGCGAGTGCAAGTGCTTAAGCCTAGTCTACATTAGTAGTTCGCCTGCTTTTTATCGCTCGCCACTCGACTCGGTCGCCTACTTGACTAATGTAAACTAGGCTTTAGTGATTAGGACAAAATACGTGTGGACCGCAATTAATGCGAGTGATCAGTAAATCAGGGGGCTTACCACTAACTCTTATTGCGATTCAATCACAGGAACGTTTGAACGATTCAGCGTCTTTTTGTGCAATGACGTACCTTATTGTCATGACAATAAGAAACGTCATTGCACAAATGGCCGCTGAAACGTTCAAACAAAACTGCTATAAGAGGTGGTGGTAAGCCCCCAGGGAAGTAAAGTGAATAGAAGCGTGTTCTATTTTTTTGCGAGTAGCCACGTCCCGCGCCTTTCTTTCACCTTCACTTGCAGCGTGCCTGCTAAACACGATTGTTTGTTGTTTGACACCCAAAACTGATGCGCAGCAACTAAACAGCATTGAACACTACTCGCACTACACATCACTAACATAATCACTAATTCCTAATCACCTGCACTCGCACTAATCAATGTGGAAAGTACCCTTATAGGTATTCCGCCAGTATCAAGTAACAAATAGCATTAACAAACAAACATAAACACATAGATTAATTTTAGTTTCCGCGGCGCTCGAACTAGATGGAGCATGCGCACTAATAAAATGCGGCAACTGATAATGCTCAAATTTTTGAGTACTTCAGTACATCTGACAGCAACCATTGTATGAAACTGACAGGCCGCGTCGAAAATAAGTTGCCTCATTTCTGGAAATGATTTTTCTTAGTAGGGCGGTATCTAGTAAATCTATGCATAAACATATGTGGGTAAACCCTTACCATTGATAAGTATTTTTATAGTGTTGCCAAGCGAAATAACTTTATTTTTACATTATTGACAGATCTGACTTCTAACCTAAAATCTCCTCCGGTTGCTCATCATACTTGCTTTTAACTACATCGTTCCACACTTTCAATGACACTGATGCATCTGTATCCTTGCAATCGTACGTAGCATTCGGATGTTTCCTGCTATAGTGCCTCAAAACATTCTGCCTATGCGAAAATTTCTTAGGACACACATAACACGAGAAATATTTCTCGTTCATGTGGATCCTCATGTGGTATTTCAATCTGCTTTCTTTCGGGAATTTCTTATGACATACATCACAGACTAAATGTTTGATTTTGTTGTGTCTTAACGCATGCCTTTGCATATTATGTTTATGGGCAAAGTTCTTTTGGCAGATCGGGCAAGTGTAAGGTTTTTCCCCGGTGTGGACTCTCACGTGGGGTTTTAAAAGGCCTGAATGTGTGAAAGTTTTATCGCAATGGGGACAGGCGTACGGTTTTATACCTTCATGTAACTGCATGTGTCTTAATATTGTACTCTTGTATTTAAATGTCATATCACAGTGCGTGCAAGCAAACGGTTTAGCCGTCTCATGCCTCCGGAGATGACTTTTCAGTAAAGATTCCTTTTTAAACACTTTATTGCACACATTACATATGATCGGTTCGTCTGTCGGCCGTTTACAGCGGCTCTTGCCTTGGTGTTTAAGAAAATTGGACCGTACCGCGAAAGATCTGTGGCATATATTACAATAGAACTCTTTTTCTGGCATGTGGATCCTTTGGTGTTGATGCAAGTTTGAGGTTGATTTGAATTTCTTCTCGCATCCATCGCATTGGTACGCGTGGTCTGTGTGTTTGAGTATATGTTTGTCTAGCATAGCTTGTCTTAAGAACTGTTTGGGACATTCGCTACATTTGTATTTGTCGCGGGAATGTAGTGTCAAGTGACGTTGCAAGTTGCTATTGGTGGTAAATATCTTCTGGCATAACGGGCAGACTAGGGCCGCATCATTGCCTGGAATAGAAAAAATATATTTCAGTACAAATAAAGAGATCTTCGGCCCCGAGGCCGAAATAAAACTCTGCCTCGAGTTTCAGTAGTACATACACATAACGTCACGACTTTAATCCCCATTCGGGGGTAGTCAGAGGCTTGAGTGGCCATACACCACCACATTGTCGAGGTATTAACTAACTCAAAGCCCACGTTTCACCAGATAGTGAGAACCCAACGTGACAGGTGGTGAACCTTGTCGCCGTGTATACAGGAACTGACTATTACCTAATCCCGAGGGTTAGGTAGGTTTCCTCACAATTTTTTCCCTCACCCTAAGCTCTATAGTCTGGTTTTTATTTTCGTGGACTAAAATGACAGCTATAAATGTCAATTTATACATACATACATATACTCACGCCTGTATCCCAAGGGGGTAGGCAGAGACTATAATTTATATTTTATGTAAATATATTTTTTAGGAGTGATCTTGCTTATTTTATTCTTTAGTACTTGTATAAAATTTAATCATAAAAACAACATAATTCATGATGAACAGCGGGGCGATTGCGTAACATTTTCGTTAATGTTTCAATTGAAACATTAACGAAAATGTTACCAATTGGTAAATGTACCAATTGGTTTCGTTCATCCCGTATTGCATTTTCAGTTGAAATTAATTGAAATCCGGATGAGTCTGGAGTTCACTCTTCCCGATTTCAATAAATTTCAATTGATATAGCAACATAGGATGAACGAAACCAATTGAAACATGGACGAAAAAGTTACGCAATCGCCCCGCAGATCCTATCCTATTAATTTTACGTTAGACATAAAAAGCTATCATTTTAGACCACGAAATGAAAAATCTGAGTATAGAATAATTAATTCCCGTTTCGTCCCTAACCTCTTTCCGGATTGGACCCACCACCGTTGTGTTAATATCCCGAGCAACCCCAAATTATGTCCATATTGGCCCACCCCTAGAATATTAAATTCCGTTTTCATAACTATTACTTCCCGATTGAACCCTCATTAAAAATAAATAGCATTGAGACTACATACCTTGTAAGTAACTGTTGGAAGTTGTCGGCTGGTCGAACAATGAATCATCTACCCCATTTTGGCACTGTAATGAGAATAGAATATGATATATTTGATAGATAATATGATATATTTGATTATTGATATTTATTTGAATTGTTGGACTTAATTGTTTCTTTAAAATCAATTTCTAAATTTCTAAAGTTTCTTAATTCTTTCTTTAAAACGGTGTCCAATACCGGTCTCTAGGCAACCGCGCCATAGTTTACATAGCCAATGTTCTGGTGCGGCCGTTATACAACATGTTAAGAAAACCCTGTCCGAGCCGAAACCGGTAATTAGGTTCCCCAATCACATGACCAAATAAAATAATAAAAAAAAAATATTCATGATAGTAAACATATTAATGAACATTTAAAGTGCCAATTTTTTTTTGCCTTTTTCCCACAAAATGTAGCTAATTTTAAAAATATGACAACACCGTTACCGGAAGTAATTATGTTAGATCGTGTGGCGTCACTTCAGACCACAAAGTAGGTGATGACGTCATTTTATGAAAAAAAAAATATGTAAACGGGGTATTTGTATTACAAAAAAATATGGGAGGCCTTTGCCCAGCAGTGGGACACATACTATGCTAAAAAAATGTTTTTTTTTTAAATAAGAAAAAAAGAAGTTTTTTTTACAAAAATGGAATCGAATCTCGATACCCAACAATACGTTTTCGGGTCGGACAGGGTTTTTTTAACATATTGTATATGACGCCACCGTTTTGGAGGAACCCATAATTGTATACTCACATCCTCTGGTTCAGCTTTGACGATGACATCCACGCAGTCAGCTGGCAGCACACTGCTTGACCGGTGCCAGGGGGCATCTTCAGGGTCAGACGCCCCCTCTCCTGTACTGCCTTCGATCTTGACCCTGAAACAATTTAAGCCCTTTTAACGTCCCACTCCTGGGCACGAGCCTCCCCTCAATGCGAGGGGGATCCACCACGCTGGCCCAGTGCGGGTTGGTGGATTTCACGTGTCTAAAGACATGCAGGTTTCCTCACGATGTATTCCTTCACCGTAAGCATATGATAATCATATTAAAGTTATGATTCGTGCATAGATTTCGAAAAATCCAGAGGTGCGAGCCGGGGTTTGAACCCTGGACCTTAAGCCCGCAAGACGCGTGCTGAACCAATCGGCTATCACAGCTTTTTGCTTCCTCGAACAATAATAAAATAAAAAATCTTAGTCGAAATATGCAAAGATGTATAAGCTTTAGATGCGACTTACCGCGCTTATTATAGCAACATGAAAGCAAGGTAACTACCCAACATCCACTGCCAGGGTGGTGGACTATGGCCTGAATCCCCTTTGCATTGAGGGAAGGCTCTAATAAACAGCACTATACCTACATATCAATGAATAATTAACATATACGCCAGAACTGCTGCTGCCGTCCATAAATTACGTGAGGTGATTTTTGAGACTTTCCGACCCCCCTCTCCCCTTGGTGAGATGTCGTGAGATTTTGCTCGACCCCCTCCCTCCCCATTTAATCTCACGTGAGACTTTTCCAAAGACATATTCTAGAGGATAAACATGTTTTGCTTAATTTAACCCAGTTTTCTTGCGATTTTACACTGTTTCTTGGGGTAAAAAAAAACGCGAGATTTGCCGAGACCCCCCCTCTCCCCCACGTGAGATTTGGTGAGATTTGGCTCGACCCCCTCCCCCCTTAAATGCCTCACGTAATTTATTGACGCCCCCTTAGAAAGAGATACATACATACATAGATACATACGTACGTAGAGATACATTGTTTCGTTATGATCTACATTGTACATGTAATTGGCGCAGCCGTGCAGCCGCAACGCTAGGATGCGCTACTAAATGGATGTCGGGTAGTTTACCATGCATTTCTGTTGCCAAAGCGCGTCTAAAGGTTTAAGCATCTTTGGTCTGCCCTGATACGCAGCGTATTGACTTATTTGGTCCGTGGTTTGTGTTCGCCAGGATCCAAAACTGATTTTATTATGAGTCACCCAATTAATGTTTAGATAATCACAATCTATAATGTGTACTGGGGGCTTACCACAAGCTCTTATTGCGATTCAATTATAGGAACGTTTTAACGACGTTTTAATGACGTTTCTTATTGTCATGACAATAAGGTACGTCATTGCACAAAAAGTCGCTGAAACGTTAATACGTTCCTGTAATTGAATCGCAATAAGAGCTTGTGGTAAGCCCCCTGTTCTTATCAATGTGCGGTATGTATGACTGTTATAAATATTCTAAGAACTAATGCTACGCTATCTATACAAATAAATAACATTGACGTGTCTGTTTGTAATATCAAAATAACAGCTTTTTATTAAACGCATATAAAAGTATATACGGTAGCTACTTATAACAAAAAAACCGGCCAAGTGCGTGTCGGACTCGCACATAAAGGGTTCCGTACCACTGTAGAATAAAACGCCAAATATATCAAGTTACTTGCATGAGAACCCCACTTATTTTTAAACTTTATTTTATTTTTAGTATTTGTTGTTGTAGCGGCAACAGAAACACACATTCTGTGAAAACTTCAACTCTCTACCTATTAAGGTTCGGGAGCAGGGTTGTTACGAAAAAATCACCTTGTTTTAAACACTGTTTAAAACATCAGATTTAATCATGTTTTAAACAGTTTTAATTTTAAATTTACTGTTTTTTTTGCAATCCTGTTCGGGAGATATAGCCTGCTGACAGACGGACAGCGGAGTCTTAGTAATAGGGTTCCGTTGGCACCCTTTGGGTACGGAACCCTAAAAACTGTTTAAATTTTTGTCCGTCTGTATGTTTGTTCCGGCTAATCTCCGAATCGGCTGGACCGTATATTTGCATGCCTCACGCACGACTTGTTAGTAACATTGGAAAACGTCTTGCGTTACGTATTTTCATCGATTCACTAGAATGCTGAATAAAATGCTTCACTACCCCCCTAGCCAAACGTCTACGAGCGTTTCTACAAATCGCTACGCTTCATGTATGAAAATGACATAAGTCACGTGATCTACTTATCGACTTGTAATGTCATTTCTATATATTTAAGCGTAGCGTTTTGTAGAAATGCTTGTAGACGAAGCCTAGGGTAGGGGGCTTGTTCTGTAAGCGGCCTCAGTAAGAACAGATGACATACTGCTGTAACTATCAATGCCATCCAAATTTGTTCAGCAATTTTGGCATGCGATTGTGACAAACTGACAAACATTCACACCTATAATTAGTGAAGCAGTTTTTGGGTCACACGAACCGCTATCATTATCTAATCTAAAAACATCGATACTAAAAGGTTTTTATGATTCAGTCCGACACTAGTCCACACTGAAATTACGAGTTTCATCAAAATGTGTTGTGCCGAGTTTATTGTTAAATATGCTCTCATTATATCCAATATCATATTTTCTGTAAGTATTGTTTTATCCTTTAAATTTAACTAACTTGGTGTTTCATCATCATCATCATCTCAGCCGGTAGATGTCCACTGCTGGACATAGGCCTCCCCCAAGGTTCGCCACAATGACCGGTCTTGCGCTGCCCGCATCCAGCGGATTCCCGCGACCTTCACCAGGTCGTCGGTCCACCTTGTGGGAGGCCTACCCATGCTACGCTTTCCGGTGCGCGGCCGCCACTCGAGAACCCTTCGGCCCTATCGGCCATCTGTCCTACGAGCAATGTGCCCTGCCCAATGTGCCTGTGGTGTTAGAATATCTTTCTTTCTCAAAATAACTACAAAATTCACTTACTTGAGAAACTTACACTTTAATAAGTAATTAAATAATGTAAGCGTACAGAGGAAATTTGAGATACATATTGCACTTATGCCAAGTGTCCACTGGCAAGAAATATTGCACAAGTGGACTTGCGCATTGCACAAGTGGACTTGCGCAAGCGACTTCCAATGTGTAAACGCTCGCGCAAGTGGCCCTCTGCGACTTGCCGAACTTGCTGCAAGTCCCACGTGTACACGGTTGTGTAAAATTGCAGTCAGTGGAAACAAGTGAAGGGCCCAGTTGCAGAAGTCCCTAATCGAGTAACTCGATTTCAGGACTTAGGGACTTCTGCAACTGGGCCCTTCAAGTGGGCAATTGACTTCTGCAAGATATTGCGGAAGTTACTTGCCAGTGGACACTTGGCATAACGATATACTTGTGCAAGGATATCGTTAGGTGTGTGGCCGGCATTATTGCTACATGGTTGTCATAAGTTACTAGCCTTCCACCACGTAGTGGGAGCCACTGCCACAGGAGTGCCGGCATTGGCCCAGGCTCACTACGTGGTGGACGGACCGCGGAATCATTGACTTATTATCATTTGATATTTATACCCGAGTATCTAGTTGGCTTGGTGGAGTACTTCTTTTTAAACTGTAATTTGTCTTTCACAGATATTCGGTCTCGGGATTGCAATACTCGGCATAGTAATTTTGGTACAATTGAGCGACATATTAGTACTAATTCCAATAAATATTAATATAATACCAATTTCAATTTTGGTACTGGGCTGTTTAATATTCCTAGTCGCCTGTTTAGCTTGCTGTGGGGCGATCAAGGAATCAAGATGTATGCTTATAACTGTAAGTACTATCAAAAGTTAAATATATCTAAATCTATACAAATAAATAATGTTGAAGTGTCTGTTTGTAATGTCAAAATAACAGCTTTTCACTCAATGCATATGGTACTCACATATGGTACTTATAACAGAAACGCATTTTTTGTCCGTCTGTATGTTGGTTCCGGGTAATCTCTGAAACGGCTGTACCGATTTTGACGGGACTTGCGCTGCCAGATAGCTGATGTTGCAAGGAGTAACTTAGGCTACTTTACATTTCGAAAAATAATTAGGGTTCCGCGGGAAACATGAAAAACCGCGGGAAATTTCACGCGGGATTAACGTAGGTAATATTTTTGTAAAATTTACGCTCACGAAGTTGCGGGCATAGGTAGTAATAAATAAATATCGCCAGACAAACACCAACTGTATGGTCCCAAACTAAGCAACGCTTGTACTATGGGTACCGTACAATGGACTGGGGACGATCCCAGTGACACCCAGACCGGGGAAAATTACGAAAAGGCCATTTCCGAAACTTGTCTCAGGCGGGTATCGAACCCGCAACCCGATGCAGTGAGCCGAGCGGCCAACGCTCAAGCCTCTGCGCCAAGCCGGTGGTCGTCAGGTAGTTCAAGGGTACAACGCCCGGTCCTGTGCTGCTTGCATCCAGCGGTTTCCCGCGACCTTCACTAGGTCGTCGGTCCACCTTGTGGGGGGCCTACCCCATAGAGTAAATACTAAAGAAAGAGGTGTTCTTATTAGATTTCCCTATGAAACGACGCTTGACAATTTGCGCGGGTGAAGGCACGTGTAGATAGCGCCATTTCAATCAACCGGTCAATAGCAAAACTATTCGCTTCGTTCCATGTCGATGTTAGTACGTAGTTTAACTTTAACACACTAGATGTCACTAAGTGTATCGTGATGAAAATTACGTACAAAGGGACGCCATCTAGTGTCGAATAGAATTATATTTGGGATGCGAACGTTGGCAAGACGTCTGCACAGGACGAACGCCAACAGCACACTGACAGGCCTCAGTCACTCTGTGGTTTCGGTCGAACTAGCTCCGATCGGTTCGCGTACAAAGTATGTACGCAATTCAATATGGCCGCCGCGCTCCTGGCGTGAACACGCGCTATAACGTTTCGCGCGCTTTTGGTTGGTCGCTCGCGTTGGAATTATTATTTTAAAATTAAAAATGACGAGCAAGACGAACTGTGGCGTATATGGCTGTCTAAATAGTTATAGAAACTGCAAATTGACTTTTTTTTCTTTGCCAGCTGATTGTGAAAGGTAATTGAAGCTAATTGAAGTTTTATTTTGTTATTTTGATATAAAAAGAAGCTCATAGTTCAGTGCAGTAGACGTTATTTACAAGAGGTAGGATCGAATAGTGGAATTAAAGCGAAAATATGTAATTTGGAACAGAATGAAATGACAGTTTTTTACGGTTATACCACGTTATACCTACTAGCATCAATTACGGAATACCTACCTACCTTAATTCCTTTCATAGTTGACGAGATCCATCGTGTTGCCAGTTTTTCTACTTACCTATATTCGTATTAGACACTTACCTAAGTCGATATAAGTAGATACTAGTTGCCGTAGCGTTTTATGAGCACTCGGCCACCGGCGGAAAAAGCGAGTGAGAGAACTATAAATTCAAGGTTAACGGTCATAACTCGATGAGCGACTTGCATTTGCTGTTGCTTGATATTCTACTATGCATCCATGCTATGCTATTGCGTATTGTTCCCATGCTATTGCGTGCTGTTATATGCGCTAATTAATTTACTAAAACATATTAATTTCACCACTCCATGTCCATGCTTCCCTTCAAAATACATTTTTAAATTATTTGTTAGATTTCGCATTTATGCTGCCATTAAATTTAATAACCGCTATTTTAAAGACAAAAAATATCGAAGGCATTACATTAAAGTACAACAACTGTAATTTTTTAAAATGTATAGTTTTAATTAACATTTAAATACAAAAATGTTGGTACTATTTTATTTTTATTAATTGTGACAACCCTACCGATTGAAGGTTAAGTAGCGTGCAGCAGCGTGCGGCAGCGGGACGGCGAATTACATACGCTAACGCGTTGCGTCAAGGCACAATTTAGATTGCGCGCGGTCGGGCGCGGCAAGTTTAGGTAATAATAATAATTTAAAATGTCGGCTTTCTTCAAGATCAAAGGAGTGCAACTTCTGTACTCCTTATCTATTCTGTGACACTGACTTAAGCCGCGCCTACTGTGATGACGTCAGGGGATTAGTTGAACCACGCGGCCGAGTTGCTTAGACCCAGTCCTCTTCGTATTTGGTTCGTGGGCTACCCACGCTGCGTCTTCCGGTACGTGGTCGCCACCATGGACAACACATAGAAAGGACTTGGTCTAACCAGGCCGTATGACTCAACTAGGCCGCTGTAGTCATCACAGTAGGCGTGGTTTACGTCAGTGTGCTGTTGGCGTTCGTCCTGTGCACACGTCTTGCCAGCATTCGCATTCCAAATATAATTCTACTCGACACTAAATGGCGCAACTTTGTACGTCTGTTTACCATCCTACATTTAGTGACATCTAGTGTGAAAAAGTTAAACTACATAGTAACATCGACATAGTACGAAGCGACTAGTTTTGCCGGTAGATATAATATAGACAAGTAGGCGCAATCTAACACCCCTTCCCCGCGCAAATTGTCAAGCGTTGTTTCATAAGGAAATCAAATAAAAACATCTCTACTTCGTATGTGCTCTGTGGTCGCCACTCAAGAACCTTTCTGCCCCATCGGCCATCAGTTCTTCAGGCAAAGAATATACAGGCTGTCTGGTTGAACACTTTACATATTGATATAGAGTGCTCAGTACTCGATTCTCGTTCTAATTATGTAAAAAAGTAAGTTTAAAAACTAAAACCCGACTACTGAAAAATCGCGCTTTAAAAAGTATGAAACAAGAAAATATTCTCATCTAGAGGATAGCCGTGGTCCGTGTAGGTCCTTTAGGGCCAAATGGCATATGAACACGGACCGCGGCTATCCTCTAGATGAGAATATTTTCTTGTTTCATACTTTTTAGAGCGCGATTTTTCAGTAGTCGGGTTTTAGTTTTTAAACTTACTTTTTATTTAATTATTTTGGAGTTATAGGTAACAATACATATATTTTTTAAATGTGCTCATCAAGCTCTTTCATTTGATACCCCACACGGTTTTATTAAAAAATGTTTTTTTTTCAGTTCATGACATTATGTCCTCTAGAGGGCGCCATATGCAATTTCATATGACGTCACATAGCCTATAACCAGCGCGCCATTAAGCCGCTTCTAACGATACCTCATTTGTCAAATTACGACAAGTAGTTTGGAAGTTAGGTGGGAACAGATGCACATACATACATACATACATACCGGTCAAAATCATAACCCTCCGCCGTAGTCGGGTAAAAAAATAGGTGCCTAATATTTGCCTAATTTATCTATTTATCCACTGAAAACAATAAGCGTGGTCAGGATCGTACCTCCTTGATTTGACGTACCAATCAAGTGTCATTAGTGTCATTAGCACTAGCGTTCTACGCGAGGCACTGCGGTGTCCACAGTTTCCGATTTTTAGCACATTAATTAAATGAAGGTTTTATCTGTAGTTCATTGGTATTTTCTTAATTTTATTTTTTTAAACGTTTCATGTTACCATAAATTATAATGTCCTTCAATATGTAAAGTGTTTAATCAGTCAACCTGTATATTTTTTTCATTTCCAGTATTCAGTATTCATGGCGAGTCTGGCCGGCGTGATGATATACCTGACCGTGGTGGTGTTCGACTTCCTGGGATCAGTCCAGACCACTGTCACGGGCTGGCTGACTGACTCCTTCAACGACCAGACCTTGAGGCCAGCTTACAACGTTATGGAGAGCTTGGTAAGAACGCTGTTGTTTCAGGGGTTAATTAATATCGCCAGACTAACACTCCAACTGTATGGCCCCAAACTAAGCAACGCTTCTTCTCATCGTACGGTCAGTGGCCAACCTGGTGTCAGAGTTGTTTAAGCCCCAAGGCCTCTGACAAGGCTTAACGACTGCCGACATTTCTTAGAAACGAAAATTGTTTGACGTCTTTGTCGTCGTCACAATTTTCGTTCGTAAGAAATGTCGGAATCAATGAGAAACGTAGTAGGAAATACGCGAATTTCGTCCGAAATTTCGTTTTCGTTTGAAACAGAGTAGGCCCTCAGCTTTAGAGAAAAGACGCTGTGAATAAAACACTACTTTCTTCCCCTTCCTTCCACACACCGGCCGAATACTTTTACCGAATATTTGGCTATTCGGCCAGGAAGCTCGCCGAATATTCGGTATTCGGCGTATGGCCGAAAATACTATTCGTTGCAAGTCTATTACTAGTATTGTCTGTTTCCAGTTCTCCTGCTGTGGTACGACTGGTGCAGGGTCCTACGGCCCCAGCGCCATCCCTCCGACGTGCTGTGCTACCCCTGTCAACGGGGTGTGTTCAGCGCAGGCCTCGCACGGCGGCTGCACGGACCGCCTCGTGGACTACTTCGAGGCATTCAGCGAGGCCATCGGATCCGTGTTGGTTGTCATCATCATCGTTGTGGTGGGTATTAGGGCGACCGCAGACATGCTACTTTTTGCATCGGCGATTTTGCGACTGCATCGCGTTTTGGCGACTGTCTGCGGTCGGACGCAGCGACTGCTGATGCTAAAAGCGACTAAATAGCCGATCGCCGAGGCAAAAAGTAGCAAGTCTGCGGTGTCCCTTAGAGACGCTCTTTTTGTTTATAGGACTGAGCAAACAAGCGTACGGCCCGCTCGATGTTAAGCAGTTACCGTAGCCTATAGATGCTTGGAATACCAAAGGTATTGCTCGCACGTTGCCGACCTGAAGGGGAGTGGGATGGGGGAGGGGAAGGGGGCGGGGTTCTACTCCACCAAGCCAATTAGGGGCCATCCATTAATTACGTCACACGTAAAGGGGGAAGGGGTCGACGAAATGTGACATTGTGTGACAAGGGGGTGGGAGGGGTCCTAAGTTTTGTGACGTCACATTTAAAAATCTAATATATCTAAGTATTAAAACCGAAATTTGAATTTTAACGAAAATTTTCAGAAAATCATAAAAAAATATGTGACGTCACACAGGGAGGGGGGGAGTCTCGCAAATGTGACCAGCTGTGACAAGGGGGGAGGGGTCTAAAAATCATGAAATTCGTGTGACGTAATTAATGGATGGCCCCTTAGGAACCTGTCAAATGTGACGTCACCCGCACCTTGCGGCGGTGGCGGGTGCGCGGGCGGGGAAGCCGCATTCTATCCGAGCGCCTAGTTGGCTTGGTGGAGAAGTACGGAGGCATTAAACCTTGTCAGAGGCCTTCGGGTAGCTTGAACAACTCTGACAACACGTTGACCACTGACCATGCAATAAGATGACTACGGTGGCCACTAATGTGTATATAATGTGTTAAGTATGTAATTATAAATATAAAAAAAGTGTATGTAGTAATATCAGTTATCTGGTTTCCATAGTACAAGCTCTGCTTAGTTTGGGATCAGGTAGACGTGTGTTAAAGAATGTCCCAGGATATTATTTATTTATTTTTATTTAACGATCTTGTATTGTTACAGCTCGTCGCTACAATCTTCGCACTGTTCCTATCCAACGCAATAAGAAATAAGACAAGAAGGCAGTTCGCTTAATTCAATAATACTAACTAGAATTGGGGTTGCCATGAAGAGGTTGCAAACAGAAAAAAAAACCTGTTGTATGTCCAGAACAGGGTTGTTACGAAAAAACCACCTTGTTTTAAACACATGTTTAAAACATTTATTCCTTCTGATTTAAATCAATGTTTTAAACAATGATTTAAACACCTTTTAATCAGTTTTAATTTTAAAATTCCTGTTTTTTTGCAACTCTGGTCCAGAACATAGATCTACGCGAGACACAATTATTGATATTCTATTGTATCTGGAATCAGCATACTGGCAGTTGATAGCTTTTTTATAACACTAGGCTAATACTTTTTTATTTATTTATATTGTAATGTATAAGTTATTCCTCTAAGGGCCATATCACACTAGTTTCAAAATGTGATAAGGCCATAAAGCAGGGGTCAGGACCGTAAAATTAACTTAACAAAATAAAAAAAAAGCAAGTCAAAGTGATAACTACTTTTTTTCATTCATATTCACTACCTAATTTTTTTTTCACTGTTATTTCACCAGTGAATTTTCAGTTCATGATTTTAATCTACAGTATGACTATACTATGATTGATACATATGAAAAATTATTGAACCAGAGACTAAATGGCTTAGTGCCGAGTACAAATTTTATTCCTATAAAAGTATTACCAGATAGGTTTTTTATTTGCACAATTTCTGTGCGTAAGTACATTTCTAGGTTATAATCCTAAATTATATTATTTCTTGGGGTAAGTAATATTAGTTTTTCTCAATTTAAATACCTTGTTTCAAGCTCAGGGACGTCATTTTCGATCTTAATGTTGATGTATTCCGGTTCGCCACAAATCCTGATTGTGGCTTCGCCATTTTCCAACTCATTTGGGTCTTCAATAGGCTCTAATTTCACTTTGACACACTCAGATTCCATTGTTAATGATTTAAAATCACATTTTACGGGATTATTGCACCAAAAACTACAGTTATATTTATTTTTAGCCCAAGAAATACAGTTACGTACCTTCCGAGACAAATCGGAAATTTGACAGTTTTTTGACTTTTGACAGCTGTTGTTGAAGTGTTGCCAGCGAAATAAATAGAGTGATATTTAAAAATCGACTAATAAATATAATTATTTTAGTCGATTATGACTTTGTTGTTTTTTTTTGCCTTTTCATTGACAGGCCCGTTGGCGTGGTTGGCTAAGATTCGGCCTTTCACGCTGCAGGTCGTAGGTTCGATTCCTACCCGGGACATGCATTTGTGTGCACGAACATGTCTGCATGTCCCGAGTCTGGGTGTAATTATGTATTATTAAGAATGTATTTACAAACAAAGAATCCTAGGCGATGGTACAGCAAGATGGGCGCCTGAAATATACGCTCGAGCAATATTATTTTTTGTTCGGTGGGTTTCTTACGACCCAGGCGCCTAGAATTGAGCAATTTAGACGGTTATAATACCTACAACAAAGGTTTTCAATCTACGTACATACCTTGATACCATATAGGTAAAAATAATAAATGCATTACACAAATTAAGGCGCGAGGCTTTAGAAAAAGATTTTTTGCGTGGGTGGCTAATCATCCAATACGACTTTCGAGAATATAAAACTTTTTATATGATTTTTATCTTAATTTAAATTGGCTTGCATCAGCGTGTAAAATTGAAAAATAAGTTAATTGGAAAACAAAAGAAATAGTAGTGCGGTGCCTATTTCCTAGAGGAGATGATAAAAAATGTAAAACAATGATTAAGTACACATTTTTAATAATTATATCTCGTAAGTTTAAAAAGTGAAAAAAAGTTCGACAAAGTTATCTTTTCCGGTGGCAGTGTCGCTAGTGTCTTCACGAAACTTTAAACAATAACGCACTTTTTTAGTTCCAATTTTGGCCACCGGACCAGATAACTTTGTTATTATGTGCAGTTCAAATAACAAGTGAAATTATATTGAAAAGAGAAATTACTACACCTATGAGGAAATTAGCAGAAAAAAATAATAATACAAGTTATATAAAACGTAGAGCAACAACTGTTTCTATGAACAGAAATACTACAACAATATTAGATGATACTACAAACTATATCAAAAATATTGATATTACTAGAACATTGAACAGATTCACCGAAAATGAAAATAAAGGTGCAACCAGATCTATGAGCAAGAAAACTACAACAATATTAGATGATACTACAAACTATATCAAAAATATTGATATTAATAAAACACTGAACAGATTTACTGAAAATGTAAATAAAGGTGCAACCAGATCTATGCGCAAGAAAACTACAACAATATTAGACAATACTACAAACTATATCAAAAATATTGACATTACTAAAACACTGAACAGATTCACTGAAAATAAAAATAAAGGTGTCACCAGAACTATGAGCAGAAATACCAAGACGATATTTGATTATACTACAAATCATATCAAACACACTACTCCGTCTATGAAAACTTCTACTACAAGTTATATCAAAAGCGATGATATTCGAACGCCGAACATGACAAATTATATCAAAAGTCAAGTAACTCGATCAATTAGATACAGAACTATAATACAAAAGACTACAGCAATTCTTGCTAATACTACAAATTACAGAACAAAATTAAATAGAGGTGTCACCCCATCTATGGACAGTGTTTTAGAAATTAGAGGTGTACCTCGAGCTGCAATGACTACTAAAACAATACAAAATGTTACACGTTATAGAAAACGTAGACATCGCACCCGACCTGGGAACAAAAAGTATACAATTTTAAATGGGTAAGATTTTTTTGGGCTTCATCCCCCTCGCATGAAGGGGAGGCTATATTATTCTTTAAACCAGCGGGTCTAAAAAGGCCACAGCAAGTCTGCAAAAGCAATTCATTTTTAGGGTTCCGTACCCAAAGGGTGCCAATGGGACCCTTTTACTAAGCTTACGCTGTCCGTCTGTCTGTCTGTCTATCTGTCTTTCCGTCTGTCAGTGGGCTGTATCGCACGAACCGTAATAGGTAGAGAGTTGAAATTTTCACAAAATGTGTAATTCTGTTGCCGCCACAACAACAAATACTAAAAATAAAATAAAATGTGGCTTTTGTCTACAAGCATTTCTACAAATCGCTACGCTGAAATGTGAATTTGACATCACAAGTCGATAAGTAGATAACGTGACTTATGTCCTTTCCATACATGAAGCGTAATAAAATTGAAAAATAAAGGGGGTCCTCATACAAGAATCTGGATATTTTTGATGTTCTTATTCTACGGTGGTACGGAACCCTTTATGTGCGAGTCCGCCACGCACTTGGCCGGTTTTTCTGATTTTCTAGCAGAATCCTCGGCAATTTTTAGCTACGCTTAGCACCGCCATTTTAGTCCCGCTGGAAAGATACAAGCATTTGGGGACATTTGGGGTTATAGACTATGGTCCATAGTCCATCATATAGGCCAATAGACAGTTGCCTATGTTGAATGTTATAGGGGGCGAGCCTATTGCCATTTATTAGTGGCAAAGCCAACCTGTAGCCAATTGACTGCAGCTCATATACGGGCTGGTTCGGGTTCCACCAACTCACAAAAGATCGGCGTAAAGCAGCTATTATAGCTGCGTTTCGTACGATGAGTGAGAGAGCCGGAAGGCCCAACCAGACACAATTAAATAAATAAATAAATACTGGGACATCCTTTTTACACACGGCTACCTGATCCCAAACTAAGCAGAGCTTGTACTATGGAAACCAGACTGATACTACTACATTACTGCCGCGGTATTGTTGAGCGCGTTGTTGATGGCCGAAAGCGCGGCGCAGCGCAGCTCCAGGCCTCCACAGCGCGGTCAGAATTGGAACCCTTGATGGACAAGCTAAAATAAACCAACCACGCCAACGGGCCAACGTTGAATTATATGTAACTCATTGGTAACAATTTATTTAATTTGTAGGCGCAGACAGAATATCAAGAAGTTGGAGGCAGAGGCCAAGTCCCTCATGCCTATTAAGGAGAACTACATGGAGCCCTACTGGCACGACGGGGAGTGGGTCTACATGCGGTGAGCAAGGCCCTTACAGAGCGAACCCCGTCTATAAGTAGTATCGTCCGTTCATAGTTATTTTACCTCTGACGTTCCTCATTTTATGTGTGTGTGTGTGTAACGTCACGACTTTTATCCCCATTCGGGGGTAGTCAGAGGCTTGAGTGGCCATACACCACCACATTGTGGAGGTATTAACCAACTCAAAGCCCACGTTTCACTAGATAGTCAGAACCCAACGTGACAGGTGGTGAACCGTGTCGCCGTGTATACAGGAACTGACTATTACCTAATCCCGAGGGATAGGTAGGTTTCCTCACGATGTTTTCCCTCACCGTCAGCGAACTGTAATTTATGCACATAGATGAAAATTCATCCATTGGTGCATGCCCCACCGGGGATCGAACCTGGGACATTCTGATTGCTAGCCCAACCTGTTCACCCCTAGGCTACAGTCGCTATCCGCAGTTCCTCATTTTATTTATGAAAAATGCAAAGTCAGCCTTTAAACTTTGCCTTTGAGACCATGAGCTGTAGATTAGGCGTTATTCTACTGTCTACATATCTCCGAATCCGCTGGATCGATTTTGACGGGACATTCACTGGCAGATAGCTCATGTTTAACGGGGGAAACTTAGACTACTTTTATTTTGGAAAAATAATAAATAAATAATATCGTGGGACATTTTTTACACACGGCTACCTGATCCCAAACTAAGCAGAGCTTGTACTATGGAAACTAGATAACTGATATTACTACATATACTACTTTTTGTTTGTAAATACATATTTAATATACATATACACCCGACTCGGGACATACAGACATGTTCATGCACACAAATGCATGTCCCGGGTAGGAATCGAACCTACGACCTGCAGCGTGAAAGGCGCCATCACGCCAACCACGCCAACGGCCCGTCGATAATTAGGGTATATACCGCGCAAAAAAATAAAAACCCATTAAATCCACGCGGACGTAATCGCGGGTAATCTGTTTAAAAAATAATGTGGAATAATAATTTTTCACAATTCCTTTCAGGGTTACTGCTGCAGGTACTAAGTGGTGATTTTGGAGTTGTTCAAGCTTAACGACTGCTGTCCAGATGACAACAACCGGGACCGGCTTCCTACGTGCCCTCCGAAGCACGGAGACGCTCAGTTCAAAGCCACTAGACGGTCACCCATCTCTGACTGACCAAGCGTTGCATCCTCCGATCGTTTACTGATCAGTTATTGTTGACGATTTTTAGGGTTCCGTAGGGTGCCAACGGGACCCTATTACAAAGCCTAAGCTGTCCGTCCGTCCGTCTGGCAGCGGGCTGTATCTCACGAACCGTAATAGTTAGAGACTTGAAATTTTCACAGAATGTGTATTTCTGTTGCAGCTACAACAACAAATACTAAAAAGAAAATAAAAATTAAATGGGAATTATAAGCACCGTGACGTCATTCGAGACGCCATGACAGCTTGACGCGTTTTAGTCACGAAATGTCAAAAGTATTTATAAAATTACAAAAAGCAAGTTCAATATTTTTTTTACTAAAATATTGATATTATGCGTAAAATAGACCTAGGACACAATCGTGTACCAATTACTAAGGGGACTGGCCCTAAGCAACTCGGCCGAGTGGTCGGCCTAGTACTAACATCGACATAAAACGAAGTGAGTAGTTCACCTATTTACCGGTAGAAAGAACAATGAAAATGAAAAAACAATGACCACGTTTTTTTTCATACATACAATTTGTTAAGAAAACCCTGTCCGACCCGAAAACGTATTGTTGGGTATCGAGATTAGATTCTATTTTTGTAAAAAAAATGTTTTTTTTATTTTTTTTTTATTTTTTAGCATAGTAAGTGTCCCACTGCTGGGCAAAGGCCTCCCATATTTTATTGGAAAACAAATACCCCGTTTACATTTTAAAAAAAAAACATAAAATGACGTCATCACATACTTTGTGGTCAGAGGTGCCGCCACACGATCTAACATAATTACTTCCGGTAACGGTGTTGTCATATTTTTAAAATTTGCTACATTTTGAGGGAAAAAGGCAAAAAAATGGCATTTTGAATTGTCATTAATATGTTTACTATCATGAATATTTAATTTATTTTATTTTATTTGGTCATGTGATTGGGAAACCTAAATACCGGTTTCGGCTCGGACAGGGTTTTTTTTAACATATTGTATATCTAATAAGGGCACCTCTTTCTGTAGTCTTTACTCTGTGGGCACAATATAAACTGTTTCTCAAAAAACCGGCCAAGTGCGTGTCGGACTCGCACATAAAGGGTTCCGTACCACTGTAGAATAAAAAGTAAAAAATATCTTGTTTTTTGTATGGGGACCCCTTTTATTTTTATTTTTAGTAAAAATAAAAGGGGATAGAACAGAAATACACATTCTGTGAAAATTTCAAGTCTCTAACTATTACGGTTCGTGAGATACAGCCCGCTGACAGACGGACAGACGCACGGACAGCGTAGGCTTAGTGATAGGGTCCCGTTGGCACGCTTTGGGTACGGAACCCTAAAAAGCATCGTGAGTAGCCGCCGTTACCTTTCACTTACCTCTGTTTCAGTGAAAGACAAGGTACCCATAGGTGAATACAGGGGCTGTAATATAATCTGCTCGAATCTATTTCTGTAGTAAGTATGAAATTAAAACATAGCATGTCACAAGCAATGAATGAATTAATGAATGCTGACTGGTCTGGCTGAAGCTTCTCGGCGCTTTGGTCTCGGAATGAACATGGAAAAAGCCAAGGTCATGATCAGTGATCATGTTATCGATCCGAGACCAATTGTCTTCAATGGAGTACCACTCGAAGTTGTTCAAGAGTACGTATACCTTGGGCAAAACTTGCGATTTGGTAAAAACAACTTCGAGAGGGAAGCGAACAGAAGGATTTAGCTTGGCTGGGCAGCTTTCTGCAAGATTCGTCATATCTTCTCGTCATCCATACCACAGTGTCTAAAGACAAAAGTATTTAATCAGTGCGTCCTACCGGTTATGACCTACGGAGCTGAAACGTGGACACTCATGGTAAAACTAGTCCACTAATTCAAGGTCGCTCAGCGAGCTATGGAGAGAGCTATGCTAGGCATTTCTCTGAAGGATAAAATTCGTAACGAACTAATCCGACAGAGAACCAGGGTGGTCGACATAGCTCAAAGGATTAGCAAGCTGAAGTGGCAGTGGGTTGGTCACGTTACCCGAAGATCCGGCAACCGCTGGAGTAGACGAGTTCTCGAGTGGAGACCACGAGAAGGCAAGCGTAGTGTAGAACGCCCTGCGGCCAGGTGGAGTGACGACCTGCGCAAGGTGGCTGCCAAAAACTGGATGCAAAGAGCTGAAGACCGAGCTCAGTGGCGTGCATTGTGGGAGGTATATGTCCAGCAGTGGACAGCTATAGGCTGATGATGATGATGATGATGATGTCACAATCGTCGCCATAGACGGACTGCTTGGAGCAGTCAATTCCGACAGCTGCCAACGGTTGCTGTTGGACGATCTGTAGATTAAATACAAAATAACGGTGAAAATACGGTTGGCGGTGTGGCGGGCGGGAAGCGGCAAGCGGTAGCGGGTGTGCGGGCGGTATGCGGGCGGGGAAGCCGCATTCCATCCGAGTTCCTAGTTGGCTTGGAGGAGTAGTAACTGCTTAACATCAGGCGGACCGTTTGCTTGTTTGCCACTTTTCATATAAAAAAACAATTTCAGTACAGGCAGCATCTGTGCCATGCGGATAGACGATCCAGATCCGTACAACAGGACATTCGAATACAAAGAATTTCCTACAATGTGCGACATGGAGATAGATAACTGCAAACTGAGTAATGAAAGTAAGCATTTAAAATAATATTCCTACGTGGTTCATGAACCTCAATTCAATGGGACTCTGGGGAAGTGGCTGGTTCACGAACCTCGATTCAATTGAACATGAATACAATAATATTCCTACGTGGTCATGAACCTCAATTACTGTAACCTATAACTTATATGTATATAATTATGTTAGTATAAGTTGGTTAATAAATAAATAAATAAATAAACTCTGGGGAAGTGGTTGGTTCACGAACCTCGATTCAATTGAACATGAATACAATAATATTCCTACGTGTTCATGAACCTCAATTCAATGGGACTCTGGGGAAGTGGCTGGTTCACGAATCTCGATTTAATTGAACATGTATACAATAATATTCCTACGTGTTCATGAACCTCAATTTAATGGGACTCTGGGGAAGTGGCTGGTTCACGAACCTCGATTCAATTGAACATGAATACAATAATATTCCTACGTGTTCATGAACCTCAATTCAATGGGACTCTGGGGAAGTGGCTGGTTCACGAACCTCGATTCAATTGAACATGAATACAATAATATTCCTACGTGTTCATGAACCTCAATTCAATGGGACTCTGGGGAAGTGGCTGGTTCACGAACCTCGATTCAATTGAACATGTTTACAATAATATTCCTATTTACGTGGTTTATGAACCTCAATTCAATTGATCGTGGAGTGGATGGATCAAAAAGTCTAATTCAATGGGACTCTGGGGTAGTGGCTGGTTCACGAACCTCAATTCAATTGAACATGAAGTGGATGGATACTAAACTTCAATTCAATGGGATTTTTTGGAAGTGGCTCAGTAGTAGTAGTGATTTGGTTCAGTAGATTTAAAAAAAAAATATAACGTCACGACTTTTATCCCCATTCGGGGGTAGTCAGAGGCTTGAGTGGCCATACACCACCACATTGTGGAGGTATTAACCAACTCAAAGCCCACGTTTCACCAGATAGTCAGAACCCAACGTGACAGGTTCAGATTCAGTAGACTTAAGAGAAAATGTAGGTAGAGTCAAGCTGTAGCCAATTGATTGCAGCTCATATACGGGCTTGCTCGACCGGGTACCACCCTCTCACAGAATATCTACGTCAAGTAGCTATTACAGCTGCGTTTCGTACGATGAGTGAGAGAGCCGGAAGCCAAACCGCTCCTATTTCCACTCCCTCTATCCTACTCTCCTTTAGGTCGGCAACGTGCGAGCAATGCCTTTGGTATTGCAAGCATTAAAGGCTGGTAACTGCTTAACATCAGGCGGGCCATGCGCTTGTTTACTATCTCAGTACCGTTAAAAAAACCCATATTTTCATTGTTTCGCATTAACATTAATGTGTTTCTATTTCAGGACCGCGTAAGTATAATCCCCCGTGTTCACTAGGCGACATTTTTACCGCGACTCTGTCGCCCGACACGAATTCTACTTGGCAACGTCGCGGGGGACATCGCCCGACATCTACGTATCGCGGGACATGTCGCGTGTTGTCCCTCGAGGGCGAAAATCACAGACTTGGAGAAGCTAGACAACGCCAGTTCATTAGATAGTATGAAAACCGAGCGTGCCATCTTTTAGACACTTTACGATGACGTCACGACAGCTATTTAGTGATTTGCTCAACGTAAACAGAATCGTTTTAATCGCTAAAGCGCTGGGTTCCTCCAATAGCGGCGCCGTCATATAACGGCCGTAACTAGAACTTGGCTATGTAAACAAAATGGCGCGGTTTCCTAGACCGCTACCTGTTTACGTAACCAATGTTCTAGTGCGGCCGTTATATGATGGCGCCGCTATTGGAGGAACCCATAGCATAAGCGTCAGTGAGCTAACCAAATTACGACTAAATCGATTTTAAAATCGATTCGATGACAGGAATGAGAATAAATAAATAAATATCGTGGGACATTATTTTACACACAGCTACGTAATCCTAACTAACTAACCTAACTAAGCAAAACTTGTACTATGGAAACCAGATAACTGATATTACTACATATACCCAGGCTCACTGCGTTGTTGGTCGAATTTCGACCACGGGCGACCACTTATTTTTAATGTTTCAGAGTACGTGTTATTACAACGGGGCCCGTGTACGATGCTGGAAACAATTAAGCCGTACGTCAGTGATGAGTCAGATTTATTGGCCCATGCGGGGCAGTGGGCCCCATTCCAGCGCCTGCCCAAGAACTGGACGCTCAAGGAACATGCCCACTATTATTATGATGATTAGCTGCGCACGCGACTTCGTATACGACGTTCATAATAAAATAAATTTAATGTCGAAAAAATGTTTTTTTTTGTTGCGTGTCAAGGGCCCCTAGCCAAGTTGCAAACAATTTGTTTCTATTCTCTTTCTCCAATTGCGAACGCCTTGGGAACATACCCATACTACGTGAGACCCATTTATTATTTTATTTTTTAAATCTCCAAACGCTGTACGCACCCGTTTCCCGTACTGCGTACCCGTATATCCCGGATCTCGTTTTCCAAATCCCGGACCCGAATCCCGGAAATCCCGTATCCCGAATCCTGTTTCTCGGACCCCGTTTCCCGGATCCCGGATCCTATTTACCGGATCTCATTTTCTGAATCCCGGAAATCCCGTATCCTGGATCCTGTGTCCCGAATCCCGTTTCCTAGATCTCGTTTTCCGAATCCCGGACCCGAATCCCGGACCTGAATCCCGGAAATACCGTATCCTGGATCCTGTGTCCCGGATCTCGTTTTTCGAATCCCGGACCTGTATCCCGGAAATCCCGGATCCTGTTTCCCGAAACCCGTTTTCCGGATCCCGGATCCTGTTTACCGGATAACGTTTTCGGAATCCTGGACCCGAATCCCGGAAAGCCCGTATTCTGGATCCCGTTTCCTGGGTCTCGTTTTCCGAACCCCGGACCTGTATCCCGGATCCTGTTTCCCGGATCCCAGATCCTATTTACCAGATCTCGTTTTCTGAATCCCGGACCTGAATCCCGGAAATCCCGTATCCTGGTTCCTGTTTCCCGGACCCCGTTTCCTGAATCCCGGTTCCTCTTTACCGGTTCTCGTTTTCCGAATCCCGGAAATCCCGTTTCCTGCATCCTGTGTCCCGCATCCTGTCCAGTCTTCCCCTGCCCCTGTGACCAAGCGTGGTATTTTGAACCTTCCCCCCATGAACGGGTCACGTAGTATGGGTACGTTCTCTAAGCGTAAGACCACGTGATTTAACGATGAGATATGTCATTCCCATACATTTTTTTAGTTTTCTATTACGTTCACGATTGTAGAATGTCAACTTGGCTACAGGCCAAGGACACCGGCCCGTAATGCACTGGACCCCCAGAAGGGCCTTTAGCCAAGTTGACATTCTACAATCGTGAACGCTAATAGAAAACTAAAAAAATGTATGGGAATGACATACCTCATCGTTATATCACGTGGTCTTACGCTTAGAGAACGTACCCATACTACGTGACCCGTTCATGGGAGAAGGGTTCAAAATACCACGCTCGGTCACAGGGGCAAGGGAAGACTGGACAGGATGCGGGACACAGGATGCAGGATACGGGATTTCCGGGATTCGGGTCCAGGATTCGGAAAACGAGAACCGGTAAAGAGGATCCGGGATTCAGGAAACGGGGTCCGGGAAACAGGAACCATGATACGGGATTTCCGGGATTCAGGTCCGGGATTCAAAAAACGAGATCCGGTAAATAGGATCCCGGATCCAGAAAACGGGATCCGGGAAACGGGGTCCGGGAAACTGGACCCGGGATACGGGATTTCCGGGATACAGATCCGGGAATCGGAAAACGAGATCCAGGCAACGGGATCCGGGACACAAGATCCAGGAAACAGGATCCGGGATTTCCGGGATACAGGTCCGGAATTCGGGTCTCGGATTCGGAAAACGAGATCCGGTAATGAAGATCCGGGATCCAGGAAACGGGGTCCGGGAAATAAAATCCAGGATACGGGATTTCCGGGATTCGGGTCCGGGAAATCGGAAAACGAGATCCAGGAAACAGGATCCGGGACACAGGATCCAGAATACGGGATTTCCGGGATTCAGATCCGGGATTCGGTTCCGGGATTAGGAAAACGGGATCCGGTAAAGAGGATCCGGGATCCAGGAAACGGGGTCCGGGAAACAGGATCCAGGATTCAGGATTTCCGGGATACGGGTCCGGGATTCGGGTCCGGGATTCGGGTCCGGGATTCAGAAAACGAGATATGGTAAATAGGATCCGGGATCCGGGAAACGGGTCCGGGAAACAGGATCCGGGATACGGGATTTCCGGGATACAGGTCCAGGATTCGGAAAACGAGATCCAGGAAACGGGATCCGGGATACAGGATCCAGGATACGGGATTTCCGGGATTCGGAAAACAAAATCCAGGAAACGGGATTCGGGACACAGGATCCAGGATACGGGATTTCCGGGATTCAGGTCCGGGATTCAGAAAACGAGATCCGGGAAACGGGAAACGGGGTCCGGGAAACAGGATCCGGGATACGGGATTTAGCCGGGATTCGGGTCCGGGATTCGGAAAACGAGATCCGGGATATACGGGTACGCAGTACGGGAATCGGGTGCACAGCGTTTGAATATTTAAAAAAATATGGGTCTCACGTAGTATGGGTATGTTCCCAAGGCGTTCGCAAGTGGAGAAAGAGAATAGAAACAAATTGATTGCAACTTGGCTAGGGGCCAAGTGGCATGAACGCTAACGCGCTCGAGTATTTATTTTTCAATTTATCATGTTGCAACATGAAAAATATCAATATCTGACACGCTTGAGTATTTCCATGTCATTGTTTTTCTTTTTTACAATTTTGAAGTTTATATTGGTGCGTTCCATTCACTGTTAATTTTGTTAATTTCGTTATTTTCGATCACAAATCTCGTTCCACTTATTATCGTTTTTAACACTTTTTGTGGACGAAAATAACAAAATTAACAGTGAATGGAACGCACCATAAGTAGACGCTTCCCCCACTGCTGAAAGTGGAAACATCTAGGACCATTTTTTTTTCCTATCATCTAATCTACCAAATCTAGGTTTCCGCGACGCTGGAGTAAATCCACAGTTAGCATCATAGTTCTAGTTCTATCATTATCTATTCTATGTTCACTGTTGTTATGGATTGTGTATTAACTGTCGTCAACCGATTTCCTTATCGTAACGCTTGGTTTAATTAATTTTAACTTGGCTTTTAAATGCTTTGTCAATAAGAAATACCGTGAATAATCAATTTAACTGAAATTAGAATTGTCTATTTAACTATTTGTTTCCTTTCACTTATTTGATTCATGTTTTTATTTTTGGGAAAATTAGTTTAATTTACCCTGTTATGTGTGTCACTGGGATCGCCCCCAGTCAATTGTACGGTACCCATAGTACAAGCGTTGCTTAGTTTGGGACCATACAGTTGGTGCGTTAGTCTGGAGATATGAGTACATTTTATTGGTGGTAGACCCAAGCTGTATCCAATTAACTCAATGGGCTGTCTCGGCCGGGGTACTACCACCCTCACAGACGATCGGCGTAAAGTACCTGCGTTTCATATGATGAGTGAGAGAGCCGGAAACTCAACCCCACTTTCCCTCCCTCCATGGACTCCATTTAGGACATACTATTTTGGAAAGTCAAATGTCTCCCTGTTTTTAGGGTTCCGTACCCAAAGGGTGCCAACGGAACCCTATTACTAAGTCTCCACTGTCCGTCTGTCAGTCCGTCTGTCCGTCTGTCAGCGGGCTGTATCTCACGGACCGTAATAAGTAGTCTTGAAATTTTCACAGAATGTATTTCTGTTGCCGCTACAACTAAAAATAAATAAAAGTTTAAAAATAAAGGGGGTCCCCATACAAAAAACTTTTGTCTTTATAGACAAAAGTTTTTTGTATGGGGTTTTTTGTATGTATTTTTTTGACCATAAGGTCGGTTTCCATACAAAAGACTTCAACGTGTGATATTTAATTTAATCACCATTTTTGGGAATGTTTCTTTATATTCTACGGCGGGAACCCTTTATGTCAATCAATCAATCAATCATTTTATTGTGGAAACATAGGTATTTATAATGACACAATGGAAAGAGGCCATTAGAAAAAAAAAAGGTATTTATAAGATGTGCGAGTCCGACACGCACTTGACCGGTTTTTTGGTAATGTCTGACACCCAAGTATTACTTTGCACACATTAATTTACACTGTAGCCAGTGTAAATTAATTAATCCATGATTAAATAACTCTACAGAATACGGATATTATAAATAGGTACTTAAGTTCCTAAAATAAAATCTATTGTAAAAGAAATGAAAGGAACAACTTGAGTCATTCGTTCAGAAATAACGTTTATGTGATTAACGGCCGAATACTCGTACGAAACTTAAATTTGAGAGGTGCTTAACTTTGACGCGCCATACTAAAAATGTCAGTTAACGACGTCTCAAACTGCTAAGTGGGACTTAAATATTTAAGTAGCCTTCGAGTATTCGGCCGTTAGCGTGATATCGCACGAGGCAACCATGGTGGCGCCACCAGTGGGTGAATCGGTTGCCGACACCGAATTGGTTGCGCTACCAAGCGGACATCAGGTGCGATACCCTCCATACAGCTCTATACATTTTGTTGGTGGAGCGACTGGTTGCGCTACCACTGGTATCCTCGTGCGATATAGCCCTGAGGTGGCAAACTAGCGTTCGGCCCGCCTGATGTTAAGCAGTTACCGTAGCCTATAGATGCTTGCATACCAAAGGCATTGCTCGCACATTGCCGAACTGAAAGGGAGCGGGGTGGAGGGAGGGGGAGGGGGTTTGGGCTTCCAGCTCTCACTCATCGTACGAAACGTTGTAAAAGCTGCTTTACGCCGATATTCTGTGAGAGGGTGGTACTACCCCGGTCGATGCCAGCCCGTATATGAGCTGCAGTCAATTGGCTACAGCTTGGCTCTACCACCTTCCTTCCGGTACGTGGTCGCCACTCAAGAACCTGGGGCTTACCACCACCTCTTATAGCAGTATTGTTTTAACGTTTCAGCGACTTCTTGTGCAATGACGTTTCTTATTGTCAGCACAATAAGGTACGTCATTGCACAAAAAGTCGCTGAAACGTTAAAACTTTCCTATGATTGAACCGCGATAAGGGCATCCGCAGACTTGCTACTTTTAGCATCGGCGATCGGCGATTTTGATGCTGCGTCTCGCTCGTTCGCGCTCGAAGAAACGCGACGCAGCATCGATACGTCACAAAATCGCCGGTCGCCGATGCTAAAAGTAGCAAGTCTGCGAAGGCTCTAAGAGGTCGTGGTAAGCCCCCTGAATAGCGCTTTAACCAGGGTAAATCAAACCCTTGCCACATAAAAGCAGGTACGCAATATCAAATGTAGGAAACTGAGTACAGGACAGCGAAAGTGGTTTCGCATCATTACGCGAGCTAGTGATGGGACAACGTTCGTGAAATTTTTATCGATATAAGTATTATTAGATACCTACTTCTTATCGTATGGTTAGTGGCCAACCTGGGGGCTTACAACGAACTCTTATTGCGATTCAATTACAGGAACGTTTTAACGATTCAGCGTCTTTTTGTGCAATGACGTACCTTATTGTGCTGACAATAAGAAACGTCATTGCACAAATGGCCGCTGAAAAAACAAAACAAAACTGCTATAAGAGGTGGTGGTAAGCCCCCTGGTGTCTGAGTTGTTCAAGCCGCTCGCCCCTGACGAGTCTTTACGATTGCTGCCTAGATGACAACAACCGGGACCTTTTAACGTGCCCTTCGTCAAGTGATTGCAAATGTTAGGACATTCCTAATCTGCTGAAATAATATGTACGTTAGAACTTACAGTTTTTTAAAATGTCATCTATTCTATTTGTCAGTGGGTGGATTATAAGGGCCGCCCATGGACCAGTTAGTAAGGGGACTGGCCCTAAGCAACTCGGCCGAGTGGTCGGCCTAGTACTAACATCGACATAAAACGAAGCGAGTAGTTCAACTATTTACCGGTAAATAGTAAAATGAAAACGAAAAAACAATGACCACGTTTTGTTTCATACAAATATCTAATAAGGGCACCTCTTTCTTTAGACTTTACTGTAAATGTATCGATAATAATCTATCGACACACACCATCACTAACAACCGGTCTTGTAGTATGTATGTATATGTAGGTAACGTTACGTCATTGTAGCATCGTTGTAACATTAAACCAGCTTCTTGACAGCTGGTCTATGCGATTAGGAAATATAACCAAATGTATGAATATTTACAGTTCGCTGACGGTGAGGGAAAACATCGTGAGGAAACCTACATATCCCTCGGGATTAGGTAATAGTCAGTTCCTGTATACACGGCGACAAGGTTCACCACCTGTCACGTTGGGTTCTGTCTATCTGGTGAAACGTGGCCTTTGAGTTGGTTAATACCTCCACAATGTGGTGGTGTATGGCCACTCAAGCCTCTAACTACCCCCGAATGGGGATAAAAGTCGTGACGTTACAACCAAATGAATCCGTGTTGTAAATACCCAACTCCCAGCCCCCCTAGCCAAGAGGCTTCGTCTACTAGCGTTTCTACGAATCGCTACGCTTCATGTATGGAAATGACATAAGTCACGTGATCTACCTATCGATTTGTAATGTTATTTCTATACATTTAAGCGTAGCGATTTGTAGAAACGCTTGTAAACGAAGCCACTTGGCTAGGGGGGCTGATTGGCCACCAACCATACGATAAGAAGAAGTGTCCCGCGATGTGAATCCCCCTCGCATTGAGGGGAGGCTCCTGCCCTGGAGTGGGACGATAAAAAGGTTAATATTATTGTCTAATTGTATCAGTCGGGCAGTAGGAGTCGGAAACCGGTTGTTACGTAAAGAAAGTATGTTAAGTATTCCATGTATTTATATATGAGGTTAATGTTTAATCGAAAGTGGTTATTCGAGTATATGATCACGCTTTATCATGTAGGGGAACAGCAGAGATGATCAAGTACTCCGAAAACATTAGCGTTATAGTGTTAAAGGCAAGAGGAGTGTGGCCGGTGCATAGGAATATAGACAGAAGAGATGTTATTAGTAGATTTCTCTATGAAACAACGCGTGGGAATTTGCGCGGGTTGGCGCGGGTGGTTGGGTTAAGAAATGGTTAGCATCTAATAAGGTACCACCCGCCCGATTATTTCTATCTACCGGTAATAAATGCTAATAGCAGAACTACTCGCTTCGTTTTATGTCGATGTTAATACGTAGTTTAACTTTTTGCACCATATGTCACTGGATGGTAAAAGGTACTTACAAAGGGTCTCCATCTAGTGTCAATATAGAATTATTTGGGATGCGAACGTTTGCATGACGTCTGCACAGGACGAACGCCGACAGCACACTGACTTAAGCCACGCCTACTGTAATGACGTCACGGGCCTAGTTGAGTCTTGGGGCCCGGGTGCTTAGACCCAGTCCTCTTAGTATTAGTTCCATGGGCCGGTGTAACAATGAACTCGCTACCCTATTTCTTCATTTATTAGACATACGACCACTGCATCGGGTGGTTGCAGGTTCGATTCCCGCCAGAGGCAAATTTCGGAAACAGCCTTTTCGTAATTTGCCCTGGTCTGGGTGTCACTGGGATCGCACCCAGTCCATTGTACGGCAGCCATAGTACAAGCTTTTCTTAGTTTGGGACCATTTGGGACAGTTTGGGACCATTTGGGACCATTTGGGACAGTTTGGGACATTTGGTGTGTAAGTCAGGCCCGGAGCTACGATATTTTCGGACCAGGGCAGAAATTTGATAGTGGTGCCCCTTTCTCCAGCGTTTAGGATAAATTACTTAAAAAAACTCACAAATCGGCGTTTTTTGGAGCTAGCTTTTTATTTTTAATCATACTATATTATGATTTTGGCGCCCCCTGAAACTGCCGGGGGCGGGTGCCCTGGTTTGCCCCTCCCCCCTAGATCCGGGGTTGTCTAAAGGTTTAAAACATCTACGGCTAGCGTAAAGTTACGGGTGGCGTAAGCGCACGCCCTGTAGTTAGCGCGCAATGAATGGTTTCAGCGAAACCCATGCCACAGCCGATGCGTAAGAATTGAAAACATACGGGCCGCTATTACGAGCGAGTGAGTTGTGGCATTTTTCCTGTTGCTTCCGTGGCAGCTTCAACATCATTAAATATTTTTAAAAAACCCTTTTAACGTCCCACTCCTGGGCACGGGTAGGGACACGGAAAAGTACCTACTCGGTGCCACGAGGTATCGAGTACTTTTACGTGTCCCTAGGCACGGGCCTCCCTTCAATGCGAGGGGGATTCAGGCCATAATCCACATCATTATGGGACATTTTTGACCGTTCTTGAGTATTGTAGGAGTGATTGAGACGTGTAGAGAGAGCAAAAGAGATGATGTAGAAAGGTGTGAATGTTAGCAATAGGTGTGTAAGAGAATGTTAAAGTATATAAGATATAGGAAAAGGACCGCATATGTATATCCACTAGTAAAAATGTAGTAAGGTTCGGCCCTAGTTTTTTGTAATAAGTATGTATCTAAGGCGGCAAACATGCGTACGGCCCGCCTCATGTTAAGCAGTTTCCGTAGCCTATAAATGGCATCGGTCGCAAGTTGCCGACTTAAATGGGAGTGAGACAGAGAGAGGGAGTGGAGAGAGGGGAGGTTGGGCTTTCGGGTCTCTCACTCATCGTACGAATCGCAGCTAAAGTAGCTGTTTTACACCGATCTTCTGTGAGCAGGCTGATTTTGATTCTAGACTACCTATCCGATTTGATTCCTCTATACATTTTTAAACTCAATAGGTTCTATAACTAGTTGAAGTCGCGTCAAGTCGCGCCCGCACACAACAGACGGCCGTATATTTTCTCTCATTACGGCATCTATTACGTACACAGTGGGCCAGTGAAAGCCGCGACTCCGGCCGCGACACACCTCGCACAGGCCTATCCGTTGCCAAACAATAAAAAAATGAAATAGTTCCAATTTCAAATTCGTATTCTCCTCGCCCGCCAAGGAATCGTCGCGATTCGTTTCCTTATATTATTTGGTACGTATGTTTTCATGGTTTTGTTATGTGTTTTAATATCACGACTTATTCTGCAAAGAGGTAAACGGAGGTGTTACTTAAATGAAAATGTGTTATTTTTTAAATTGTGGAAATAAATGTATGGGATTTTTCTCTTGTCTGCAATAGTGTAGTGGTTAAAGGGTCCTCGTAACGTAAGGTTCCGGGTTCGAGAGACACGGAATCAGGACTTAACTGACCAAGATTACCTGTTAGAATTCCTTGTAAATTTTTTAATTTCGGTGATGGAAAACATCGTGAGGGAACTTGCACGTGTTTCGAAAGCGTTGTTATACCAATCCACCCTGGGCCAGGGTGGAGGACTATGGCCCGAATATGGGGGGGATTATTAAGGGGGAATCCCCCTTTAACTTTGTACACACACCCCCTGCGGGAGTGTGCCTGGTGAAATGGCAATATATCATTGGCCCAATATCGTTGAAATGGTGTATACTGTTCTCATAGTTTGGGACCATACAGCCGGTGTAGTCTGGCGATATCTATTGATTTTAGTCTGCCTACACGATTGGGGAACAAGCGTGATGGTGTGGCTCCAAGCGACAGTTGTGGGTTAGTGTGGTGATGAAATAACGTATAGTCCAAAAACCTCATTCTGTTGAGCAATACCTATGTTGGTCAATCATTTGTTGAATATTTTCATATTTTTTTTACATAACCCATTAGCGGTAAAGATCGTATGTGTTTGGCAATATACATGGCAACGTTAGAGGTCATTTACCATGCAATATATAATGGGACTAGGCCCGCCACACTCCCACCACTGTTACTGTAAGCCAGGATCGACAGTGTCCAACGATGACGCCGTTTGACCCTCGACGAGTCCCGGGGACAAGCTAAGTTGTCTTGGAACCCGAATTTAATCAAAAGAAAGATAGGAGGAGTTGGAAGAAGATTATCCACTTCCCTCCGTTGCAAAGCGGGAGAAAAAAATAACAGTATAGGCTGGTAGCCACAGGACTGTTACAACTGATGGAAGGCTAGTTTTACCTGCCTTGCCTGTGAAGTTCAAGCGATTATTTTTTTGTGTTTGGATTAGATGGATCGCTCTGTTAACCAAGAGGTACCGTGTTTAATCCAAACCTAAGGGGCTAACCCCGCCACACACTCCCACCACTGTTACTCCTGTAAGCCAGGATCGACAGTGTCCAACGATGACGCCGTTTGATCCTCGACGAGTCCCGGGGACAAGCTAAGTTGTCTTGGAGCCCGCACGAATTTAATTAAAAGAAAGGACGTATCCTTTATTTTCCATAACCGAATTATAAAATAAATAAATAAATATAACGTCACGACTTTTATTCCCATTCGGGGGTAGTCAGAGGCTTGAGTGGCCATACACCACCACATTGTGGAGGTATTAAGCCAACTCAAAGCCCACGTTTCACCAGATAGTCAGAACCCACCGTGACAGGTGGTGAACCTTGTCGCCGTGTATACAGGAACTGACTATTACCTAATCCCGAGGGATAGGTAGGTTTCCTCACGATGTTTTCCCTCACCGTTCCCTCACCGAATTTTCTTCCAACTAAACAAATTACGAACGCGAACTACGAACGAACTGGAATCGAACAAAGAACACAATTTTCGCGCTGGATTTTAACATAACTACCAAATTAAATAAAGCCCCCCCCTCCCTCCCACTCCCCTTCAGGTCGGCAATGTGCGAGCAATGCCTTGGGTATTGTAAGCATCTATAGGCTACGGTAACTGCTTTACATCAGGTGGGCCGTACGCTTTTTGCCACCACAGTCCTATAAAAAACCCACCTATCCCTCGGGATTAGGTAATAGTCAGTTCCTGTATACACGGCGACAAGGTTCACCACCTGTCACGTTGGGTTCTGACTATCTGGTGAAACGTGGGCTTTGAGTAGGTTAATACCTCCACAATGTGGTGGTGTATGGCCACTCAAGCCTCTGACTACCCCCGAATGGGGATAAAAGTCGTGACGTTATATAATCCTATAAAAAAAAAATATGTACACTTCAAGAGCTTTCATATGACATAGGTTTCATCACAATTTTAGGAAAAGTGGGCCCAAAATGACGCATGGTCCTTTCTGTGAAATAGTTACACACATGTTACGACATTCGTGACCGTTTTCCCGAAATTTTGCGGAATTGCTAAAGATTGACGGATTGACGGACGGATTTTGCGGATTGACGGGCCTGAGGGCCTACTCTGTTTCAAACGAAAACGAAATTTCGGACGAAATTCGCGTATTTCCTACTACGTTTCTCATTGATTCCGACATTTCTTACGAACGAAAATTGTTTGACGTCTTCGTCGTCGTCGAATCTAATCGTCAAACAATTTTCGTTCGTAAGAAATGTCGGAATCAATGAGAAACGTAGTAGGAAATACGCGAATTTCGTCCGAAATTTCGTTTTCGTTTGAAACAGAGTAGGCCCTCTGTTAGTGTGGTCGGCGTGATGGCGCCTTTCACGCTGCAGGTCGTAGGTTCGATTCCTACCCGGGACATGCATTTGTGTGCATGAACATGTCTGTATGTCCGGAGTCTGGGTGTATATGTATATTATGTATGTATTTACAAATAAAAAAGTAGTATATGTAGTAATATCAGTTATCTGGTTTCCATAGTACAAGCTCTGCTTAGTTTGGGATCAGGTAGCCGTGTGTAAAAAATGTCCCGGGATATTATTATTATTATTGTTCGGCTAGTAAATCAGAAAAATTTATTGCGTTTGCAGATGTGGCATTCTTAGCCCCCGGTCTCTAATATTATTTTCGTGAATTCTACATTGTAAATCGTAAATATTTGGCCGTCGACATGTTGTCGGCCAGAGGACTGTTAACATATCTGGCAATTAGTCGACCGCCAAGAATATATGAAAATTAGTGTCCGGCACATGTCGGAAATGGCCTTTTCGTTATTTGCCCTGATCTGGGTGTCAGTGGGATCGCCCCCAGTCCATTGTACGACCCATAGTATAAGCGTTGTTTACTTTGGGTCCAGGCCCCCAAGTCGCTTAGCCATTGCCATTGACCTGCTATAGTTATCGACCCTTTGGTCATTCAGAATCTACCAACCAATCAGGGGGTCAAATAGGAAAACGCCACGCTGGCGCCACAATGGCTTAGCGAGTTCGCCCCCAGTTGGTGTTTGTTTGTAGGGCACGGGCCTCCTCTCCATACAAAGGGGGATGTTTAACTGTTATATTTGTTACAGAATACAATATTGTGGAAGCGAATATACGATTGGACAATATGGAGACTGGAAAACTGGATATGGATTTGTAAGTACGAATAAGTACGATACAGCAGAGTGTTAGGGGTCGTCCATAAATTACATGAGGCGTTTAAGGGGGGGGGGGGTAGAGCCAACTTCACGCGGGGAGAGGGGGTCTCGGCAAATATCACGTTTTTTTCCGCAACAAATAGTGTAAAAATGCTAGAAAAAAAATATGGCTCTTCAAAAATCTCACGTCAGATTAGGGGGAAGGGAGGGGGTCGAGCCAAATCCACGACATCTCACCAAATGGAGGGGAGGGGGTTGAAAAATCCGAAAGAATCCAGAACACTTATCATATCAGTTTCAGTATACTAGTAGTACTTGTAGTGACGGGCCCGTTAGCGTGGTTGGCGCGGAGGCGACTTTCACGCTGCAGGTCGTAGGTTCGATTCCTACCCGGGACATGCATTTGTGTGCATGAACATGACTGTATGTCCGGAGTCTGGGTGTATATGTATATTAAGTATGTATTTACAAATAAAAAAGTAGTATATGTAGTAATATCAGTTATCTGGTTTCCATAGTACAAGCTCTGCTTAGTTTGGGATCAGGTAGCCGTGTGTAAAAAAATGTCCCAGGATATTATTATTATTATTAGTAGCTTGATCTTGTCAGCTGAAATTTTCGCCGCCACTAGACAATACTCTCTTTTCAGCAAACACCTGGAACTCCTCAACGGAAACGACCCTACGGCTGTTAACCTCAATTTCGATTCGAACCCAATCAATTCAGAGATCCCTAGCAACAACGCGGAGACCATAGCCGATTTTTACGAAGGTTCCGTGATACTTGTGACAGGAGGGACCGGGTTTGTGGGGAAGGCACTCCTGGAGAAGCTCCTGAGGAGTTGTCCGGGGATTCGGACGATTTATGTGCTGATGAGACCGAAGAGAGGTCTGACCGTGGATCAGAGGTACAAGGAATTGCTGAAGAATCAGGTACGTTGAGGTTTCATAGCTTTCAGGCCAGGTTCAACTTTGACGACCCCTTGGTGCAGTGGTTTGAGCGTTGGCCGCTCGGCTCAATGTATCGGGTGGTCGCGGGTTCGATTCCCGCCAGAGGCAAATTTCGGAAACGTCACTAGGATCGCCCCCAGTCTTATGTATGGTAGCCATGATAGTACAAGCGTTGCTTAGTTTGGGACCGCATATTTGGTGTATTTGTCTGGCTGATGCCATAAAAAAACGTTTGCAGGGCTAAAGAAACACCTACATACTATTTCTCTTTCCAGGTCTTCGACAGGATTCGAACCCGCTACCCGGACCGGCTCAGCAAGCTGTACCCGATCGCCGGTGACGTGTCAGCTCCTAACCTGGGAGTCAGCCCTGAGCAAAAGGAGCTGCTGGCTAGAGTGACCACCCTGTTCCATTCGGCTGCGACTGTCAGGTTCACTGAACCCTTGCATGCTGCCACAGCATTGAATGTACAGGGGACAGCATCACTGCTGAAACTGGCTGAAGATATGCCTAAGTTGAAAGTAAGATATACTTATTAATAAGCTTTTGCCCGCGACTTCGTCCGCGTAGAATTTAAATTTAAAAAATCTGATCTCTGATCCCGGATCCCGGATCCCGTATCTCGGATCCCGTTTGCCGTTTATACCGGATCCCGGATTCCGTTTGCTGGATCCCGTAGCCCGGATATCCCGGGTTTCGTATCCCGGCTCCCGTATCCCGGATATCCCGGATCCCAAAAAATATAGCCTATGTTACTCAAGGATCACGTGACATTCTAATGGTGAAAGAATTTTTGAAATCGGTCCAATAGTTTTTGAGTTTACTCATTACAACCATCCAAACATACAAATCTTTTCTCTTTATAACCTTTATAATTATTAGTATTAGTATAGACTAGCTTTTGCCCGCGACTTCGTCCGCGCATAATTTAATCGGGATAAAAAGTATCCTATGTTAATCCAGGTTATAAACTATCTGTGTTCCAAATTTCATCCAAATTCGTTTAGTAGTTTTTGCGTGAAAGAGTAACAAACATCCATAGTCACAAACTTTCGCATTTATAATATTAAGTTGGATGTCATAACGCTATCGGAGGCAGTTCAATAGCGAGGATACTACGAACTTTACGACAGAAAGTGGTTGGCAATAGCAATTTGCCGTTGTAGACATAGAAATCCGTCAAATTTCAACAGCTTATACAGGGTGGATTTTTGAGACGGGGCAGTAAGGACAGCTACGAATACGTTCTTAGGAGACCATCCCACTTTTTGAGATATTCTGAACTGCATTCACAGATTTTGGAAAAAAATGGACAGTCAGCGAGACAAATGCTAACATACATTTTTTTTTTATTCCCATCGATCCTATTTCATGTAGGGATCAAAAGACTCTATAGGGCCATTCAAGGTTTGAAGTACTAGAAATTACAGAAATCGCCAAAAACTTTTCCCATACATTTTGTACTGAGAAACGATTAGTTAACTCGAAATATTTTTTGTTGCTAAACGACCCTATTTCTTACTGTGATCAAAAGTCTCCTTGAGGCCAACTGAAGTTTGAGTACAGAAACTACGGTAAGTTATACGGTTAAGTTATGCCCGCTCTGTAGGGGCCTGCGTGTAAACCCGGTCTTGTGACATGTTTCTGTACTCAAACTTGAGTTGGCCTCAAAGAGACTTTTGATCACAGTAAAAAATTGGATCGTTGAATTCCTAATCCTACCAGGCCCTGGTCCACGTCTCCACGGCGTACAGCAACGCGCCGCGCCCGCTCATCGAAGAGCGCGTGTACCCACCGCCTTACGAGCCAGATAGCATCGTGAGATGCACCAGGATGCTGCCGCCAGAGACCGTGGAGCTCATCGCGGAGACACTGCAGGTGGGCAACACAGACAGTCCTCAAACATTCCCTAAATGTGCCCAGATATTCTCTAAACCCTATGGGCTTGGGGACTTTTTGGGGACATATCTGCCTTCGATGTAAGAGCAATTCTACTATATTTTTCTTTTCTTTCTATTAATAAATGCATCTCAAAGTTGAGATTGATCTTAAGATGCTGTTTTGACAGATGTTCTATACATTAAACGTCAAAACTTCATCTTAAGATCGATCTCAACTTTGAGATGCATTTATTCATACGAGGCTAGTCACATAAAAGTAAGATGAGGCACGCAAAAAGTCAGTCCCGGTCGTTTTCATCTAGATGACATGTCATCTAGATGACAACAACCAACAACTGTTGTGTAGGGCCTAGGCCCTAGGCAACAGTCGTAAAGCCTTGTCAGAGGCCTTCGCGGATTGAAAAACTCTGCCACCAGGTTGGCGTGGCCAACCGTATCGTTTGGATAGAACCAAACGATAAGAAGACCATGATAAACCATAATAAGCTTGGTTGTTGTTATAGGGAGAGCATCCAAACCCATACACCTTGACGAAGGCGCTGGCAGAGTCCATAGTGTTCAGCCACACCAATTTGCCAGTGTGCATAGTGAGACCATCTATAGGTAAGTTTTAATATCCTGGGACATTCTTTTACACACGACACCCTGATCCCAAACTAAGCAGAGTTTGTATTATGGAAACCAGATAACTGATATTACTACATATACTACTTTCTGCTTGTAAATACATACTTAATACATGATTACCCCCAGACTCGGGACATGCAGACATGTTCATGCACACAAATGCATGTCCCGGGTAGGAAGTGACCTACGACCTGTAGCGTGATAGGCGGAATCTAAACCAACCACGCCAACGGGCCCGTCAATCACCAATTCCTGCCAGAGGTGAATTTCGGAAACAGCCTTTCCGTAAGTTCTTGGTGTCACTGGGATCGCCCCCAGTCCATTGTACGGTACCCATAGTACAAGCGTTGCTTAATTTGGGACCATTCAGTTGGTGCGTTTGTCTGGCGATATTTATTTATCAAATTTTTTACAAATTAGCATTGCCATTTTATTTTAGCAGATACCTCCTAACATTGCAATCTCTAGACTTTTATTGCATCACTACATGCAGCGAAATTAACACATCTGTTATTGCACTCTCAATCCGTCAATCAACTTAAAAGCATTTTAATGCGGTTTCCAACATTCTTTTCTGCGAACGACTGTCGTAGGTACTCTGTTTTTAAATGTTCATTTATAATCAGGCGACAAAGGCCTAGATACATACCTTATAGACTTATTAATAATATTTAAAACTAATTTGATGGTAATGGTGACGGCAGCCTCCCCTGAAAGCACTTTCTTGAACACCACACCTTTCGGCCGGCACTCTTCCTGCATGAAAATAGACAGCTTTTCAGTGGGCACCAAAAAAACAAAGGCCAACGCATACGTTGTACATATACTATTGACGGGCCCGTTAGCGTGGTTGGCGCGGAGGCGCCTTTCACGCTGCAGGTCGTAGGTTCGATTCCTACCCGGGACATGCATTTGTGTGCATGAACATGTCTGTATGTCCGGAGTCTGGGTGTATATGTATATTAAGTATGTATTTACAAATAAAAAAGTAGTATATGTAGTAATATCAGTTGTCTGGTTTCCATAGTACAAGCTCTGCTTAGTTTGGGATCAGGTAACCGTGTGTACAAAAATGTCCCAGGATATTATTATTATTATTATGTCCATGGACTTGGTTTAGGGCATACTATGGCCAATCACATGTCTCTGTAGTAAAGTTAAAAGAATAATATCGGGCTGTCTGTCCTGCAACGTTTCCCACGACATTGGTGCATTATTGATAGGATATCGATTTGTTACCTTGCGGTGGGTTCCCACCAGTTACCCTGACATATTATAAGTAGCTATCGTACCTATCATTTCATTGACCTATTTAACAGCTGTTGTATTTCTGAAGCTAAACTTAATGAAGTTTATTTGTAATAAATAAAATTTAAGTGTCTGTTTGAAATGTAAATTTAACAGCTTTTTACTTAATGCATTATGAAATGAAAGTAGGTATAGTTCGCGACAGGTCAAGATGACATTCGGGTTATGAGCTTCTTGCAGAATAAAATCCGAATCAAAATTAACAGGACCCGATAAACAATTAAAATCGCCCACAAAATTATTAAATTAAATTATTCTGTTGCGTTGCGGGTCCTGGTAATTTTGATTCGGATTTTATTCTGCAAAAAGCTCATAACCCGAATGTCATCTCGACCTGTCGTGAACTATACTTAGTAAATTTTTTAAGTGGGCGTGCATGGCCAAATCCGAAACTACTTATGAGGAATAGTGAAAAGTACTCAAAGGAGTCTCGGGCCCGATTTTGATGAAAACTAAAATTAATCATTGGATTTTAGAAAAATCAATATTCCTAGCCAGGAATCGAACCCGTTGATTTAAAAAAAATCACTGTATTACACCATTCGATAGTGGATAAGGAACGAATTCTGGGAAGTAATGCACAAGTAATAATAGCACTGGATAAAAAAATGTAATGTCACGACTTTTATCCCCATTCGGGGGTAGTCAGAGGCTTGAGTGGCCATACACCACCGCATTGTGGTGGTAACCAACTCAAAGCCCACGTTTCACCAGATAGTCAGAACCCAACGTGACGTGGTGAACCTTGTCGCCGTGTATACAGGAACTGACTATTACCTAATCCCGAGGGATAGGTAGGTTTCCTCACGATGTTTTCCCTCACCGTCAGCGACCTGTAAATAAAAAAACCTGTATTTATTATTTCTAGTGACAGCCGCTCATCAGGAACCATTTCCAGGGTGGATTGACAATGTGTATGGCGTGACAGGTAAGTCAATACATCAGATCTACAAGCCAGAGGACGGCTAGCAAGGACCTACTTACAACTTCTTCTTATCGTATGGTCAGTGGCCAACCTGGTGTCAGAGTTGTTCAACCCGCCCGAAGGCCTCTGAGTGCTTTCTTTTTGCTTCATCATCATCATCATGTCAGCCAAAAGACGACTGTTGGATATGAGTCTCCCCCAAGGTTTCCCACAGCGCCCGGTCCTGTGCTGCTTGCATCCAGCGGTTTCCCGCGACCTTTACTAGGTCGTCGGTCCACCTTGTGGGGGCTACCCACGCTGCGTCTCCCGGTACGTGGTCGCCAGTCAAGAACCTTTCTGCCCCATTGGCCATCAGTTATTCAGGCTAGTGCCCCGCCCACTGCCACTTCAGCCTACTAACTCGCAGGGCTATGTCGGGGACTTTGGTTTGTCTACGTATCTCCACATTTCTGATTTGATCTCGCAGAGAAATTCCGAGCACAGCCCTCTCCATAGCTTTCTGAGTGACCTAGAGACTTCTTAGCTTACATGAATAAAAATATGTTGACTTTGACAAATATATGCTTCTCTCTTCTTCCTAGCCTTATCCCATTATGAGGGGTCGGCTTTCAGTCTAACCTGATTTGGCTGATCACCGATATTTCCACGGAGCCATTGCCATCTGCCCTCCGAGACCCAACTAGTTGGACTATCGGCAACCTAAGCATAAGACCATTTTTGTCAGATTTTTCAGGCTTCGGACTACCTGTAACGACTGTCAAAGATCTTCAAATGACACCCGGGACCGCCAGCTTAATGTGCCCTCCGAAACACGGAGGAGGTCAGATGTTATAATTCGGACACTCATCCAAGGCCCAACCGAGCCGAACGTGGCTTAACGCGCCGATGTATCGAGCGTCTTACCAACTAGGCTACGACCTCCTCCAAATTGACTGATTGAATTTGACAAATATATGCTTGTAGGTATTATAATGGAGATATCCCGCGGTACCTATCGGTCGGGGTACTGCCGGCAGCGGTTCGTGGTAGACCTGGTACCCGTGGACGTCGTGGTCAACTCCTGCATCCTGGCCGCTTGGAGGCAGGGGGTCAAGCAGTGAGTACACACCTACTGTAGGCCCTAAAGGGCCCACGGTCTGCCAAGATTTTGGACCAAAATCGTAAATCTATACTCTATACTAATATGATAAATGCGAAAGTAACTTTGTCTGTCTGTTACGCTTTCACGACTAAACCGCTAAACCAATTTTGATGAATTTTGGTATGGAGGCAGACAGGATTTTGGAGCAGAACATAGGCTACTTTATATCCCGGAAAAATGCCAGGTTCCTGCGGGATTTGTATGTTATCACAGACCAAGTCGCGGGAAGAAGCTAGTGATAAACGTCATCGCCTTTTCAATACCGTAGCTATCATCATCCGCACGTAGGTACCCTCTTAACCAATCAGCTGTCACTGCTTCCACAAGTGACCTTCCAGACTAGGGCTAATATCCAGACTTTCCTTAATCTTTCAGGCCAGGCCACTGCCCAGTGTACAACGTCACGTCCGGGTCAGTGAACCCACTGCAGTGGGGCGAGTTCACCAAGCTATGCATCAAATGGGCACGAGAGAATCCTACCAAGTAAGCATAGTAGAATAGATCCTACCAAGTAAGCATAGTAGCGCCGCGCGCAGCTAGTATGTGTGCGCCATAGCACAGATTAGAAAGGAAAAGATACATCACTCCTATACAATAGCTAAAATACCTACGCTAGCTCTAGCATCTATGCGTCGCCGCACGCACACTCAAACAAAATCTCGACCCGCTTAAGCAGGCGAAACAATTAGATTTTGTTTGAGTGTGAGCGCGGCGAAGCATAGACACTAGGGCTAGCGTAGGTATTTTAGCTATTGTATAGGAGTGATGTGTCTTTTCCTTTCTAATCTGTGCTATGGCGCACACATACTAGCTGCGCGCGGCGCGTTTGTATGAAGACAACCTACTTCCCACTCCTTCTACTATGAAGTAAGTCTTCTCACCTCTATTACGACTGAGATGCAGACCTAGACTGAATCGCTATACTAATGTACCTATAATATCTATGGTAGCGATTCATTTCAGCCGCCCTAGACAAGTGGTTTCGACTACGAGCGTTTACAGATCGCTACGCTTCATGTATGGAAATGACATAAGGCACGTGATCTTCTTAACGACTTGTAATGTCATTTCCATTCATTTAGGTGTAGATATTTGTAGAAACGCTCCTAGACGAAGCTATTTGTCTAGGGCGGCTGAAATGAATCGCTATCATAGATATATTAGTGTAGCGATTCAGTCTAGGTCTGCTTCTCAGTCGTAAGAGGTGCACGTTCGTTCTCGTTGCTGTCTTAAAAATGAATGCAATTTTCTTTTTCTTTTTAATATATTAAGTAACCATTGAGTTGACGGGCCCGTTAGCGCGGTTGGCGCGGAGGCGCCTTTCACGCTGCAGGTCGTAGGTTCGATTCCTACCCGGGACATGCATTTGTGTGCGTGAACATGTCTGTATGTCCCGAGTCTGGGTGTAATGTATAATATTAAGTATGTATTTACAAATAAAAAAGTAGTATATGTAGTAATATCAGTTATCTGGTTTCCATAGTACAAGCTCTGCTTAGTTTGGAATCAAGTAACCGTGTGTAAAAATGTCCCAGGTTATTATTTATTATTAGTTTCTTCCCGGTTCTTCTCAATGGAAGTAACATTACAAACCGGTGGTAACGCTAAAATATTTACGTTGACCATTCATAAATGCTTCCTTTAGCCTACATGAATAACCATATTATTTTGACTTTGACTATCATTATTTGTATTACAGATACGTCATGTGGTATCCGAATTTCGCTTTCACGGAGTCTCGTTTCATGAATACCTTCTGGGAAGTGACGTGTCATTTCCTGCCGGCATTTCTTTACGACCTGCTACTGAGGGCGCAGGGCAGGAAAGCTATGTAAGTAGAATTTTAATGTCCTATTATGTACGGGCCACACCTTGATACGAGGGGGATATACAGGGTGGTGACGACATAACGACAATAAATTTAAATACGATCCCTGCTAGTCAATCACAACACATTAAAATTATAAAATTAGGTTTACATCAAAGTCCGAAATTAAAAATTTTCAAAAAAAAAAAATGCGGTAATAGTCTAAACGAAACACAACACCCTTTATAAACGTCTACCGACCTCATAGACTGACCTGTAAGTACAAGCAGGGCAACATCGCTTCGGTGTCGGTGTTTTTAGCTGTACCTTTGTAGGCGTAAAGTTAAAATAGTCAAAATAAAAAAGCAATGCCGTGGCAATACCTTTAAATATAATTTAATAATATGTTATGTGCGAACTACTAATGTGATACCCAGTATGTGGTTTCAATTATTGTCATGATGTCGTCACCACCCTGTATAAGTCATAATAGAGGCTCATAGCCAGCTGCAATCACTGATCGGTAAACGATCGAAGGTTAAGCAACGCTTGGCAAGGTCAGTCAGAGATGGGTGACCGTTTAGTGGCATTTGAACTGAGCGTCTCCGTGCTTCGGAGGGCACGTAAACAGTCGGTCCCGGTTGTTGTCATCTAGGCAGCAGTTGTTAAGCCTTGTCAGAGGCCTTTGAGCTTGAACAACTCTGACACCAGGCTGGCCACTAACCATACGATAAGAAAAATATAACAACTTAAGTATATTTCTCTCAGAATGATGAAACTAGCCCGCCGTTTCAAAATGGCGGCTGCGACTGGTGAATATTTCGCGAACCACGAATGGGAATTTGGAGTCTCGGAGCTCACGGCGCTGCACGAAGACGTGGCTACTACCAGGGACGGGGGCAGCTTCCCCCACTGGCTGGGGGGGTTCGACTGGGACGCGTACATCGGGTCCTACATGTTCGGGATCAGGCGGTTCATTCTGAAGGATACGGCGGAGTCCTTGCCTCAAGCGAGGACTAAGTTGAGGAGGTAAGATCACTTTGAAAGAGAGTTTCTACAAATCGCTACGCTTAAATGTATGGAAATGAAATTACAAGTCGATAAGTAGATCAGTTAACTGCCACTCTAGACCAGAGGGGCTAGCCAAGTGGCATGAACGCTAATCGAATAGAATAGAATAGACTTCACAATGTATAGAAATGACAAACGTCGCTATGTAGATCAACAACAAGTTGCTATGTAGATCACGTGACTTATGTCATTTCCATACATGAAGCGTAGCGATTTGAACGAACGCTTGTAGACGTCAGCCACTTGTCTAGCCCTTCAGTGGCTTCGTCTACAAGCGTTTCTATAAATCGCTACGCTTCATGTATGGAAATGACATAAGTCACGTGATCTACATAGCAACTTGTTGTTGATCTACATAGCGACGTTTGTCATTTCCATACATTGTGAAGTCCATTCTATTCTATTCGATTAGCGTTCATGCCACTTGGCTAGCCCCTCTGGTCTAGAGGGGCAGTTAACTTGACACCAATGTCACTAGACATGTGATCTTAAAAGTCATTTTTGTCCGCAGGTTATTCTGGGTGCAAAGGTTACTTCAAGCAGCAACAGGATATTATTTATTTAGACTCGTCGCGGGAAGACTACGGTAGAACTAGCACATCAGTTTATAAGCGTAAATATATGGGTAGCCACTTAATTAAATAAATATAAAAAAACAATATAAATAAATGTCACCAAGGGGCTTACCACGACCTCTTATCGCGATTCAATTATAGGAACGTTTTAACGTTTCAGCGACTTTTTGTGCAAGACGTACGTTATTGTCGTGACAATAAGAAACGTCAATGCACAAAAAGTCGCTGAAACGTTAAAACAATACTGCTATAAGAGGTGGTGGTAGGGCCCCAGACCTATACACCAACTATATGGTCCCAAACTAAGCAACGCTTGTACTATGGGTACCGTACAATGGACTGGGGGCGATCCCAGTGACACACAGACCAGGGTGAATTACGAAAAGGCCGTTTCCGGAATTTGCCTCTGGATGGAATCGAACCTGCAACCATCCGATGTAGTTAGCCGAACGGCTAACGCTCAAACCACTGCGCCAAGCGGAAGTCAAACAGTATACTTTCATTGTCAACCATTTTGGTTTTAATCGTGTACACAAATAATAATAAATGTCAGATGTAAATCGCACAAGCAAGATTATTGAGAAACAAGTAATTACACGCCAGAGTTGGGCAAAATTTAATTGCAATTAATTAATTGCAAATTGCATGTGGTGTCACAATTATCAATTAATTTTTATTTGTTTGTCAATCGCGAGCAAATCACAATTAATTGTTAATTGTGACATCAACTGCAATGTGCAATTAATTAATTGCAATTAAATTTTGCCCAACTCTGTTACACGCAAAAGTTTAATAGATTTGTCATAGCTTCCCAAAGTCTTTTTAGATTAAAGAGCTTTGTAAAACGATTGCAACGATGTTGGTTAGTTTTTAATTAATTATTAATTAATTAAATCCATATTTTGTATTATATCTAATCAAGGGAATAAAAGATAAATCATAGGTATTATAGAATTTAATATCACGTTATAAATGTATTTACTTATCTAGTCTTCAGAACACTGTAAAATAAAAGTATGTAGTTCTTCAGGAATCTAAACGGACCAGGGGCCTTACCACGAACTCTTATTGCGATTCAATTACAGGAACGTTTTAACGATTCAGCGTCTTTTTGTGCAATGACGTACCTTATTGTCATGACAATAAGAAACGTCATTGCACAAATGGCCGCTGAAACGTTAAAACAAAACTGCTATAATAGGCCGTGGTAAGCCCCCTGAAATTCTACACTAGCTTTAAAGCAATCTAAGTACATTTATGTAAGTTTATTAAAATTGTGGTTACTTTTTGTTACAATTTGGAACAATGTAATGCCCGGTTTACACGATGCATGTTGACAAATTGACAAGTCGTAGGTAAGCGTTTGATATCAACTTGTCAACTTGTCAATTGCCGAACTTGTTAAGCTGTTTTTAATCTTGCCAACTTTATTGAACCTTTTAAAACGGTCAACTTGATGAGTTTAAACGAGACATAACAGAAAGTAACATTGAATTTCAATAAAAGAGAATGGTCTTAATTTTAATGTAATAAAATAGTAGGGAAATAATTTTGTTTTATTTTTTTATTTTAATTCTTTAAGAGACATTAGTGGTGTAAGCTTATAAATTCGTCCGCAGCGCTAGGTACGGTCAGCAACGAAAGTCCCTGAACATTCTCAGTTTTTCAAATAGCTTGCACACTTTTGTTTTGCATCAAATCCATAATTTTTCTTTATCGAAACAAAATGTAGACATGTTGCTAATGTTTGGTTTTATAAAAGTTTACCAACGTTTGTAGAATAAAGAGTATAACCGATTTGAAAAATTCTGTATGTTCAGCGACTTTCGTTGCTGACTGTACTCAAAAGAAACGCTCCCGGTCAAGCTCTTTCAAGCAATCAGTCAAGCATTTTTTATTCGGGTTCGTTTTGGGTACTAGGCTTTTAGGGTTAATAAAAACAGAAAATTCTTACAAAAAAGTCTTTATTTAGAAATCACGCTTTAGAAAAATCTTATTCTTATAATACAGGTACACAAATAAACCATTTACAATCGGCGAAATTCGTAACACGAACACACCCGAACGAAGAACCAATCGCAAGCGCTCATTATCGCGTCGCTGCTGCTATTGGCTGACAGAAACGCGCTAGAATCACAGTCTAGCCAATAGGAGCCGTGGTACGTGGTGCGATCAATATTATTGGCTGTTCGTTCGCGGGTTTACGAATTCCTCCGACCTTCTACAGATATTTACAAGCTACGCGACTGAGATGCAACCAAAGTCGCCAATTGATATGCTACTCTATGACATCGAGGATAGAATCGAATATAATCGAATTTGGGTTGAGTAGTGCCGACTACGCGTACACGGACGCGTCGACTACGCGTACACGACGCGTCGACTACGCGTACACGACGCGTCGACTACGCGTACACGACGCGTCGACTACGAGTTTAACGTCAGTCGCACGCTGCTACCTATTGAGAAGCATATCAGTTGGCGATACGGGTTGCATCTTAGTAAAGCTTAACTTAAGGTAGCTTAGGTATAACAAAAAAATCCATAAACTAATACCACAGTACAAAAGCGAATATAGCCTAGGGGGGAACAGGTTGGGCTAGCAATCAGAAGGTCCCAGGTTCGATCCCCGGTGAGGGAAAACATCGTGCGGAAACCTGCATGTCTTAGAAAATCTAACCCATTTAGAAAGTCATGTGAAATCCACCAACCCGCACTGGGCCAGCGTGGTAGATTATGGCCAGAATACCCCTCGCATTGAGGGGAGGCCAGTGCCCAGGAGGGCTAATAGCAACGCTATGCAACATTGCCAATACATATTTTTTTTCTGTTTTCTGAGTAATCTTTATAGATGGGGAGCCGTAGAAGGATTTTCTGGATTTACTCGAGCGCGTCAGATTAAGATAAGGGAGATACCTTACATATTGATAAGAACCTCCAACCAGTATGAGCCCTTAATATTAGTGGATACGCTAAGGGGAACCAAAAAAAATATTGACGATCATAAAATGCTCGAACTCGTCAGATTAAGATACGGGGGATTCTAGTGACAATTTTGCTAATTTGATCGCCAGTCTAAGAAATGGGAGCATCAGTAAGTTTCACTTTTTCACCCCTCTGAAATTTGATTTTTTTTAAAGTACTGCGGTGGCAAAAAAGTGTACGGCCCGCCTGTTGTTAAGCAGTTACCGTAGCCTATAGATGCTTACTAAAGCTGACACGCTCGAGTATTTTTTTTTCAATTTATCATGTCGGAGCATGAAACTATCAACATCTGACACGCTTGAGTATTTATGTCATTGAATTTTATAAAAAGATATTGAAATTATAATGTAGACGCTTCCCCCACCGCTGAAAGTGGAAACATCTAGAACAATGTATTCTTCCTATCATCTAATCTAGGTACCGAATAGGTTTGGACGACGCCGGAGTAAATCCACAATTTGCACGCTGGGCTCCCGGTCCATTTGGAAATCCGCAAAATTTGTATAGTCACACCTTTTTCTGCATTCGTGACCAAAAATGAATTGCCTTTGCAGAATTTCTGCAACGTTGCATAGTGTCGCTATTAGCCATGCAGGACTGGGACGTTATAAAGAGCTATTATTATTATTTATTATTATTTAATCTATGGTATACAAGGTACGTTATCTTTTTGTCAAATACGGTACCTTGCCCTTTTGTATATGGTACCGGAAGACGCAGCGTGGGTAGGCCCCCCACAAGGTGGACCAACGACCTAGTGAAGGTCGCGGGAAACCGCTGGATGCAAGCAGCACTGGACCGGGGGTTGTGGGACACCTTGGGGGAGGCCTATGTCCAACAGTGGACGTCTTTTGGCTGAAATGATGATGATGATGATGTATGGTAATCTTAATTGTAGGTAGCAACACTAGTGCTAAGGTAATTATGAAGTGTGTCACGCGTCCATCGCAACCACGGTCGGCGTTTGGTCGGAATCCATCAGGAAGGAGTAGGTCGTGGACAGCCAACCACTCAGCCAGTAGATGAGCAGGCCCCAGAACAGACACTTGGCGATCAGGTCTACCCACCACATGCTGGGGGGGGGAAAATATTTATTAATTTATTAGTAAGATAACCAACAGCAGTTTATACAATAAAAGTTGTACACGAGTATTAAACTTAACATGAGCCAATTACAGGTTAGGCTGTTTTTGAGATAGAATAGCGCACGCGTTATTGCATGCGCTATGGCGCTTCATGCATGCGTCAGACGAAAGCGCAAGATGAACGTGAAAGCGCACTGGTGGGGACATAGCTGTAGACAACTCACACTCTCATGTGTCTCCTAGCAGCTGGCAGAGTGTCTTCGTACTCCTTGAGGATGTACAGCCGAACTGATTTGATGCAGTCCTCGAAGTAATCAGCGATGTTCAGACCTGAAAAATAAATACATTAATATTGCCAGACTTGCACACCAACTGTATGGTCCCAAACTAAGCAACGTGGTAGAGCCAAGCTGTAGCCAATTGACTGCAGCTCATAAGCTGGCTCGACCGGGATAGTACCACTGTCTCACAGAAGATCGGCGTAAAGCAGCTATTACAGCTGCGTTTCGTACGATGAGAGAGAGAGCCGAAAGCCCACCCCAATCCCCCTGCCTCCATCCCACTCCCCTTCAGGTCGGCAATGCGCGAGCTATGCCTTTGGTATTGCAAGCATCTATAGGCTACGGTCACTGCTAAACATCAGGCGGGCCGTACGCTTGCCACAACAGTCCCATAAAAAACCACTAGAAGTCAGCCATCCATTTCCAAACCTCAGCAGCCGCCGTTTGACTTACCAGCCCCGTCCACCTTGTAGTCTCTTCTCTCTCGCTCGTTCAGTTTGTTTCGTAGAGTCTGCGCTATATCGGATTTGAAGTCCCATTGGTTGTTTGTGTAGTATTCAAACACTTCGAAACCTTTCGATATACGTTTTTGAACACGAATTAATCTGAAAAAAAATAGTGAACTTTTAAGCCACACGTTGAAGTCTTTTGTATGGAAACCGACCATAAGATTACATAAAACGGTGAATTTTGAAGTCACACGTTGAAGTCTTTTGTATGGAATCCGACCATAAGATTACATAAAACGGTGAATTTTGAAGTCACACGTTGAAGTCTTTTGTATGGAATCCGACCATAAGATTACATAAAACGGTGAATTTTGAAGTCACACGTTGAAGTCTTTTGTATGGAATCCGACTATAAGATTACATAAAACGGTGAATTTTGAAGTCACACGTTGAAGTCTTTTGTATGGAATCCGACCATAAGATTACATAAAACGGTGAATTTTGAAGTCACACGTTGAAGTCTTTTGTATGGAATCCGACCATAAGAATACATAAAACGGTGAATTTTCAAGACACACGTTGAAGTCTTTTGTTTGGTAACCGATTTTATAATAAGCATAATAACGTCAAAGAAACATAAGTAAAAAATATCAAGTTTCTTGTATGGGGACCCCATTTATTTTTAAATGTTGTTGTAGCGGCAACAGAAATACACATTCTGTGAAAATTTCAACTCTCTACCTATTACGGTTCATGAGATACAGCCCGCTGACAGACGGACGAACGGACGGACAGCGGAGGCTTAGTAATAGGGTGCCGTTGGCAGTGTTGGCACCTTTGGGTACGGAACCAGGTATAGCCCTGTAGCCAATTGACTGCAGCTCATAAATGGGCTAGCTCGACCGGGGTAGTACCACAGAGTAAAGACTAAAGAAAGAGGTGACCTTATTAGATAAATGTATGAATAAAAACGTGTTCATTGCTTTTCATTTTCATTGTTCTATCTACCGGTAAATAGTTGAACTACTCGCTTCGTTTTATGTCGATGTTAGTACTAGGCCGACCACTCCGCCGAGTTGCTTAGGGCCAGTCCCCTTAGTAATTGGTCCACAGAAGATCGGCATGAAGTTGCTTTGCTAGTCTACACCTATGGGAAAGTTAACGTCCATGCTCATATACTCACACAGGTTTGTAGCCGAGGCAGAAGAGCAAAGTGTCGATGATGACGGCGGGCACCCAGTGGAAGAAGAACGCGCAGATGTTGTGTTGTAGCCGAGAATGCTTCATGGAGCCGCCGGGGTACCTGCAGACAACATGTGTTAACTCAAACACACGATATGCACGAGACACACAATATGCACGAGACACACACAAACACTCACACCTCTACCCACACACATGGGGTCCTCCCGTCAGGGTACCTGATGACAACACGCCTTCACTCAAACACAATATGCACGAGACACACACACACACACACACACACACCTCTACACACTCTCATGGGGTCCTTCCGCCGGGGTAGGTACCTGGAGACATGCCTTCACTCAAATACACAATATGCACGAGACACAACCTCACACACACACACATACCCACACACATTCAAAGGGTCCTCCCGCCGGGGTACCTGGAGACAACATGCCTTTACTCAAACACACAATATTCACTAGACACACACACACACATTCACACCTCTACACACACCCATTGGGTCCTTCCGCCAGGCTATCTGGAGTTACACAATAAAGACCAGTTGATTCACACAGACACACATTTCACCACAGACGCATCTTACACACTCCTCTCAAGGAAACTCAAGCATAAGTGGTGTGGAATGAGAAAGTGTAAACGAATTAATGTGGGTGAGTGATTGTGTATTTAATTGTGGTGAGTGTTTCCTGGTGATACGGTGTGTGTGGTGAGTGTCTCTATTCGATGGTGTGTCTAAATAGTGTCTCTGTGTGATGCGGTGTATGCTGTCTCTATGTCATGGTGTGTATGATAGCTATCACTATGTGATGGTGTGTGTAGCGAGTGTCTCTATGTGAGTGTGTGTAGCGATTGTCTGTATGTGATTGTGTGTGTAGCGATTATCTCTATGCGATAGGGTGTATGTGGTGGCTGTCTCTATGTGAGTGTGTGTGTAGCGAGTGTCTCTATGTGAGTGTGTGTATAGCGAATGACTCCATGTGATGAGGTGTATGCTGTCTCTATGTGATAGGGTGTACATACACCCTATCACTTACGTAGAGGAGCCACCACTTTGTGGCTCCTCTACGTAAGTGTGTGTAACGATTGTCTGTGTAGCGAGTGTCTGTACAATGTGATAGGATGTATGTGGTGGCTGTCTCTATGTGAGTGTGTGTGTGTAGCGAGTGTCTCTATGTGAGTGTGTGTATAGCGAGTGACTCCATGTTATGGTGTATGTGGTGAGTGTCTGTATGTGATTGTTAACTTACCACACCACGCCGTTGAGGGGCACCCTGTTCATAACGATATCGCGGCCAGCATCAATCATCTCGGACCAAGTCACTTTGATCTCCGCCGACGACGTGAAGTTTATCACGTTGGTAGACACATCCCTGATGGGACAAACATTACATGACAAACATTAGACGTGTGTCGTTACATTATTTTCACGAAACGTAACGTAACCGGTTACGTCAAAGGCGTCACCGGTTATTTAATAGGTTATTTTTGTAACCCTATGGTTTTCGTCACTACTAGCTTCTTGTATACAAAAATACAAACATTGTTATTTGTTACTTTTAGATGTCTATGGGTGACCGGTGACATACCTATGATGTAGTTCGGGCTACAGCTAAATAACCTGTTACAAAAATCACCAGTTACTCGTTCGTCGCATAAACAGTGATTCGGTGAATTAGCTCGCAACCAATTAATGTAACCGGTGACGTGAAATAACGCTCACGCCTAACAAACATACGGCCACCTGATGTTAAGCAATAGAAATGGAGGAAGGGGCGAAGAGAGATGGACTGGGCTCCCAGGTTTTTCATACATCGTTCGAAACGCAGCAAAAACAGGGTTGTTATAATAAAATCAGCTTGTTTAAAACACCGTGTTTAAAACATGTTTTAAATACATGGAATCCTCTCCATCCAAAGGTTGTCTGGAAGAGATCGCAGCTTGCGATAACAACGCCCACTGTACACTGTTTTTACCCGACTACGGCGGAGGGTTATGATTTTGACCGGTATGTATGTATGTATGTATGTATGTATGTATGTATGTGCATCTGTTCCCACCTAACTTCCAAACTACTTGTCGTAATTTGACAAATGAGGTATCGTTAGAAGCGGCTTAATGGCGCGCTGGTTATAGGCTATGTGACCTCACATAAAATTGCATATGGCGCCCTCTAGAGGACATAATGTCATGAAATAAAAAAAATACATGTTTTAATAAAACCGTGTGGGGTATCAAATGAAAGAGCTAGATGAGCACATTTCAAAAATATATATATTGTTACCTATAACTCAAAAATATTGAAATAAAAAGTAAGTTTAAAAACTAAAACCCGACTACTGAAAAATCGCGCTCTAAAAAGTATGAAACAAGAAAATATTCTCATCTAGAGGATAGCCGTGGTCCGTGTTCATATGCCATTTGGCCCTAAAGAACCTACACGGACCACGGCTATCCTCTAGATGCGAATATTTTCTTGTTTCATACTTTTTAGAGCGCGATTTTTCAGTAGCCGGGTTTTAGTTTTTAAACTTACTTTTTGTTTCTTGTTTTATTTGACATTGTTGTTTATGTATTTGACTGGTGTATATTAAAGTGTTATCTATCTATCTATCTATCATTTTGTAAGTTTTATTTATTCTCAGTAGTATATTAATAATGAAGTAAAGATCTAAATATTTACACACACTAACCTAGATAAAAAACTAAAGATAAATATATAATTTATAATATTTTTTTATGATTGTAATTTAATTAAGGTGAAATGTGTAATGAGTCTATGTTACTTGAATTATTAAAATATTATTATTATTATTATTAATAATTTTTTTATTTATAATTTCTGTCTTTCTAAATACGGTGATTTATTCGCTCTGTTCTAAATCAATGTTTTAAACAATGATTTAAACACGTTTTAAACAGATTTCATTTTAAATCTCCTGTTTTTTTGCAACTCTGAGCAAAAATAGCTACTTTACTCCGATCTACCGTGAGACTTATTGGTGGTAGAGCCAAGCTGTAGCCAATTGACTGCAGCTCATATGAGGGCCGGCTCGACCGGGTAGTACCACCCTCTCACAGAAGATCGGCGTAAAGTAGCTATCACAGCTGCGTTTCGTACGATGAGTGAGAGAAGGGGGGCGTCCATAAATTACGTGAGGTGATTTTTCGACCCCCCCCCCTCCCCCCTTGGTGAGATTTCGTGAGATTTTCCTCGACCCCCTCCCTCCCACTCTAATCTCACGTGAGATTTTTCAAAAGCTATATTCTAGGAGAAACATGTTTTACCTAATTTAACTCAGTTCTCTTGCAATTTTGCACTGTTTCTTCCGGTAAAAAAAATTACGAGAGATTTGCCGAGACCCTCCCTCTCTCTCACGTGAGACTTGGTGAGATTTTGCTCGACCCCCCTCCCCCCTTTAAATGCCTCACTCTCACTCTGATACCCAACTTACTTGAGTACAATGTAGTTCCATGCGCATATCATGATGCCGTTGATAAAGATGTCAACGGGTAGGTAGTCGGCGTAGCTGTTGCCCTTGCAGTACATGGAGCGTATCACACCCTTCCCCGCGCCTGGAGTCATACAACAAAGAAACTTTACACCGATCCAAAATAGCCTTCTTAGGGTGCGTTTCCACTGACGCGGAGCTGGGCGGAGTGGAGCGGAGCGGACTGTGAATAGGCCAATCACAGTGCTCGAAATCTCTTGGCCCGTCACAGTTGGCCATTGACAGTTCGCCGCTCCGCTCTACTCCGCCCAGCTCCGCGTCAGTGGAAGCGCACCCTTAAGCTGGCCCAGTCTTCTATTTTCCAACGAATTGAAGATGAAGAATTCATGAAGTTATTATTAATGGCAAAGAATATGCAAAACGACGAACAACGACCGCTTGACGCAGTGGTTTGAGCGTTGGCCGCAATGTTCACTGCATCGTATGGTTGCGGGTTCGTGCCCGTCAGAGGCAAATTTCGGAAACGGCCTTTTGCGTAATTTGCCTTGGTCCAAACTAAGCAACGCTTGTACTATGGGTACCGTTCAATGGACTGGGGGCGATCCCAGTGACACATAGACCGGGGCAAATTACGAAAGGCTATGCGGTACGGTATGTTACGAGGACACGTCAAAAGACGGTCCCGGTTGTTGTCATCTAGGCATCAGGCGTTAAGCCTTGTCAGCGGCCTTCGGGTGGTTTGAACAACTTTGTAACCAGAGTCGCCACCATGGACCACACATAGAAAGGACATGGTCTAAGCACCCGGGCCCCAAGACTCCACTAGGCCTGATATCATCACAGTAGACGTGGCTTAAGTCAGTAGAAGTGGGTGCTTAAACGAAAAGCCGTTTGAAAAGTTCGCTTTTTTAAGTAAGCGCCTAAGCGCGCTTACAAATTTAAGCGTGTTGCTTTTAAGCAATGACGGCAAGAAAGAGAAAGAAATTCCAAAAAATTACAAAAAGTACCTTATTTGTATGGCAATACAGTTCAAATCAATATTTAATTAAATTTAACCTTATTTCTTTACCCATAAAAAGCAATAATTTATAATACATTATATTAGATTAAAAACCATATTTCCATGCACATAAGACTCACTAACAATTTTTCAGCGCGTAAGTTTTTGGCTTTTTGCTTGAACTTATGTTTAGTAAGCATTTTGCTTTTGTTGTCCGTTTATTGACGGACTAATTTTTGTTTAATTTAAAAAAGCAGAAAAGCAGAAAAGCACTTTTACAACGACTTTTAAAAACAAGCACAAGCGTAACAACGTGCTTTTAATATAAAGCCGTTTATCACATCTTTATAAGTCAGTGTGCTTTCGGCGTTCGTCCTGTGCAGACGTCTTGCAAACGTTCGCATCCCAAATATAATTCTACTCGACACTAGATGGCGACCCTTTGTACGCCCCAATTATCATCCTACACTTAGTGACATCTAGTGCAAAAAGTTAAACTATAGTACGTTTTTTATACTTGTCCTATTTGGTAAGCAAAGATGGCGTCCAGTGGGGTGATTGCGTAACTTTGCAACAATTTGGCGAATGAACAAAACCAATTGAAACATTGACAAAAAAGTTACGCAATCGCCCCGCTGCTGGACGCCATCTTTACTTACCAAATAGGACAAGTATAAAAAAACGTACTTTACGTACTAACATCGACATAAAACGAAGCGAGTAGTTCTGCTACTGACCGGTAGATATAAATAATCGGGCGGGCGGTATCTTGTTAGATGCCACCCATTACTTAACCCCCACCACCCGCGCCATTCTGCGATCCCACGCGTTGTTTCATAGAGAAATCTACTAAGAACATCTCTTCTATGTTCCCTATGGTCGCCACTAAGAAGATGGGTGCAAAGGGTGGCATCTGCCTACCCCCTTGGGTAGTGCAGGTGTGATAGTGTCTTCTTACCTATCAAGAGTCCAGCTGGTCCATTGATGTTGTCAGTCCAACCGGGTATAGGTTCCCGCCAAATTGGTATCACTGCGGAATTGAACATGACGGATTATGGTTCGTATCCCCCTCGTATTGAGGAAAGGCCCGTGCTCAGAAGTGGGATATAAATAGGCCTTTTTTGGGACTTTAATTGACTGTATTACGGGCTGGCTCGATCGGGGTAGGACCACTCTCACAGAAGATCGGCGTAAAGCAGCTATTAGAGATGCGTTTCGTACGATGAATGAGAGACGCAGAAGCCTCTGCCCCCCTAGACAAGTGGCATGAACGCTAATCGAATAGAATAGAATAGACTTCACAAAGTATGGAAATGTCAAACGTCGCTATGTAGATCAACAACAAGTTGCTATGTAGATCACGTGACTTATGTCATTTCCATACATGAAGCGTAGCGATTTGAAGGAACGCTTGTAGACGTCAGCCGCTTGTCTAGCCCTTCTGTTCTACTCCCCTTCCAGTCGGCACCGAGAGAGCGATGCCTTTGGTATTGCAAGCATCTATAGGCTGCGGTAACTGCTCAACATCATAGGGTCGTAAGCTTGTTTGACCTCTTAGTCACAAAAAAACAGGCTCGCCTATTACATTACATTTTTACATTGACCGAAAATGACCATTAGCGAATCGCGGATGCACTCAGTACATAGTATGGAAAGGGGCCATCCATACATTACGTCACACGTAAAGGGGGGAAGGGGTCGACGAAATGTGACATTGGGTGACAAGGGGGGAGGGGTCCTAAGTTAAGTGACGTCACATTTTAAAATCTAATTTATACAAGTATTAAAACCGAAATTTGAACTATAACCGAAAAAACTTGAAAATTTCTGTAAATTGTAAAAATATGTGACGTCACAAAGGGAGGGGGGGGGAGTCTCGCAAATGTGACCAGCTGTGACAAGGGGGGGAGGGGCCTAAAAATCATAAAATTCATGTGACGTAATCAATGGCCCTTAAGTAGATAACGTGACTTATGTCATTTCCATACATGAAGCGTAGCGATTTGTAGAAACGAATGACACTTGGCTATAGGGGCTGGTTAGCCGTTTAGGGAATAAACGGTGGCGTATCTTACCTATGGAAGGTCTGAGCACCATGGCTGGGATGTGCTCCATGGCCTCGACCACCAGCGCCTCGCCCAGCGCCTTGGTAAAGGCGTACGAGTTCGGCAGTTTGTTCAGCAACCTTAAATAAAAGGCATAGATTTACACACCAACTGTATGGTCCCAAACTAAGCAAGGGGGCGTCCATAAATTACGTGAGGTGATTTTTGAGATTTTTCGACCCCCCTCCCCCCTTGGTCAGATTTCGTGAGATTTTGCCCGAACCCCTCCCTCCCCCTAGAGGAGAAACATGTTTTACTTAATTTAACAAAAAAAAAAATTAAAGTTTAGTTAAACTTAATTTAACCCAGTATGTTTTTGCAATTTTACACTGTTTCTTGCGGTAAAAAAAATTACGTGAGATTTGCCGAGACCCCCCTCTCCCCCGCGTGAGATTTAGTGACATTTTGCTCGACCCCCTCCCCCCCATAAATGCCTCACGTAATTTATGGACGCCCCCCAAGGTTACCGTACAATGGACTGGGGCGATCCCAGTGGCACACAGACCAGGGCAAATTGCAGAAAGCCATTTCCGAAATTTGCTTTTGGCATGAATCGAACCTGCAAACACCCGATGCAGTGAGTGGCCTACGCTCAGTACACATGCCACTAAATGGTCACCCATCTCTGTCTGACCTTGCCGAGCGTTGCTTAACCTCCGATCGTTTACCGATCAGTGATTGCAGCTGACTATGAGCGCCTCAACTTAGGAGCTAGATCTTGATAGTCTTTTCTTCTTATCGTATGGTTAGTGGCCAACCTGGTGTCAGAGTTGTTCAAGCCCGAAGGTCTCTGACAAGGCTTAACAACTGCTGCCTAGATGACAACAACCGGGACCGACTTTTTACGTGCCCTCCGAAGCACGGAGACGCTCAGTTCAATATATACATATATATATAACGTCACGACTTTTATCCCCATTCGGGGGGTAGTCAGAGGCTTGAGTGGCCATACACCACCACATTGTGGAGGTATTAACCAACTCAAAGCCCACGTTTCACCAGATAGTCAGAACCCAACGTGACAGGTGGTGAACAAAGCTCAATTCAAATGCCACTAAATGTTCATCCATCTCTGACTGACCTTGCCGAGCGTTGCTTAACCTCCAATCGTGAACCGATCAGTGTTTGCAACTGGCTAGCGTCATCAATGATCATGATGGCTGGTATGATGGTGATTGGAACTTGATAGTGTGATAGTATAGACAAATATCCCGGGACATTCTTTTACACACGGCTACCTGATCCCAAACTAAGCAGAGCTTGTACTGTGGAAACCAAATAACTGATATTACTGCATTTACTACTTTTTGTTTGTAAATACATACTTAATATTTGACGGGCCCGGTATTTGCAGGTCGTAAGTTCGATTCCTACCCGGGACATGCATTTGTGTGCATGAACATGCCTGTATGTCCGGAGTCTGGGTGTATATGTATATAAAGTATGTATTTACAAATAAAAAAGTAGTATATGTAGTAATATCAGTTATCTGGTTTCCATAGTACAAGCTCTGCTTTGTTTGGGATCAGGTAACCGTGTGTACAAAAAACGTCCCAGGATATTATTATTACTATTAATAATATACATAACTACGCCCAGACTCGGGACATGCAGACATGTTCACACAAATGCATGTCCCGGGTAGGAATCGAACCTACGACCTGCAGCGTGATAGGCGGAATCCAAACCAACCACGCCAACGGGCCCGTCAAATGGCCAGAAGGGCTAGACAAGTGGCTGACGTCTACAAGCGTTCATTCAAATCGCTACGCTTCATCTATGGAAATGACATAAGTCACGTGATCTCAAGCGTGATCTTCATAGCGACTTGTTGTTGATTTACATAGCGAAGTTTGACATTTCCATACATTGTGAAGTCAATTCTATTCTATTCGATTAGCGTTCATGCTACTTGGCTAGCCCCTCGTCGCTATGTAGATCAACAACAAGTTGCTATGTAGATCACGTGACTTATGTCATTTCCATACATGAAGCGTAGCGATTTGAACGAACGCTTGTAGACGTCAGCCACTTGTCTAGCCCTTCTGTAGTATAATTGCTTACTTGGGGGTGAGAGCAGCGATGGTCTCCTCATCCATCCACTCCACGGCATGTATGATCTGGTGGGGGTCCGCGGGAGGGGGGTACGGCTTCTCCTCCAGAAGCTTCTCGTGCAGGTGGCAGTATGACGTTGACACGTGGATGAACAGCTGGAAGAATGAGGTATTATCGTATAAATAAGGCGACCATTTTTTTTTTTACAGGACTAGGTGGCAAAAAAGCGTACGGCCCGCCTGATGTTAAGCAGTTACCGTAGCCTATAGATGCTTACAATACCAAAGGTATTGCTTGCATATTGCCGACCTGAAGGGGAGTGGGATGTAGGGAGGGGGGTGGACTTACGGCTCACGGCGGTGGATAAATTACGTGAAGCGTTTAAGGGGGGGAGGGGACCGAGCCAAATCTCACCAAATCTCACGTGCGGGAGAGGGGGTCGAGCCAAATCGCACGTGATTTTTTTTACCGCGAGAAACAGTGTACAATAAAAAATGGGTTAAATTAAGCAAAACATGTTTCTCCTCTAGAATATGGCATTTGAAAAATCTCACATGAGATTAAGGGGAGGGAGGGGATCGAGCAAAATCTCACGATATCTCACCAAGGGAGGAGGGGGGGTAGAAAAATCTCAAAAATCACCTCACGTAATTTAAAGACACAATTTAATGGACCATTTTATTTGCTAAATCATGGACCAATTACTAAGGGGACTGGCCCTAAGCAACTCGGCCGAGTGGTCGGCCTAGTACTAACATCGACATAAAACGAAGCGAGTAGTTCAACTATTTACCGGTAGATAGAACAATGAAAATGAAAACACAATGACCACGTTTTTTTCAGTCTCTCTCTCTCTTTCTTTAGTCTTTACTCTGTGTAATAAATACATTATAGGTACAATGTGGTCTAGTTAACCGCAGTTAAAAAGCAGATTACATTGAGATGCCGAGACGGTGAGGGAAAACATCGTGAGGAAACCTACCTATCCCTCGGGATTAGGTAATAGTCAGTTCCTGTATACACGGCGACAAGGTTCACCACCTGTCACGTTGGGTTCTGACTATCCGGTGAAACGAACTTTGAGTTGGCTTAATACCTCCACAATGTGGTGGTGTATGGCCACTCAAGCCTCTGACTACCCCCGAATGGGGATAAAAGTCGTGACGTTACATATTTTACCTTGAGATGCTTGCACAGCTTCGCCAGTTCGACCATCAGCTTGGTGCCTCTAACGTTCAGAAGAACAGCTTTCTTGAGCTCTTCATCGAACCTGAAAAAAACCAGTAAATGAATAAGTATATCGTAAGCAATGCTTGTACTATGGGCACCGTACAATGGACTGGGGGCGATCCCAGTGACAAAGAAAATGAAAAATGAAATATACGTCACGACTTTTATCCCCATTCGGGGGTAGCCAGAGGCTTGAGTGGTACACCACCACATTGTGGAGGTATTAACCAACTCAAAGCCCACGTTTCACCAGATAGTCAGAACCCAACGTGACAGGTGGTGAACCTTGTCGCCGTGTATACAGGAACTGACTATTACCTAATCCCGAGGGATAGGTAGGTTTCCTCACGATGTTTTCCCTCACCCTCAGCGAACTGTAAATTATGCACATAGATGAAAAACAAACCAACTATATTTTTCGAGCCAATATGTTTTCTCTCGCTATCTCACTCATTGTACGAAACGCAGCTGTAATAGCTACTTTACGCCGATCTTCTGTGAGAGGGCAGTAGTACCCCGGTCAAGCCAGCCCGTATATGAGCTGCAGTCAATTGGCTACAGCTTGGCTCTATCACCAATAAATTCATCCTGGTCTGGGTGTCACTGGGATCGCCCCCAGTCCATTGTACGGTACCCATAGTACAAGCGTTGCTTAGTTTGGGACCATACAGTTGGTGTGTTGGTTTAGTGATCTTACCTTATAGTGGCAGCAGCGTGAATGATAATGTCAACTTTCTCGATAATAAGAGCTCGGTCTTCGTCGCTGAGTCCCAGGTTCGGTTCCCCGACGTCCCCAATCACTATGGTCACCTTCTCCAAAAGGGGTTCGATGCCGCCTCTCAATCCGCGAAGTTTTTCGCAGAGCTGTAATAAAAAAAGCATGTTATTTTTTTATTTTTTTTATTTTACTGCGGTGGCAAAAAAGCGTACGGTCCGCCTGATGTTAAGCAGTTACCGTAGTCTGTAGATGCTTACAATACCAAAGGCATTGCTCGCACATTGCTGACCTGAAGGGGAGTGGGATGGAGGGGGAGGGGGGTAGGCTTACGGGTAGCTAGTCTGCGGAGGCCCTTACTCACTACCATTTATCCAGAATGGTACCGGAGCTGTTAAATTCGCTCACCATGCGCACTCCGAAAAGCGCTAGCGGATTCAATCCCCTGGGGACGTCAGAGAAGCCGACTACCATTTCTCCAGAATGGTGCCGGAGCTGTAAGGGGGCGTCCATAAATTACGTGAGGTGATTTTTGAGATTTTTCGACCCCCCCTCCCCGCTTGGTGAGATTTCGTGAGATTTTGCTCGACCCCCTCCCTCCCCCTCTAATCTCACGTGAGATTTTTCAAAAGCTTTATTCTAGAGGAGAAACATGTTTTACTCAATTTAACCCAGTTTTCTTGCAATTTTATACTGTTTCTTGCGGTAAAAAAAATTACGTGAGATTTGGTGAGATTTTGCTCGACCCCCTCCCCCCTAAATGCCTCACGTAATTTATGGACGCCCCCTAAGGCACGCACACTTCCCGATATAAGCATAACGCGTCTACCCAATAACTACAGATGGGTTTCCGGAAAGCTAATCTAGCTTGTAGCTCTCTACTTGCTATATAAAATAAAAATATACAATCAATATATACGTCACGACTTTTATCCCCTTTCGGGGGTAGAGACTTGATTTGCCATACACTACCACATTGTGGGAGTATTAAGCCAAATCAAAGCCCACGTTTCACCAGATAGTCAGAACCCAACGTGACAGGTGGTGAACCTTGTCGCCGTGTATACAGGAACTGACTATTACCTAATCCCGAGGGATAGGTAGGTTTCCTCACGATGTTTTCCCTCACCGTAAGCGAACTGTAAATTACGCACATAGATGAAAATTCAGCCATTGGTGCATCCCCCACCGTGGATCGAACCTGGGACCTTCTGATTGCTAGCCCAAACTGTTCGCCCTAGGCTACAGCTGCTTACTTACTATTCAGGAAAGTTCTGGAGTTGCAAATTGTTCATTGCTTAAGGGTTTCGCAATGGACAGTTGTTACGAGATCCGAGGCCCAAAAATTTTGGCCAAGATACTTTACTTTTTTTCAAGTACTGTTACGTTATCCATTCGTCCAACAGCGTCGTCAGTCAATGTAACGGTTACACAATCAGTAGCGAGATGACGCCAGTGGGTCACTTGCATGATGTCGGATTACAACATGTCTACTATTAGGATTACAGCTTGTAACGCAATATTACTTACAATAGGACGAAATTATTGGTGTTAAGGTCATACTTTTGTAAGAGTCATTAGGGTTGGGAAAACCACATAACCATACAATTTCAACACAAGCGACACTAGCGACTGTAGCCTAGGGGTGAACGGGTTGGGCTAACAATCAGAAGGTTGAAGGTTCGATCCCCGGTGGTGCATGCACTGGATGAATTTTCACCTATGTGCATGATTTACAGTTCGCTGACGGTGAGGGAAAAGTCAAAGTCAAAAGGTTTTTATACATGTAAGCTCATTAGAGCATTTATAAAACATCGTGAGGTAACCTACCTATCCCTCGGGATTAGGTAATAGTCAGTTCCTGTATACACGGCGACAAGGTTCACCACCTGTCACGTTGGGTTCTGACTATCTGGTGAAACGTGGGCTTTGAGTTGGTTAATACCTCCACAATGTGGTGGTGTATGGCCACTCAAGCCTCTGACTACCCCCGAATGGGGATAAAAAGTCGTGACGTTATATTATTATTATTATTTTTAAGGGCTGTATCACACCTGGCGACGGGTTTGGCGGCCGTCGCCAAGTAGAGTCCTGTCATATTTTGACATAATTCAATACGAATTATTGGCGACGGTTGCCAGCGACGTCGCCGGCCACGTAACCAAACAATTAGTATTACCTGTCAAATTCAATACGAATTTGTTGGCGACGGCGGCTGGAGACGCGCTTGGCGTCCCGGTGAGATATAGCCCTAAATGTTACCAAATGTTGTAGTAAAAAGAAAAATACAGTCGAATTGAGAACCTCCTTTTTGAAGTTGGTTAAGAAGATATTTTCAACCTAAATATTGAATTCTCTCTACAACGGCTCACATACGTGAAATCTAAATAATCTTAGCCCTTTTGGGCCATAACACACCGGGTAGCCATGGCGACGTCGCCAGCCACAGTAGCCAACTAATCGTATTGAAAGTATGGGAGGTAACACGCCTGGCGACCGACTAGCGACGTCGCCAGTCAATACAAATTGTTTGGATACGTGGCCGACGTCGCCTGGCGTCCCGGTGTGTTATGGGTCTTTAATCCACCACGCTGGCCCAGTGCGGGTTGGTGGATTTCACATGTGATATTCATATTAAAGTTATGATTTGCACATAGATTTCGAAAAAAACTAGAGGTGTGAGGCAGGGTTCGAACCCTGGACCCTAAGCTCGCAAGACGCGGCTATCACTGCTTTTTTTTAAATATATACCAAAATTAGTCTAAGACCTTTAACAATGTGTTCTTCGTAGGTTAGACCCCCACAAGGTGGACCGACGACCTGGTGGAGGTGCGGGAATCCGCTGGATGCGGAGTGCAAGACCGGTCATTGTGGCGAACCTTGGGGAGGCCTATGTCCAGCAGTGGACGTCTTTCCGCTGAGATGATGTTAATGAGGGTAGACCACAGAGTAAAGACTAAAGAAAGAGGTGCCCTTATTAGATATATGTATGAAAAAAAAAAAGGTGGTCATTGTTTTTCCATTTTCATTGTTCTATCTACCGGTAAATAGTTGAACTACTCGCTTCGTTTTATGTCGATGTTAGTACTAGGCCGACCACTAGGCCGAGTTGCTTAGTGCCAGTCCCCTTAGTAATTGGTCCATGGGGTAGACTTACCGGGTCATTGAACATGTCTTCAAGTCTTTGCTTCGGCAGCTTCCCCTTCTTGGGACGCACCAGCAGGTAGATCTGACCGATGTCTGGACATTTCCTGGAACAAAATCATGTTTAGATATTAATGTACTATTTTAGCAGGACTAGTGGTAGCACTTAGTACTAGTACTAGCAGTAATAGTAGTAGTACTAGTAGTAGCAGTTCTAGTACTAGTGGTAATAGTAGTAGTAGTTCTAGTACTAGTGGTAATAGTAGTAGTACTAGTATTAGTAGTTCTAGTACTAGTGGTAATAGTCGTAGTAGTTCTAGTACTAGCAGTAATAGTAGTGGTACTAGTAGTAGTAGTTCTAGTACTAGTAGTAATAGTAGAAGTGTAGCGACCGCACATCACGCTACATACTATGCATACACGACGCCACCAACAGATGGCACTGAGTGCGCGCTCCAGGACCTAATTAGAAGTCCTGAATCACGATATTAAGATTCGCGAGGCAATCGCTATATAGAAGACCCCGACAACAACCATCGGGGTATAGCGGCCGGCCCCGCCAGGCTTGCCACCCGCTTGGCTGGAAGATCTTCTGTTTTCCCCCAAAGTACTACTATTACTAGTAGTAGAAGTACTAGCAGTCATAGTAGTAGTAGTAGTAATACTAGCAGTGATAGTACTAGTAGAAGTTACTAGCAGTGATAGTAGAAAAAGAAAAGAAAGAAAGAAAAACTTTATTGAGGCAAGCAAAAATACAAAAAGAATAAAATAAAAGGAAGATAAATAAATAAACAGATTGTTTTCGCCGTAAACGGACCCAATTCAGCATGTAATAGTACTAGTACTAGTAGTAGTACTACTATTACTAGTAGTAGTACTACTATTACTAGTAGTAGTTCTACTATTACTAGTAGTAGTACTACTATTACTAGTAGTAGTACTACTATTACTAGTAGTAATAGTGTTAGTATTAGCAGTAGTAGGATTAGTAGGTAATAGTACTACCATTAGTACTAGTAGCAGTAATACTAGTAGTACTAGCTGTAGTATTACTAGTAGTACTATAGTACTAGTAATAGTAGTACTAGTGTTGATACCTTGGTAAGGATAAGTGTACTACCCGGTTACATACGAAAATACAATCTATATCTGGTCCTACGGGCACCTCTACCTACCCCTGAAAAAACGTGAAGATGTATGAAGTACCTGAGCAACTTCTCCACCAGCACCTTCCCCATGAAGCCAGTTCCTCCGGTGATGAGGAGGTTCAACCCTGAGAAGGTGGCCGCGATCCGGTCCGGCATGGCCTCCAGCTCGGAGGCTGAGAAGCCTTCACTTGACATGCTGAGGACAAAAACATGATGGGTCAATTAACTGAAAATACAAAAATCTATACGGGGTGACTGCGAAATCGTTCGCGATATGTTAAAAGTCTAACTTTAGTGGTATAATTTATTTTATAGGAATGCGGTGGCTAAAAAACGTACGGCCCGCCTGATGTTAAGCAGTTACTGTAGCCTATAGATGCTTGCAATATCAAAGACATGCTCGCACATTGCCGACCTGAAGGGGAGTGGAATGGAGGGAGGGGAAAGGGGGGGTTGGGTTTTCGGCTCTCACTCATCGTACGAAACGCAGCTGTACCAATAGCTGATTTACGCCGATTTTTTGTGAGAGGGTGGTACTACCCCGGTCAGAGCCAGCCCGTATATAAGTTGCAGTCAATTGGGTACAGCTTGGCTCTTCCACCAATTAAAAATATATTATTAATTTAATATACCTACACTTCTCATCAAAAAAATCGAAACACCTACATTCTTTATTTTTGAAAACTTGATTGGTTTAAGTATTATCTATCTTAGTTACCTTATAAGAATTATGTACAACTGTTAGTTTCCTTTACTTAAATAAAAAAAATAATTATACTTAGGATGAAATTTCTAAAATTTAAATCCAAATTTGGAATTGTGGTACACCATTGTGTAGAATAAACTGCCAGCTATTTATTGGCGTATTTTTTAATGATATCAATATTTTTTTTATTTAAATGCCTGAATAGTACTTGCAGTAGGTACTGTTTCGATTTTTTTCGTAAGAAGTGTATATTAAATCGATCGATTTCATGATTAATAATCCTTAAATAATCTGTAATAGGGTGGTCATAGTAAATATTGCTAACGGTTCAAAGTCACCCTGTATAACTAGTCAGAATGGACCTCGCAATTGCAGATCTAGCACAAATTGTTTTACAACGTAGACTATTGGTAACAACTTGCAACCATATGTGAAACATTGCAGTTATAAAAATGGCAACAAATTTAATCAAATGCAATAAATATCGCTAACACAATTCTATAGCCGCAACTAAGCAACGCTTGTACTATGGGTACCGTACAATGGACTGGGGGCGGTCCCAGTGACACCCAGACCAGGGCTAATTACGAAAATAATATCCGGAATTTGCCAAGCCCCCCTAGCTTACAAGCGTGTCTACAAGCGTTTCTACGAATCGCTACGCTTCATGTATGGTAATGACATAAGTCATGTGATCTACTTATCGACTTGTAATGTCATTTCCATACATTTAAGCGTAGCGTTTTGTAGAAACGCTTGTAGACAAGGGGCTATCCATTAATTACGTCACACGTAAAGGGGGGGGGAGGGGGTCAACGAAATGTGACATTGTGTGTCAAGGGGGTGGGAGGGGTCCTAAGTTTTGTGACGTCACATTTAAAAATCTAATATATCTAAGTATTAAAACCGAAATTTGAATTTTTAACGAAAAATGTAGAAAATTTCAGAAAATTATAAAAAATATGTGACGTCACACAAGAGGGGGGTCTCGCAAATGTGACAAGGGGGGAGGGGTCTAAAAATCATGAAATTCGTGTGACCTAATTAATGGATGGCCCCCAAAGCCACGCCGCCACTTGGCTAAGAGGCTGGTCTGGGTGTCACTGGGATCGCCCCCAGTCCATTGTACGGTACCCATAGTACAAGCGTTGCTTATTTTAGGATCATACAGTTCTGCCCCCCTAGACAAGTGGCATGAACGCTAATCGAATAGAATAGAATAGACTTCACAATGTATGGAAATGTTAATCGTCGCTATGTAGATCAACAAGTTGCTATGTAGATCACGCGACTTCGTCATTTCCAAACATGAAGCGTAGCGATTTGACCGAACGCTTGTAGACGTCAGCCACTTGTCTAGCCCTTCTGTTAACGATATAGACGCCATATGACGCGGGTGGCGCGCTCGAGTCATCAGGTTACGACATTATTTATGTCTATGCGTTCCGATGTCAAAACTGACTGCTCAGGCGCAACGCTCACCTCATATGGATACACTCAAGCTATCATCAGGGGGGCTAAGACCGTCACAAAAATGAATTGCGGCAATTCTGCTAAAGCAATTCATTTTTCCAACCCTCCAGCAGAATCCCCTAAATTTCCGTGGAACTGTCACGAATGCCATCAAATGTGTCACTATTCTACATAAATTTAGCGGAATTGCTAAGGATTCCTCAGAAAATCAGAAAAATGAATTGCAATGCAATTCATTAGCAATATTGCATAGCGACCGCCTTAGGTCCGCAGGTATAAACAAATAAATAAAATTTAAGTGTCCGTTTGTAATGTCAAAACAGCAGCTTCTAAATAAATGCATAATATGAAAGTATATACAGGGTGAAATGAAAATCGTGGGAAATATTTTAAAATATGACTCAACAAATGTTTCAGAATATTTTGGGAAAACAAATACAAATAATCTATTGATAAAAAATATTGCTCGGGTAAGCAAATAAGCAAACCATTTAACTGTTATACCTTACCCGGGTAATAAATTATTATCAATTGATTTGTTGATTAATATTCCCAAAATATGCTGAATCATGTGTAGAATCACCGTTTAAAATATTGCCCACGATTTCGAGTTCACCCAGTTCACCCATGAAACAAAAAAATTTTTTTTTTTGTTGCCTGTCCGTCTGTTTGTCCCGGCTAATCTACAAAACAGCTGGACCGATTTGACGGAACTTACACTAATAGACTTTTTTTTAGCCGTACGAAGTCACGGATGCAGCTAGTTCAGTATAATATTATGTTGTTCACTCGTTCGTAGCCGTGCTTACATTTGTATTGCAGCTTGGGGCAGTGTTACAAGGTCGTATGTTGCCCCATTGAGCAACAGTGGGGCAGTAATGACGGATATTGCCAGCAATATGCGTGTTTTTCGTTTCTTTGTTGAATATTTCGTGTTAGTCAGCAACGTTTGGCAGTCAGAAATGGGTGATTATGATTGCGTATTATTTTAACAGATATACTTTCTAACTTTGCAATCACAACAATGTGCTCATCGCACTACTATCTACTAGGAGTGGGCGTTAATTCAACGAACGGCTTTTTTTAACTGTTAATCTAATGTTAACGAATTAACAGCTTTTTGTTTACTGCAAAACCCGCTAAATCTATCAACTGTGTCATTCAACGATTTTGGCAATGCGCTTTTTTTATTATCTCAACGAAAAGGTATTCAAAAGTCGCTAACGTAATCTGAAGCTGCTAACGCAAAACCAGCTAAAATTATCTATTTCTTCTGCGTTGAAAGAACGAATAGAAACGGAATATGCCGAGTGGACGCGAGGGCGCCTATGTGAGCGAGCGAGACGCCGCTAGCTTAAAATTGTACGAGCGAGAGTGAGAGATATCTATGTTTCTAAGTTCGCTTGCTCCATGGCTCGCGCCGCTCTGTCTTGCCGAAACGAACAGGTTTTTGCTTGTAAACATTACAATCAAATTAGTTTGTTTGAGTGACAGGTTGAAGGTCAACGCATTTTTATTTTGATAAGTGAAAGTTTAAGTTGTAGATTTCGTAAAACATAAAAAAAATAAGATGATTAGATATGTATATAAAAAAATAAAATGATTATATACATAAAATGAATTAAACTTTTAAATACGCCTGGTATATCCTTTTTCCGCCAGCCAGTCCTAAGCCTGGAAAAGTATGAAGGCAAGTTTATTTCATTTAGATGACGACTTTTGATCATTAATTATTTAAAATTGACTGGTCACTCAAACAAGCTAACTTCAAAACACGAAAACATTGCTTTGGTTTTAGCAGCCTGCGGCGTAACGTCAGCTCTTTTTTCAATTTGAACAAAGTTTCATCTATTAACTGCTACGTTGCCGTTGGTACAAATCTGTTACATTAACGGCTTTTTTAACAGGTTAACATGATGAATTTAACGGCTTCGTTGCGTTAACCCAAAAATCGTTAACGACCCACCACTACTATCTACAACTTAAACAACTTACTAAGTAACCACACTTAACAACTTAAGGAGCAGATGCGTCGCCGCGTTCCAGCTCTTTACCATATTGGCCACAGAAGATGATTAGAAAAATGCATGTGCATTTTTTTTTGATATCAAAAATGTAAAAAAAAAATGTAACGTCACGACTTTTATCCCCATTCGGGGGTAGTCAGAGGTTTTTGAGTGGCCATACACCACCACATTGTGGAGGTATTAACCAACTCAAAGCCCACGTTTCACCAGATAGTGAACCCAACGTGACAGGTGGTGAACCTTGTCGCCGTGTATACAGGAACTGACTATCAAACTTAGTATAATTATTAATTATTTTTATAAAGATTATTATTACGATATGACGTCATCAACATTAATAGTCCAGTTGGTAGTATATTATTGGGCAACTCCAGTTAGCTGTTAAAACTATGCTAAATGCGTGTCTTAGGGGCCATCCATAAATTACGTCACACGAATTTCATGATTTTTAGACCCCTCCCCCCTTGTCACAGCTGGTCACATTTGCGTGACTCCCCCCTCCCTGTGTGACGTCACATATTATTTTTACAATTTTCAGAAATTTTCAAAAATTTTCGTAACCAGTTCAAGTTTCGGTTTGAATACTTGGATATATTAGATTTTTAAATGTGACGTCACTTAACTTAGGACCCCTCCCCCTTGTCACACAATGTCACATTTCTTCGACCGCCTCCCCCCTTTACGTGTTACGTAATTTATGGATGGCCCCTTAGAAGTGAAGTTGAATTTGAACCCGCGTCTTGCGCGTCATAAGATTGTTAACCGCTGGGCTATTGACAATTTTGCTAAATTAGTTTTAAACAATGAAACAAAGAGGATAATAATGTCGCGACCTTCACTAGGTCGTCGGTCCAAGTCGCACTGCCCCGTAGCTAAGTGACTTCGTCAACAAGCGTTTCTACAAACCGCTACGCTTAAATCTATGGAAATGACATTACAAGTCGATAAGTAGATCACGTGACTCATGTCATTTCCATACATGAAGCGTAGCGATTTGTAGAAACGCTTGTGGACGGAGCAACTTGGCTAAGGGGGCTGGACCGGTCAATGTGGGGGGGTCCCATGCCCAACAGTGGACGTCTTTTGGCTTGTGTCGAATCTCAAAGTTAAGATCGATTTTAAGATGCTGTTTTTGGCAGATGTTCCATACATTCAACGTCAAAACTGCATCTGAAGATAGATCTCAAATTTGAGATGCATTTATTAAGAGCCTAAACAGACCGAAAGCATGGTAAGTAGGTACCTAACCGCCAAATATTCGTACGCAACTTAAATTTGAGAGCTGCTGAACTTTGACGCGCCATACAAAAATGACAGTTAACGACGTCTCAAACTGCTAAGTGGGACTTAAATATTTAAGTAGCCTTTGAGTATTCGGCCGTAAGTGGTTTAGGTGAGGATGCCATCTTACGTAAGATACCATATAGAGTATGCTTCACAAATTTGGAACCCTTGCTATGACACGTACATTGATCGTATTGAAAGCATACAAAAGCGATTTATTCGTTTTCTATGTTATCGCCTTCATTTACCTTATCGTTCCATTGATTATATCAATAACTGCAAGAAATTCCATTTACAGCCACTCGTCAATCGTCGTCGGTTGTCTGACTGTGTGTTTTTGCTTAAATTAATCTCGAACGAAATTGACTGTCCTGATCTTTTGAATAAACTTAACTTCAATGTTCCCCAAAGGTTGGTTAGGTTCAATCAACCCTTCTCTGTGCCCATCCTCCTCCAATTATAGGCAAAACTCCTTCATGGTGCGAGCGAGCAATGATCTGAATAGGTTATGTAAATAGTTTTCATTTGACCCATTCGTTACCAAGAGCTATGTGGCTAGGCAGCGGCTGAAGTTCTTTAAGTAATATTTTTGAATAAATTTCTTTTCTCATTAAGTACCTTAATAACTTTAAAAACTTTGTTATTTTTTTTATTCTTAAATTTAAAATGTACTTTGTTGTTGCTAACTAGTGATCGAAAAAAAAATGAAAAATATTTATTCAGCACAGCAGTACACACATTATAGGAAAAGAACAGCACGTATAAAAGAAGTAAAATAGATGGACATAAAGTTTAAGAAAGCTATATTACCTACAGTGTGAGCCGTGCTGAAAGGCATTGGCCGTTTTCACATTACACGGCACGGCAGCGGCGACGGCTGTCACTGAGATATTTGCGGGGTTTTCATTGGTCAGTGACCAGTTGTCATTGGTTACTGACCAATGAAAACCCCGAAAATATCTCAGTGACAGCCGTCGCCGCTGCCGTGCCGTGTAATGTGAAAACGGCCATTTGGCTCAGCATGTGCTGGAGGGGAACGAGGCCTCCTCCAGCGCTGATTTTCAGCCAAAGCCTCCTCATACCCTGTCTGATATCCTATCCTATGATCGCTAAAAACTATGTTAACCGGTCCATAACTATCCGTGCAAACCTCTAATTGGCTTCATGTTACCTATACCATTGTATAATTATTTTAAAAAACTGTCGGTTTTGCTTAAATTAAATAAATAAATGATTTTTATGCAACCCAGAAATCCTATACTGGCAGAATCGAATGTATTTCTTCCGTTAGCTTATTATTTTTATTCGCACAAAAGGTTTCGGTACCTACCTACTTTATATTCTTTATTTTGATTGCGAACCTTGCAGTTCAAGCTTTTGATTCATTGTTTATAGATTTAATGACAAATGAATGCAATAGCGAGCGTTTGTGAGCTCTTCAACAATGGATGTTATTTAAATGTATTTAAATATAAAAAACAAATAACAATGTAACCTTAATTGCATCGTAGGTCAAAGGTCGTATTCAAATACAAATATGGTAAAATCAAGATCCCAAAATTCGAAGTCTAGGCAGACGAAGTCGCCAAGCCAACTAGACGCATGGTTGGAATGCGGCTTCCCCGCCCGCACACCCGCCACCGCCTGCGGCTTCCCGCCCACCACACCTCCCGCACACCGCCACCGCCTTGTGGGGGTGACGTCACATTTGACAGGCTCCTAGTTGGCTTGGTGGAGAAGTACCATATGGACCGGGAGCCCAGCGTGCAAACTGTGGATTTACTCCGGCGTCGCCCAAACCTATTAGATTCGGTAGATTAGATGATAGGAAGAATACATTGTTCTAGATGTTTCCACTTTCAGCGGTGCGGGAAGCGTCTACATGATAATTTCAAATTTAAAAAAAGCAATGACATGGAATTACTCAAGCGTGTCAGATATTGATACTTTTCATGCTCCAGCATGATAAAAAAAAAAAAAAAAAAAACTCGAGCGCGTTAGATTTTGTAGGCTACGGTAACTGCTTAACATCAGGCGCGCCGTACGCTTTATTGCCACCGCAGTCCTATAAAAAAAAACAATTTCAGAGGGGGTGTTCCGTGAAACTTCCAGATGCTCCCATTTCTTAGACTGACGATCGAATTAGCAAAACTGACACTTGTCACTTCTTAGCTAGTAATGAATCCCCCTTATCTTAATCTGACGAGTTCGAGTATTTTAAGATGGTCTATTTTTTTTTGGTTCCCCTGAGCGTAACCACCAATATTAAGGGCTCATACTGGTTGGAAGTTCTTATCAATATGTAAGCTATCTCCCTTATCTTAATCTGACGCGCTCGAGTAAATCCAGAAAATCCTTCTACGGCTCCCCATCATACATTTATCATAATACATAGATTGAGATAGGTATATGACACCCGCTTGGCGCCGTGGTTTGAGAGTAGGCCATCGCCTCTGTATCGGGTAGGAGGTTCAATTCCAGCTAGAGGCGTATCTTTTAAACGGCCTTTTCGTAATTAGCCTGGTCTGTGTATCACTGGGATCGCCCCCAGTCCATTGTACGGTACCCATAGTACAAGCGTTGCTTAGTTTGGGACCATACAGTTGGTGTGTAAGTCTGGCGATATTTATTTATTTATACAATATGTTAAGAAAACCCTGTCCGACCCGAAAACGTATTGTTGGGTATCGAGATTAGATTATATTTTTTGTAAAATAGTATTTTCTTTTATTAAAAAAATAAAATAATAATAATAATGTAGCCCTTTTAACGTCCCACTGCTGGGCACGGGCCTCCCCTCAATGCGAGGGGGATTCAGGCCATAATCCACCACGCTGGCCCAGTGCGGGTTGGTGGATTTCACATGTCTAAAGACATGCAGGTTTCCTCACGATGTTTACCTGCATCGTATTTTTTTTATTAAAAAAAAAAAATATATGTTTTTTAGCATAGTAAGTGTCCCACTGCTGGGCAAAGGCCACCCATTGTTTTTTTTGCAAAACAATTACCCCGTTTACATACTATTTTTTTTTTCATTAAATGACGTCATCACATACTTTGTGGTCAGAGGTGCCGCCTCCCGATCTAACATAATTACTTCCGGTAACGGTATTGTCATATTTTTAAAATTTGCTACATTTTGTGGGAACAAAGGCAAAGAAAATGGCATTTTAAATTGTCATTAATATGTTTACTATCATGAATATTTAATTTATTTTATTTTATTTGGTCATGTGATTGGGAACCCTAAATACCGGTTTCGGCTCGGACAGGGTTTTCTTAACATATTGTATGATAAGTCTAAAGGTATGCTTAACCTGTGAGCAATATAGTGTCATAAGTGAAAGTCAGCAAACATTGCCCAACTCATGCGCAGCTATTTTAGCAAGAAAAATACCCAACCCAGATTTGTTTTCAAATGTCTCAATATCGCCAGCTAGACGTTTAAGTTGTAGCCAATTGACTGCAGCTCATATATGGGCTGGCTCGACCGGGGTAGTACCACCCTCTCACGGAAGATCGGCGTAAAGTAGCTATTACAGCTGCGTTTCGTACGATGAGTGAGAGTGCCGGAAGGGGCAATCAATAAATTACGTCACACGAATTTCATGATTTTTAGACCCCTCCCCCCCTTGTCACAGCTGGTCACATTTGCGAGACACCCCCCTCCATGTGTGACATCACATATTTTTTAGAATTTTCTGAAATTTTCGTTAATATTTCAAAATTATTAGATTTTTAAATGTGACGTCACAAAACTTAGGACCCCTCCCACCCCCTTGTCACACAATGTCACATTTCGTCGACCCCCTCCCCCTTTACGTGTGACGAAATTTATGGATGGCCCCGAAGCCCAAACCCCCATTCCCCTCCCTCGGTCCTACTACCCTTCAGGTCGGGAATTTGCGAGCGATGCCTTTGGTATTGCAAGCATCTATAGGCTACGGCAGCTGCTTAACATCAGGCGGGCCGTACGCTTGTTTGCCACCTTAGTAACATAATAAGCCGCTTCTAACGATACCTCATTTGTCAAATTACGACAAGTAGTTTGGAAGTTAGGCGGGAATGATGATGAAAGATGCACATACATACATACATACATACTTACATACATACATATATACATACATACATACATACATACATACCGGTCAAAATCATAACCCACCGCCGTAGTCGGATAAAAACAAACTAACACACCAACTGTATGGTCCCAAACTAAGCAACGCTTGTACTATGGGTACCGTACAATGGACTGGGGGCGATCCCAGTGACGTACAGACCAGGGCAAATTACGAAAAGACCGTTACTGATAGTTACCTTGTCGGGAATTCCCGTTACCACCAATGCAGTTAACCATTACGCGATTGCGTAAGCATACATACATACATACATATAACGTCACGACTTTTATCCCCATTCGGGGGTAGTCAGAGGCTTGAGTGGTACACCACCACATTGTGGAGGTATCAACCAACTCAAAGCCCACGTTTCACCAGATAGTCAGAACCCAACGTGACAGGTGGTGAACCTTGTCGCCGTGTATACAGGAACTGACTATTACCTAATCCCGAGGGGTAGGTAGGTTTCCTCACGATGTTTTCTCGCACCGTCAGCGAACTGTAAATTATGCACATAGATGAAAATTCATCCATTGGTGCATGACCTTCTGATTGCTAGCCCAACGTGTTCGCCCCTAGGCTGCAGTCGCTTAAGCGCTTTTAGCTTATTGCGTAAGCGTAATTTCGTAATAGCGTAATATCTCTCCAAGCGTCAAGTTTACCATGTCAAAATAGTACTAGCCCAAATAGCTTATGTCAACCTTAAAATCTTCAGACCAAAGACATTACTAAAGAGGCGCTCATAGCCAGCTGCAATCACTGATCGGTAAACGATCGGAGGTTAAGCAACGCTCGGCAAGGTCAGTCAGAGATGGGTGACCGTTTAGTGGCATTTGAACTGAGCGTCTCCGTGCTTCGGGGGGCACGTTGGTCGGTCCCGGTTGTTGTCATCTAGGCAGCAGTTAAGCCATGTCAGAGGGCGGGCGGCTTGAACAACTCTGACACCAGGTTGGCCACTGACCATACTATAAGAAGTCTGAGACATGTGATTGTCCAAATAGTAGACCCTACTAAACTAAGTCCATGGACATGGTACGACTCAGTTCGCGTAAAATAATATTGCTAATACCTCTCATCTTCCGTTGAATAATACACATCAAAATGCCTTTAAGTTGATTGTCGAATTCCGAGTGCGATAAGGGGGCGTCCATAAATTACGTGAGGCATTTAGGGGCGGAGGGGGTCGAACCAAATCTCACCAAATCTCACGTGGTGGAGAGGTGAGGTTTCGGAAATTATCACGTTTTTTTTTTTACCGCAAGCAAAAGTATAAAATTGCAAGAAAACTGGGTTGAATTAAGTAAAACATGTTTCTCCACTAGAATATGGCTTTTGAAAAATCTCACATGAGATTAGAGCGAAAAATCACCAAAATCGCCTCACGTTATTTATGGACGCCCCTTAACAGATGTGTGAATGACGCTGCATGTAGTGCGCTGAGCACAAGTCTAGTGACTGCAATGTTAGGACGTACCATATCTGTTTAAATAATACATCAATGCTGCAGACTCACTAAAGTAATTACTAAGTATTCATTATGTTATTAAAGATCCGCCGACCATTTTAACATGAATAGGTATGTTTTTTGTTCGTCTGCATGCTTATGCATACTACAAGGTTCTTTAACATTACGTCATAAGCCTTCTATGGACATTGTCAATAGTCAAATAATTCTTCCGTCAATTTATGGGTGCTTTATATATATATATATAACGTCACGACTTTTATTCCCATTCGGGGGTAGTCAGAGGCTTGAGTGGCCATACACCACCACATTGTGGAGGTATTAATCCAACTCAAAGCCCACGTTTCACCAGATAGTCAGAACCTAACGTGACAGGTGGTGAACCTTGTCGCCGTGTATACAGGAACTGACTATTACCTAATCCCGAGGGATAGGTAGGTTTCCTCACGATGTTTTCCCTCACCGTAAGCGAACTGTAAATTATGCACATAGATGAAAAATCAACCATTGGTGCATGCCCCACCGGGGAGCGAACCTGGGACCTTCTGATTGCTAGCCCAACGTGTTCGCCCCTAGGCTACAGTCGCTATGGGTGCTTACTTAAATAAATAAGGGCCTCCGCAGACTAGCTACTTATAGCATCGGCGATTGGCGATTTTGATGCTGCATCTCGTTCGTTCGCGCTCGAAGAAACGCGACGCAGCATCGATACGTCACAAAATCAATGCTAAAAGTATGCTATGCTAAAAGTAGCTAGTCTGCGGAGGCCCTAAGATATCGCCGGACTCACACCAACTGTATGGTCCCAAACTAAGCAACGCTTGTACTATGGGTACCGTACAATGGACTGGGGGCGATCCCAGTGACACCCAGACCAGGGTAAATTACGAAAAGGCAGTTTCCGTAATTTGCTTCGGCCAGAATTGAGAAACGTAGACTAAAGGTCCCCGACATAGGCCTGAGAATTAGTAGGCTGAAGTGGGCTGGGCACATAGCCCGAAGAACTGATGGCCGATGGGGTAGAAAGGTTCTTGAGTGGCGACCACGTAACGGAAGACGCAGCGTGGGTACCCACAAGGTGGACCGACGACCTAGCGAAGGTCGCGGGAAACCGCTGGATGCAAGCAGCACAGGACCGGGCGTTGTGGGACACCTTGGGGGAGGCCTATGTCCAACAGTGGACGTCTTTTGGCTGACATGATGATGATGAACTGTGGTTATCCTACCTATTCCATCAGCCAACAACTTTATTCGACGTTGACATTCAAAGTTCAGTACACTGTTACGAATGTCAAGACCACGAATGACTTATTTTAATGCGACGCATTATAGTAAACATAATATTATGCGTAACTAAATTAATGAGTATTCCGTCAGTTGAGTAGGCTTGTGCACAAGCTTATTTATATGTATATATATAGCGTCACGACTTTTATCCCCATTCGGGGGTAGTCAGAGGCTTGAGTGGCCATACACCACCACATTGTGGAGGTATTAACCAACTCAAAGCCCACGTTTCACCAGATAGTCAGAACCCAACGTAACAGGTGGTGAACCTTGTCGCCGTGTATATAGGAACTGACTATTACCTAATCCCGAGGGATAGGTAGGTTTCCTCACGATGTTTTCCCTCACCGTCAGCGAACTGTAAATTATGCACATAGATGAAAATTCATCCATTGGTGCATGCCCCACCGGGGATCGAAGCTTATTTATATTTAAAAAACCGGCTAAGTGGGTGACGGACTAGCACTTGGCCGGTTTCTTATCATATGATCAATGGCCAACCTAGTGCCAGAGTTGATCAAGCCCGAAGGCCTCTGACAAGGCTTAACAACTGCTGCCTAGATGACAACAACCGGGACCGACTTTTTACGTGCCCTCCGAAGAACGGAGACGCTCAGTTCAAATGCCTAATAGTCACCCATCTCTGACCGTTCACGCCAAGCGTTGCTTAACCTCCAATCGTTTATCGATCAGTGATTGCAGCACCTTATAACATAAAAATATTATTTTTATGACTAAACCCAGACTAATCTTATATTGCATATTTATTACGTAAACACTAAATGATCAAAAAATACGCCATAAATATAGAATGTAACGTTCATCCGTCTGTATGTTAATAACTCGAAAACTGGTGGATAGATTTTGATTAATAATTTAGGATTTCAATATTGAAATGTTTATTACTTATGTGCTAAATTGATTACGGTCTCTCGCTTAATAATTGCTTGTGGATTACTCAACATATTTTGCAAACAAGCGTAGCCCGCTTGATGTTTAGCAGTTACCGTAGCCTATAGATGCTTGCAATGCCAAAGGCATTGTTGCTGACATGAAGAGGAGTGGGACAGAAAGAGAGCAAAGAGGGGGTTAGCGTCCGGTTCACACTCATAGTATGAAACGCAACTGTAATACTTTACGCCGATATTCTGTGAGATGGTGGTACTACACAAGTCGAGATCGCCCGTATATGAGCTGCAATTGGCTGCATTGGTTACAGCTTGGCTCTACTCAAACTCAAATCGTTTATTTTGTTTAGGCCTACGGGGGCACTTACAAATTGTAATTTTTCATTTTTTCTTAAATTCTACCGCCGGATCGGAAACGCGGCCTCGACTGAGAAGATCCGGTAAGAAACTCAGCGGGCTTGTCTTTTTTTACATTGTTTTATTTTTATTTTATTTTTTAATCACCATTGTACTGATTATTACGTCACTTGTATCGGGGATTTTCCCTCATTTAGTTTTAAAGGTAATTGGGCATCTTATCATGATCATCATAGATTCAAAGTTCATCTATTATGCTGTTTCATAAAACCGCAAGATTTTTTCAATTAATTGTTACGTAAGTACAAGGATATGACGTAGATATGACTTGACTATAATATGGCAATAAACCAAAGACTTTACCAAAAAAAGAGACATGTGATTGTGCTAACAGTATAAAAATAAATTTAACGTCACGACTTTTATCCCCATTCGGGGATAGTCAGAGGCTTGAGTGGCCATACACCACCACATTGTGGAGGTATTAACCAACTCAAAGCCCACGTTTCACCAGACAGTCTGAACTCAACGTGACAGGTGGTGAACCTTGTCGCCGTGTATACAGGAACTGACTATTACCTAATCCTGAGGGATAGGTAGGTTTCTTGTTTTCCCTCACCGTAACTGCAAACAGTATGTGCTACAAAAACTAAGTTCATGGCCACAGTGCGACTCAGTCGTTCGCGGAAACATACATACACATACATACATATACTCACGCCTGTATCCGAAGGGGGTAGGCAGAGACTATTGATTGCCACAAGCTACGATTTTGACACACCTTTTATGCTTAATCCACATTCATACATCTCCTCATGCACTGCCGTCGGTTGAGTGTGCTACGGACTTGACCTTTCTGGAAGAGACCAAAAAATCGCGGAAATAATTTTGAAAAAATGTCGGTGATGCCAATACGGTTCATCTTGTAGTGAATAATACGCATCAAAATGCCTTTAAGTTGATTGTCGAAACGAATGCGATAACAGATATGTGAATTTCGCTGCATGTAGTGCATCGATATTAAAAACCCGACTACTGAAAAATCGAGCTCTAAAAAGTATGAAACAAGAAAATATTCTCATCTAGAGGATAGCCGTGGTCCGTGTAGGTCCTTTAGGGCCAAATGGCATATGAACACGGACCACGGCTATCCTCTAGATGAGAATATTTTCTTGTTTCATACTTTTTAGAGCTCGATTTTTCAGTAGTCGGGTTTTAGTTTTTAAACTTACTTTTTATTTAATTATTTTGGAGTTATAGGTAACAATATATATATTTTTGAAATGTGCTCATCAAGCTCTTTTATTTGATACCCCACACGGTTTTATTAAAAAATGTATTTTTTTAGATCATGACATTATGTCCTCTAGAGGGCGCCATATGCAATTTTATGTGATGTCACATAGCCTATAACCAGCGCGCCATTAAGCCGGTTCTAACGATACCTCAATTGTCAAATTACGACAAGTAGTTTGGAAGTTAGGTGGGAACAGACGAACATACATACATACATACATACATACATACATACATACATACATACATACATACCGGTCAAAATCATAACCCTCCGCCGTAGTCGGGTAAAAAGGCTTAGATTCAGCAAGTTAGTCCAAATCGTGTCACCACAAAATGTACGTTAAATTCAAAAAGTACGTTGAATTCTACTGTCATACAAGCTGTCAAAAACCTCTCGCCTGTGTGCGTTACCTGCGGCTGTAGTGTGGTTTGTACAGGCAAGCGAGACGGGGTAACTGCGCGCGAGAGTAGGATGGCACTAGGTCGCTAGGGACCTCTTGATAGAGAACGGTTATGCACAATGCGATACACACACTACCATAGTCGCCGTGTCGCATTTGAATAATACTTGAAGTATGAAGTTACTCATCTTTAGTCTGTTCTATATCGATGTAGTGGTGCGCTGAGCACAAGTCTAGTGATTGCAATGTTAGGACGTAACATATCTGCTAAAATAAAACATCAATGCGATGTACATACTACCTCTATGACTTGTCGCTTAAGAAGCTATAAATTATACCTATTAGGGGCCATCAATTAATTACGTCACACGAATTGCATGATTTTTAGACCCCTCCCCCCTTGTCACAGCTGGTCACATTTGCGAGACCCCCCCTCCCTGTGTGAGGGACATATTTTTTACAATTTTCAAAATTTCGCAAACAATTCAAATTTCGGTTTTAATACTTAGATATATTCGATTTTAAATGTGACGTCACAAAACTTAGGACCCCTCCCGCCCCCTTGTCACACAATGTCACATTTCGTCAACCACCTCCCCCCCTTTACGTGTGACGTAATTTATGGATGGCCCCTTATTGGTGGTAGAGCCAAGCTGTAGCCAATTGACTGCAACTCATATACGGGGTGTCTTGACCGGGGTAGCACCCTCTCACGGAAGATCGGCGTACTGACGCTATATTAGATTTCTTACGATGAGTGAGAGAATCTAGACTAAACTTAATAAAAATAAAAATAAAATAATAATTTAGCCCTTTTAACGTCCCACTACTGGGCACGGGCCTCCCCTCAATGCGAGGGGGATTCAGGCCATAATCCACCACGCTGGCCCAGTGCGGGTTGATGGATTTCACATGTCTAAAGACATGCAGGTTTCCTCACGATGTTTTCCTTCACCGTAAGCAAGTGATCATATTAAAGTTATGATTCACACATAGATTTCGAAAAATCCAGAGGTGTGAGCCAGGGTTTGAACCCAAGACCTTAAGCCCGCAAGACGCGTGCTTAACCAATCGGCTACCACTGCTATAACTAATATAACTTAATACCTAATAGTTTATTAAATCAGGTTTAAATGTCAATATTAGAAACTTCCTCTAAGATTACTAGCTAGCAGTAACAAACGCTTGGTGAAGTGATTTGCCCGTTGGCCTTTTCGTAATTCACCCTGGTCTGTGTGTCACTGGGATCGCCCCCAGTCCATTGTACGGTACACATAGTACAAGCATTGCTTAGTTTGGGACCATACAGTTGGTGGGTAAGTCTGGCGATATTTATTTACTTATGATTCAATAATAATCATGTTAACCCTTTTAACAGCCCACTCCTGGACGCGGGCTTCCCCTCAATGCGAGGGGGATTCAGGCCATAATCCACCACGCTGGCCCAGTGCGGGTTGGTGGATTTCACATACTATGTAAGATATACAGTTAAGTGATTATCATATTAAAGTTATGATTCGCACATAGATTGTAAAATCCAGAGGTGTGAGCCAGGGTTTGAACCCTGGACCTTAAGCCCGCAGGACGCGTGCTTAACCAATCGGCTACCACTGTTTTTTTTTTTAATTAATAGTTTTTTAGTTACATGTGAACACGAACATTGCTTAAATAGGTCCCGAACCTAACCTTACACTCTGTTTTTAATAATTCGCGAAAATTATTTTAATTAGGTAAGAAATGCTTAATTAATTGCAAGCTTACGAACAAAACACAAGATAGATAGGTGTTATAGGTACTTACATGAAATTCCTTCGCTTACGTAAACTTAAAACAGAATGGTTTCCAAAAAAACACGTCGTTTTCCAAGTATCGCGACCCACTGACTGCGTGCAATGAGTCCGCGAGTTTGCACAACAAGATATTGCGCTGTTTAGTTCGCTCGTGGCGCAATGTACAGTGTTGCCAGTTCCCGATACTAAAAAGCTACACACGGCTGCTTAAAAAGTAACGCATTCCCATAAAAAGTAATTTTATAATTATTTATGCGTCAGTTGAGCACTTACCTGCATTATTAACATTGCTTGAAATTGATCAACGTTAATTTTATTAAATATTATATATGTATATTGTAATCATATTATATAGTTATTTTTTCAGTTTTCCAGCATATTTCCCATTAAACTGCGTTCTGAAAATTTCTTAGATATTTCGAAAATATGATATTACATTACGAAAAGTAACGCAAGTATCGCGGGTGGTAACGCAATAGGGTCAAAAGTAACGCGATGCGTTACTTTTGTAGCGACTGGCAACGCTGAATGTACAGATCAGGCGGGTTGCGCCGGCGCGGCGTTCTGTCCTATTTCATACTACAATGTACTCTTAGAACTAGGTACATTTGTAACACTTGAAACTAAATTTCTATTCTACTTTGTACAATGCTTATTAAAACAGCCAACGCGCAATTAGGTAAGGCCCAAATAGGTAGAGTTTCAGCTCCCCTAGACAAGTGGCATGAAGGCTAATCGAATAGAATAGAATAGACTTCACAATGTATGGAAACAACATTACAAGTCGCCATGTAGATCACGTGACTTATGTCATTGAAATGATTTTGCTTACCCCTGCTGAAAGCAGGCGTGAACTTACCAACGTCCTAAGTCGCTTAACCATTGTGGCGCCACTATGGCGTTTTGCTATAGTGCTCAACCCTTTGATTGGTTGATGCTGACCGACCAATCAGAGGCCGGTCAGGCGGTCGGTCCACCAATCAGAGGATTGATCACTCTACAAAGGCAATGGCTAAGCGACTTAGCGCCCTGAATGGTCCCAAACTAAGCAACACAACGTCTTTATAATTGTTGTTGTTAGTGTGGGAATTTTCAAAAACGCTGATATTAATATTTTTAGGGTTCCGTACCCAAAGGGTGACAACGGAACCCTATTACTAAGCCTACGCTGTCCGTCTGTCTGTCTGTCTGTCTGTCTGTCAGCGGGCTATATCTCACGAACCGTAATAGCTAGAGACTTGGAATTTTCACAGAATGTGTATTTCTGTTGCCGCTACAACAACAAAAACTAAAAATAAAAAATGTTTAAAAATAAAGGGGGTCCCCATACAATAAACTCGATATTTTGATGTTTTTATTTATAACTCATAAATTAAACTATATATACAGGGAAAACTAACATTTTAACCATTAGTGATCATTATAATAGCTTTTACATCAATTGTTGATAAAAAAAGATGTTAAACTACATTTTTTAACAATAATTTAAGTTTTAAAATATAAACCAGTGACAGTAGCGCCATCTAGTAGGTGAAAGTTTCAAATATGTTCGCAGAGTAAAGCTAGATGGCGTTGTAGTAAAATATTATTTCACAGAATTAATTTCATCAACTAATAATTAAATAAAATTTATACGGTGGTACGGAACCCTCTATGTGCGAGTCGGACACGCACTTGGCCGGTTTTTTTATTTGTAATGAGTAGCCCAAATACAAATTTTCATATCTCTAGCTTCAGAAAAAATAGGACCCCCCCATACAAACTTCCACCCCCTATTTTACACCCTTAGGGGTGGAATTTTCAAAAACGCTAAAATCAAAGATATAGGTATTCCGTGACTAAAAGGGGTCATCCATAAATTCCGTCACACGAATTTGATGATTTTTAGAACCCTCCCCCTCGTCACAGCTGGTCACATTTGCGAGACTCCCCCCCTCCCTGTGTGACGTCACATATTTTTTGTAATTTTCAGATATTTTCAAACAATTTCGTTAACAATTCAAATTTCGGTTTTAATACTTAGATATATTAGACTTTTAAATGTGACGTCACAAAACTTAGGACCCCTCCCACCCCCTTGTCACACAAGGTCACATTTCGTCGACCCCCTCCCCCCTTTACGTGTGACATAATTTATGAATGGCCCCGAATTAATATTTGTTACAGAAGGTGGTTAAATAAAAGGAAGAGGAAGTTGATAAATAAAACAAGATGTTTCACCACTCAGTTTTACTCGTATATCTTCAGTCAGTAAACATAATTTATGATTTTAATATATTAGGTCTTTCTCAAGGATCTTTTATTACTACAGGATAAACCAGTTGAGTTTTTGGTTATGAAGAAATTCAACTTTATTCTCCTGGTTTAAGGTCTAGTATACCTTGACAATTCTGTAGACAGAAAAACGAGCCGAGCGAGAGGCCCTAGTTGGGACCGTGTCCCTCTCACTCCGAGTTGCCATGCCAAAATAATATTATCGTTGGGTAGTGATTGGTGGTTTTTAAATCAAGCAAATAAATTAATTTATTATTTATCGTGACTATTGTTTATATGATAAAACAACAGTCACGATAAATAAAAAAATGATTTATTTGCTTGATTTAAAAACTACCAATCACTCAAATCAAAAAAAAATAAGAATTAAATTATTATTTATCGCGACTATTGTTTATATGATAAAACAATAGTCACGATAAATAATAAATTAATTTATTTGCTTAATTTTAAAACCACGAATCACTACCCAACGATAATATTATTTTGGCATGGCAAGTCGGAGTGAGAGGGACACGGTCCCAACTGGGGCCTCTCGCTCGGCTCGATTTTTATGCAGTAGTAAACAGTCCAGGGGGCTTACCACAAGCTCTTATTGCGACTCAATTATAGGAACGTTTTAACGACGTTTTAATGACGATTCTTATTGTCATGACAATAAGGTACGTCATTGCACAAAAAGTCGCTGAAACGTTAATACGTTCGTGTAATTGAATCGCAATAAGAGCTTGTGGTAAGCCCCCAGGTATGTATTTACGTTCGTGGCCTTTCTAGAGTCGATTCGTAATACCTCGAGCGAGCGAGAGAGAGCATCCACGCCTCTTTTTTTTTTTTTTTTTTTTTTTTATAGGACTGCGGTGGCAAAAAAGCGTACGGCCCGCCTGATGTTAAGCAGTTACCGTAGCCTATAGATGCTTACAATACCAAAGGTATTGCTCGCACATTGCCGACCTGAAGGGGAGTGGGATGGAGGGAGGGGGAGGGGGGGTGGGCTTACGGCTCTCTCACTCATCGTACGAAACGCAGCTGTAATAGCTGCTTTACGCCGATCTTCTGTGAGAGGGTGGTACTACCCCGGTCGAGCCAGCCCGTTTATGAGCTACAGTCAATTGGCTACAGCTTGGCTCTACCACCTTGGCCTCTTCTCACATGTCAACGTCAAGCTGTCACTGTCATAGGCTGACACTTGACGTTGAAACATCATGGCCGACTGGTTAGTAGCGCCATCTGTATCTCGACGGACGTACCACCTCGCGCAGGAGCCGCTACAAAGGACCGCCAAACAGTGTAGCCACACACCTCCGAGGACAGATGGCGTTACTCACAATTAACAACACCAGTTTTTTAGTTGTATTATAAGCGGATTATAACATATTTTTAGCGACTGTAGCCTAGGAGTGAACAGGTCGGGCTAACAATCAGAAGGTCCCAGGTTCGATCCCCGGTGGGGCATGCACCAATGGATGAATTTTCATCTATGTGCATAATTTACAGTTCGCTGACGGTGAGGGAAAAACATCGTGAGGAAACCTACCTATCCCTCGGGATTAGGTAATAGTCAGTTCCTGTATACACGGCGACACGGTTCACCACCTGTCACGTTGGGTTCTGACTATCTAGTGAAACGTGGGCTTTGAGTTGGTTAATACCTCCACAATGTGGTGGTGTATGGCCACTCAAGCCTCCGACTACCCCCGAATGGGGATAAAAGTCGTGACGTTACACAGAACATATTTTTGATTTGCAATAAATAGCCTGATTCCAAATCCTTCATATGCTCTTCTTCTACGCTATAAAAGGTAACTACTGTTAAAATTTCATGTTTCTAATACCAGCGGTTTGGGCTGTGCACGTCTTGACAGACGGACAGACAGACGGATAACAAAGTGATCCTATAAGGCCGCGCTCACTTTGGATGCGTTTTCGTCCGAATTTTACTCGTGCGTACACGTACGAACAACACGAATGATCCCGACCTTCCAAGTACTACGGGAGTTACGAGTTACGTACACGTAAGACCAGTGTGCGCACTCCCGTAGTACTTGGAAGGTCGGGATCATTCGTGTTGTTCGTACGTGTATGCACGAGTAAAATTCGGACGAAAACGCATCCAAAGTGAGCGCGGCCTAAGGGTTCCGTTTTTCCTATTGACGTACGAAACCGTTAAAAGAGGATTATCCCGTATTACCGGTGTGTGTGAATAATACAGGGACCTCAGCTTATTTTGGAAATGTAACATTAGACGTGCAGCTGACCGTACACTGCCGGGGCGAATTACCAAAAGGCATTCCGAAATGCGAAAGCGACTGTAGCCTAGGGGTGAACAGGTTGGGCTAGCAATCAGAAGGTCCCAGGGTCGATCCCCGGTGGGGCATGCACCAATGGATGAATTTTCATCTATGTGCATAATATACAGTTCGCTGACGGTGAGGGAAAACATCGTGAGGAAACCTACCTATCCCTCGGGATTAGGTAATAGTCAGTTCCTGTATACACGGCGACAAGGTTCACTACCTGTCACGTTGGGTTCTGACTATCTGGTGAAACGTGGGGTTTGAGTTGGTTAATACCTCCACAATGTGGTGGTGTATGGCCACTCAAGCCTCTGACTACCCCCGAATGGGGATAAAAGTCGTGACGTTACATTTTTTTTTATTTTTTTTTACGTTCCGTAATTCGCCCCGACCGGAATCGAACTCGCAGCCTACGCTTAAACCACTACGCCAGTCGTAATCCTTGACCCCAGAACTACTCAGAATAAAGAAATAAAAAGACAACACCACACATGGAATGTTGGTAACATACCTACAACCTTAGCAGATGAAACTATCTTTCAGTTAATTATATTTTTAAATTACTTCACAAAACTGTTTTCTTTCGTGTATTGTATTTTATTTAATTTAAAAAGATTGAATTCCAAATAATCGCGAGTATATTCAGGGCCGGATTAACCCTATCAGGGCCCCTAGGTAATGCAATTTTCGGGTCCCCTTTCCTTTACCCTTTTTTACTTTTTATTACCAACCACGCCAACGGGCCCTTCATTAGAAAATTAGGCATATATTTTTTAACCTGCGACAAAAAAGCGGTGGAGCAGGAAAAATAAATGAGACGCGATTATTTGGAATTCAATCTTTTTAAATTAAATAAAATACAATAAACTAAAGAAAATAGTTTTGTGAAGTAATTTAAAAATTAAATTAACTGAAGGTTAATAAACAAATAAAATTTTCGTTCCATGAAAAGTTAGTTTTTTTTTGGTGCGTGCTCGGGGCCCCTCGTCGAAGCGGGGCCCCTCGTCGAAGCGGGGCCCCTAGGCAGTTGCCTACTCTGCCTTAGGGTTAATCCGTTACTGCTTATATTCATGATTATTAAGGTGGAAATGCCGTGAGGTTTTTTGGCCGATACCTACTTACCTCGTATCTTTAGTTCAATTAAAATTGATAACACAATTCATTTTACAATGTGTGAACTATGTAACGACGGATCAGAAAGTTCATAATAATAATATTAATATCCTGGGACATTTTTTACACACGGCTACCTGATCCCAAACTAAGCAGAGCTTGTACTATGGAAACCAGATAACTGATATTACTACATATACTACTTTTTTATTTGTAAATACATACTTAATATACATATACACCCAGACTCGGGACATACAGACATGTTCATGCACACAAATGCATGTCCCGGGTAGGAATCGAACCTACGACCTGCAGCGTGAATGTCGCCTCCGCGCCAACCACGCTAACGGGCCCGTCGAAAAGGTAAAAGGTCACATTACTTTTATTCGTCACGAAAAATTGGTACTATTACAGGTGGTAGAGCCAAGCTGTAGCCAATTGACTGCAGCTCAAAAACGGGCTGGCTCGACCGGGGTAGTACCACCCTCACACAAAAGATCGGCGTAATGCGTCTATTACAGCTGCGTTTCGTACGATGAGTGAGAGAGCCGTAAGCCCACCCCCCCTCCCCCTCCCTCCATCCCACTCCCCTTCAGGTCGGCAATGTGCGAGCAATGCCTTTGGTATTGTAAGCATCTATAGGCTACGGTAACTGCTTAACATCACGCGGGCCGTACGCTTTTTTGCCACCGCAGTACTATAAATAAAAAACAATTCAAGGTGCCTGAACAAGCGTACGGCCCGCCTGATGTTAAGCAGTTACCGCAGCCTATAGATGCTTGCAATACCAAAGGCATTGCTCGCACGTTGCCGACCTGAAGGGGGTGAAACAGAGGAAGGGGAAGAGGGGGGGTGGGCTTACGGCTCTTTCGCTCATCGTACAAAACGCAGCTGTAATAGCTACTTTTTTTTTTTTTTTTTTTTTTAAATAAGTACTACCACAGACGCTTGGTCCGTGCCCTTTTTTGCTATATATTATTTTTATTTTTATTCTAAGTAACAAGTCCTGCAATAGCTACTTTACGCCGATCTTCTGTGAGAGGGTGGTACTACCCCGGTCGAGCCAGCTCGTATATGAGCTGCAGTCAATTGGCTACAGCTTGGCTCTGCCACCAGAACATAAGCCCCCCTAGCCAAGTTTTTTCGTCTACAAGCGTTTCTACAAATCGCTACGCTTCATGTATGGAAATGACATACGTCACGTGATCTACTTATCGACTTGTTATGTCATTTCCATACATTTGAGCGTAGCGATTTGTAGCAACGATTGTAGACGAAGTTTGAACCGAGTTCAAAACCGAGGCGCCTCGCGGTGTCCGAGGCGCCTCGTGGTGTCCGAGGCAACCTCGCGAGGTGCTCACTCAGTCGGTACGCGGACATTTACTAAAATACAATGACTGGCCAATTTTAAAAGCCGGGCCAAAGTTCAAATTACCTAATAATGTGACAAAAATAATGAATACTAATCAAAGACATTATCAAGAAAGGCGGCGTCCATAAATTACGTGAGGCATTTATGGGGGGAGGAGGGTCGAGCAAAATCTCACGTGGGGGAGAGGGGGGGTTTCAGCAAATCTCACGTAAATTTTTTTACCGCAAGAAACAGTGTAAAATTGCAAGAAAACTGGGTTAAATTAAGTTTTATTTTAAACTAAACTTAACTTTAACTTTTTTTTTGTTAAATTACGTAAAACCTGTTTGTTTCACTTCTAGAATATGACTTTTGAAAAATCTCACGTGAGATTAGAGGGGGAGGGAGGGGGTCGAGCAAAATCTCACGAAATCTCACCATGGGGGAGGGGGGGGGGGTCGAAAAATCACAAAAATCACCTCACGTAATTTATGGACGCCCCCAAAGAGGGAGTTACATGACTGAACAAAATAGTTTGTCGTACTAAGGGCCATAACACACCGGGACGCCAGGCGACGTCGCCAGCCACCGTAGCCAACTAATTCGTATTGAAATGTATGACAGGTAACAGACCTGGCGACTGAATGGCGACGTCGCCAGTCAGTCGCCAGGTGTCATCTGTCATCATTTCAATACAAATTGTTTGGCTACGGTGGCTATAATGGCCCTAAGCCTAGTTTACATTGGTCAAGTAGGCGACCGAGTCGAGTAGCGAGCGATAAATAGCAGGCGTACTCGACCAATGTAAACGCAAGGGCGAGTAAACTGGGCCGAGTACTGGGCGAGTCGAGTGGTCTCGCGCGGAGCGTAGTTGCTCGGCCCAGTTGTTCCCCCACCACCTATTTTACTCGACTCGGCCTGCCTACTCGCCCAGTGTAAACCGTCGACTCAGTCCGAAAGCGAGTTGAATGTTACATAGACCAACTGGGCCCAGTACTTTTACCAGAGGCTACTGGGCCCAGTTACTTTACCAATGTAAATGGTGGAAGGCGAGTCGAGTAATGCCCGAGTAACTGGGCCCAGTTTGCTCGGCCGAATCAAAGGTGAATATTGAGAACGATTGCTTTGGTGTGATGCCTTCCGTGCTTAAATGAAAATTTACAGGCCTGAAAGTTAAGGAACATTGTTGTCAAACACCGAAAGCTGCATGTCTTAGAAGATCTAACCAATTTACGAAAGACATGTAAATGCACCAATGCACCGCACTGGGCCAGCGCGGTGGATTATGGCTTGATTCCCTCTCGTATAGAGGGGAGGTTCTTGCCCGGGATTGGCACGTTAAAAGGGCTAACATCGGCGTACGTTACGCCATCTACTGATAGTAATCTGAATCATATTTTTTTTACAGAAAACCGGGGTTTTTAGCGTTTTCCGGGCAATTTTTCCATTTTTTTAAAATTTAAGAACCTTCCTTGAACTTCACGGAATATTCTAAAAAAAAAACATCTAAATTGGTCCAGCCGTTCTCGCGTCAAGTCATGACAACGGAAAATAGGGATTCATTTTTATATATAGAGATATATAGAGATATGGTACCACCTAAAATTGTGTCATAACTAAGAACCACGAAGACGAGGTAGACGAGTACTTTGACGCCTCACTTCTGATTGGGCCCTAAAACAGTTAGAGTCATAACACACAGGAACGCCAGGCGACGTCACCAGCCGCCGTAGCCAAACAATTTGTATTGAAATGATGACAGATGACACCTGGCGATGTCGCCAGTCCGTCGCCAGGTGTCATCTGTCATCATTTCAATACGAATAAGTAGGCTACGGTGGCTGGCGACGTGGCCTGGTCCCGGTGTGTTATGGCCCTTATTTTCGTGCTAATACCGCAGTGGAAATAACTACTATGTATTATAATGAAGACCCTAACTATAGTATTGTTTCGTTTCCATTAATTTATTGTGCTGTGACCCTTCTTTGAGTATTAACGTCAGTGACCAGCGAAAAACAGGTAATTTGGTCACTCTGTATAATTATTACAGGGTGTTAGGTAACACGTGGGACGTATGGAAGGAGGATATTCAGAATTCGATTCTCATTCCGAATATATTAAAAATACTAGCTTTTGCCCGCGACTTCGTCCGCGCATAATGTGTCCCACGGGAACATACTATCGGGATAAAAAGTATCCTATGAGCTATTCTAGACTATAATCTATCTCTGTGCCAAATTTCATCCAGATCCGTTCAGCCGTGAATGAATGAATGAATGAATGAATGATTTATTATGCTTGAAACATGGTGCAACATAAGATCTTAAATTAATATAAGCTCGGCACATTTCACCATATGAAATGGTATGCAAATAATTAAAATTATAATTTTGATAATAATTCATTAAATACATGCAACTATAAAACTAAAATATTGTATTATCATTAAGTTAAAATGTCATAAATAAGTAATTCTAATTAAATGTCAATTTATAATTTGTCAGACAGCCGTTCTGGCGTGATTGAGTAACAAACATCCATACATCCATCCATCCATCCATCTATTTATCTATCCATCCATCCAAACTTTCACATTTATAATATTAGTGGGATTACTGGATTATCCAATAAAATATGAATTCGTCATCATCATCTCAGCTGAAAGACGTCCACTGATTCACATAGGCCTCCCCAAGGTTCGTCACAATGACCGGTGTTGCGCGGCCCGCATCCAGCGGATTCCCGCGACCTTCACCAGGTCGTCGGTCCACCTTGTGGGAGGCCACGCTACGCTTGCCGGTGCGCGGCCGCCACTTGAGAACTCTTCGGCCCCATCAGCCATCCGCTCGAATATACCTATCTGGCCAGCCCTGCACAGTTAACAACCGTGATGTTATGTCGTTAGAAATGAACGCGGCACTAGAGTTGGAAGCCAAGGTGCTCCGGTACCAGGACGAGATGAACTCGGTGATAGATCGGTTCGAGTCGCCCGTGCAGCAGTTCTATAGCGGCGCCGTGGTCTTCGTGACGGGCGGCTCCGGCTTCCTCGGCAAGCAGCTCGTAGAGAAGCTCTTCAGGTGAGGATAGACTCCCATCAGGACGCGATGGACTTGTCTGAACTCTAAGACACATGTCATTTTAAGGGCTCTGACTGTCATATACTTGTCTCTATTTTCCAGATCCTCCAAGGTGAAGAGGGTGTATGTGTTACTGAGATCTAAGAAAGGGAAGTCGATACAAGACAGGCTGGATGTGATGCTGAAAGACCCCGTAAGTATTACGAATTAATATGGCAGTGAACAGGTGACGAATACTCTCTTAACAATTGTCCATGGCGAATCCACTGGTCTATTTGCATCAAATTGCGATTTATAATTTTAAAAAGAATGTATTGATCGACTGTAGCTTAGGGGTGAAAAGGTTGGGCTAGCAATCAGAAGGTCCCAGGATCGATCCCCGGTGGGGCATGCACCAATGGATGAATTTTCATCTATGTGCATAATTTACAGTTCGCTGACGGTGAGGGAAAACATCGTGAGGAAACCCACCTATCCCTCGAGATTAGGTAATAGTCAGTTCCTGTATACACGGCGAGGTTCACCTCCTGTCACGTTGGGTTCTGACTCTCTGGTGAAACGTGGGCTTTGAATTGGTTAATACCTCCACAATGTGGTGGTGTATGGCCATTCAAGCCTCTGACTACCCCCGAATGGGGATAAAAGTCGTGACGTTACAATTAAGAATTCACGAAGATAATATTAGACACCAATGGTTTCGCAATGGTTAAGAGATTGGTGGCCTTGTATGGTCCCAAACTAAGCAAAGCTCATACTATGGGTACCGTACAATGGACTGGGAGCGATCCTAATGACACCCTGACCAGGACAAATTACTGGGGGCCCGCAATCACCCGATGCAATGAGCCAAGCGGCCTGCGTTGGAACAAATGCATCAAGCAGTCGTCTACTAACTGAGCACTGCTTGATTTGATTATAAGTACCCGACTACGGCGGAGGGTTATGATTTTGACCGGTATGTATGTATGTATGTATGTGCATCTGTTCCCACCTAACTTCCAAACTACTTGTCGTAATTTGACAAATGAGGTATCGTTAGAAGCGGCTTAATGGCGCGCTGGTTATAGGCTAGGTGACGTCACATAAAATTGCATTTGGCGCCCTCTAGAGGACATAATGTCATGAACTAAAAAAAAAACATTTTTTAATAAAACCGTGTGGGGTATCAAATGAAAGAGCTTGATGAGCACATTTCAAAAATATATATATTGTTACCTATAACTCCAAAATAATTAAATAAAAGTAAGTTTAAAAACTAAAACCCGAATACTGAAAAGTCGGGTTTTAGTTTTTAAACTTATTTGCTTACTCCCGTCTGCCACCACGGCCAGGTGTACGAATGTCTCCGCAAGAAGCAGCCCGAGTTCGCGGACAGAATAACTGCAGTCGAAGGAAACGTGGCGGAGTTACGACTGGCGTTGAGCGAGGAAGACTGGACGACTATCACTGACGAGGTGAGGCATGAGAGATAAGTCACACCTCGGCGTCATCGTAGGACACTGTCGATCCTGGCTTACAGGAGACACAGTGGTAGAGTTTGTGGCGGGCCTAGTACCACTTCTTATTATCGTATGGTCTTGATTATAGATGTAAAAAAACAGATTTAAAATGTTTTAAATCAATTGTTGCCGTTTTAAACCCCAAATATCACGTTTTAACCGGTTTAAAACTGACTGACTGTTTTTAAATGGATATTTCGTTTTAAACGGATTGGATTAATTGGTTTTAAACCGGCCTTACATCTACAATATGTTAAAAAAACCCTGTCCGACCCGAAAACGTATTGTTGGGTATCGAGATTAGATTCCATTTTTGTAAAAAAAAACTTTTTTTTTTATATTTTCTTTTAATTTTTCAAAAAATATTTTTTTCATTTTTTTAGCATAGTATGTGTCCCACTGCTGGGCAAAGGCCTCCCATATTTTTTTGTAATACAAATACCCCGTTTACATTTTTTTTTTTTAATAAAATGACGTCATCACATACTTTGTGGTCTGAGGTGACGCCACACGATCTAACACTATACTAATTACTTCCGGTAACGGTGTTGTCATATTTTTAAAATTAGCTACATTTTGTGGGAAAAAGGCAAAAAAAATTTGCACTTTAAATGTTCATTAATATGTTTACTATCATGATTTTTTTTTTATTATTTTATTTGGTCATGTGATTGGGGAACCTAATTACCGGTTTCGGCTCGGACAGGGTTTTCTTAACATGTTGTATAGTCTTGATATCGTATAGTATGACGTTACAGAATAGCTTAGCTGGTGTCAGAGTTCTTTAAGCCATTTGAAGGCCTCTGACAAGCCTTAACGACTGCTGCCTTGATGACATCAGCCATCAGCCCATCAGCCCATCCCCCCTACATCCCACTCCCCTTCAGGTCGGCAATGTGCGAGCAATGCCTTTGGTATTGTAAGCATCTATAGGCTACGGTAACTGCTTAACATCAGGCGGGCCGTAAGCTTTTTTTCCACCGCAGTCCTATATAAAAAATAATAAAAAATAAAAAACATCAACCGGGACCGACTTTTTACGTGTCCTCCGAAGCACGGAGACGCTCAGTTCAAATGCCACTAAATGTTCACCCATCTCTGGCTGACCTTGACAAGCGTTGCTTAACCTCCGATCGTTTACCGATCAGTGATTGCAGCTGGCTATGACCACTCATGGCTATCACTGCCATTTAAATATAGGTATAATATGCCACAATATAGTTTTATTAGGCGTGAGCGTTATTTCACGTCACCGGTTACATTAACTGGTTACGAGCTAATTCACCGAATCACTGTTTACGCGACGAACGAGTAACCGGTGATTTTTGTAACAGGTTATTTAGCTGTAGCCCGAACTACATCATAGATATTATGTCACCGGTCACCCATAGACATCTAAAAGTAACGAATAACAATGTTTGTATTTTTGTATACAAGAAGCTAGTAGTGACGAAAACCATAGGGTTACAAAAATAGCCAGTTACAAAAAACACTTATTAAATAACCGGTGACGCCCTCGCCGTAACCGGTTACGTTACGTTTCGTGAAAATAATGTTACGACACACGTCTAGTTATAATACCTATTTCAAGCGAATAACCTAATTTAAAAGTTAAATTTAAATGTAAATTAACTGCTTGCTTAATCCCGTAATTAAAATTCTATGAACAGGCAGAATATTAAACAGTTTTCAACACTACTATACTTTCGGGTCGGGAATCGAACTCCCGACTATGCTGCTATGGAGAGGGCTTTGCTCGGAGTTTCTCCACGAGATCGAATCTGCAATGAGGAGATACGTAGACAAACCAAGGTCACCGACATAGCCCTGCGAACTAGTAGGCTGGAGTGGCAGTGGGCGGGGCACATATGGGGAAATGACATAAGTCACGTGATCTACTTATCGACTTGTAATGCCATTTCCATACATACAGAGTGTTGACGACATCATGACAATAATTGAAATCACATACTGGGTATCGCATTAGTAGTTCGCACATAAAATATTATTAAATTATATTCAAAGGTATTGCCACGGGATTGCTTTTTTATTTTGACTATTTTAACTTTACGCCTACAAAGATACTGATAAAAACACCGACACCGAAGCGATGTTGCCACGCTTGTACTTACAGGTCAGTCTATGAGGTCGGTAGACGTTTATAAAGGGTGTTGTGTTTCGTTTAGACTATTACCGCATGGTGTGGTGCCGTGTGGTGCCGGCTTAGAATAGCACCAACCCATCTCATCCCGTGGGTGTCGTAAGAGGCGACTAAGGGATTCACCGGAGGATGGGCAGCAGCGTCCTCCGTGTACATATTATATCTACTGCGATCGCCAACCCGTCTGCTAAGCGTGGCGATTATGGCAAAACCCCCCAAATGAAAGTCACAACAAAGAATCGGCCCCCAGTCCCCGGCAGCCTCGCTAGTCCTGGCCATGGTAGCGGCTATGGTAACGGCGGGGCAGGGGGTGCTAAGAATCTCCGGCAGGATGGCTACCATAAAAACCGACTATTGGACCTGGCAACATATAACACGCGCACACTGCGGACCGACGAGAAGATCGCTGAGCTTGAGGAAGAATTGAGCAGGGTACGATGGGACATCGTAGGATTATCTGAAGTCCGAAGAGAGGGGGAGGACTCGATAATTCTGAAATCCGGCAACCTGCTCTTTTTCCGGGAGGGCGACCAGCAGTCCCAGGGTGGTGTCGGGTTTATCGTCCACAAGTCACTCGTGAACAACGTGGTGAAGATCGAGAGTGTGTCGACTAGGGTGGCGTATCTTGTTCTCCGAATAACCAAACGTTATTCGTTAAAAGTAGTTCAGGTGTACGCTCCGACATCGGCACATTCCGACGACGAGGTGGAAACTATGTATGAGGATATCTCTAGAGCCATGCATAGTTCCAAAACTCACTTTACCGTTGTCATGGGTGACTTCAACGCGAAACTGGGCAAACGAGACGGTGATGAGCTGCGAGTGGGGCAATTTGGAGTTGGACGGCGTAACCACCGGGGCCACCTACTGGCAGGCTTCATGGAGAAGGAGGGACTCTATATGATGAACTCCTTCTTCAGGAAGCGTGAGCACAGGAAGTGGACCTGGATGAGCCCCGACGGTGCAACTAAAAACGAGATAGACTTCATCATGTCGACGAAGAAGCAAGTATTCAATGATGTCTCTGTGATCAACGCGGTCAAAACCGGTAGTGATCACCGACTGGTAAGAGGCACATTGAATCTCAACATAAAGCTTGAAAGGTTTCGACTGATGAAGTCTACGCTCCGACCAGCACCAAACCAGATCCAAAACCCCGAGAGCTTTCAGCTCGAACTTCAAAACCGATTCGATGTCCTAGGGAGTAGCGTGGAAGATTGTAACGACGGGTTCGTGGAAACTGTCCATACGATCGGGTCAAAGTACTGCAAGGCCCGCCGTACAAACAGAACCAAAAAATCTCGGATCACACCTCTAAGCTCATGGAGGAAAGGAGTGAAATGGTACTGCAGTCTTCAGATGACGCGTCTAAATACCGGCAGCTCAATAGACAGATCTCGAAGTCCTTGACACGTGACTTCCGCCAATTTAATACCGAGCGTATTAAAGAAGCTATCGAGCGGAACAGAGGCTCCAAAGTGTTCGCTAGAGATCTGTCTATTGGGCAAAGCCAGCTAACGAAACTGAAAACCGATGGCGGCAGTATCGTTTCATCCAAACCAGAGCTTTTGAGAGAGATCGAGAAGTTCTATGGACAGTTATACACGTCAATACGGACACCCGTTACAAACCTGGCGAACGACCCAAGAGCTAGGTTAACCCGACACTATACCGAAGACATCCCGGACGTCAGCTTGTACGAGATTAGTATGGCTCTTAAACAGCTTAAAAACAACAAGGCACCGGGTGATGATGGAATAACGGCTGAGCTCCTGAAGGCGGGTGGAAAACCGGTCCTTAAGGCCCTTCAGAAGCTGTTCGGTTCCGTCATACTCGAGGGCAAAACGCCGCAGGCATGGAACAGAGGTGTGGTGGTTCTTTTCTTCAAAAAGGGCGATAACGCTCTGCTGAAGAATTATAGACCCATCTCACTTCTGAGCCATGTCTACAAGCTGTTTTCGAGGGTCATAACGAACCGTCTCGCACGCAAGTTTGACGACTTCCAGCCTCCCGAACAAGCCGGTTTCCGTAAAGGCTTTAGTACCGTAGACCACATACATACGCTGCGACAGGTTATACAGAAGACCGAGGAGTATAACCTCCCCCTTTGCTTAGCGTTTGTGGATTACGAGAAAGCCTTTGATTCGGTCGAGACCTGGGCTGTATTGCGGTCTCTCCAGCGATGCCAAGTCGATTACCGGTACATCGAAGTGCTGAAGTGTTTGTACGAAAACGCCACTATGTCAGTCCGTTTACAGGACCAGAACTCGAAACCTATTCGGTTGCAGCGAGGTGTGAGACAAGGAGACGTTATCTCTCCGAAACTGTTCACCGCTGCACTGGAAGACGTTTTCAAGGTTCTGGACTGGAATGGGCTGGGCATAAACATAAACGGCGAGTACATCACTCACCTTCGGTTTGCCGACGACATAGTGGTCATGGCTGAGACTATCGAAGACCTTAATACGATGCTTGATGGCCTCAGTAGAGCCTCCGAACGAGTTGGTCTTAAAATGAACATGGGCAAAACGAAGATCATGTCGAATTGCCGTGTTGTACCTGCTCCCGTGAAGATCGGAGACTCTACACTCGAAGTTGTCGACGATTATGTCTACCTGGGACAAACCATCCAGTTAGGTAGGTCCAACTTCGAGAAAGAGGTCAATCGACGAATCCGACTCGGCTGGGCAGCGTTCGGAAAGCTACGCAATATCTTCTCGTCCCAAATACCGCAGTGTCTCAAGACGAAAGTCTTCGACCAGTGTGTGTTGCCAGTGATGACCTATGGCACTGAGACATGGCCGCTTACAATGGGCCTCATAAGAAGGCTCAAGGTCACCCAAAGGGCAATGGAGAGGGCTATGCTCGGAGTTTCCCTGCGAGATCAAATCAGGAATGAGGAGATACGCAGAAGGACCAAGGTAACTGACATAGCCCGTAGGATTGCAAAACTTAAGTGGCAGTGGGCAGGGCACATTGCTCGTAGAACGGATGGCCGATGGGGCCGAAAAGTTCTCGAGTGGCGGCCGCGCACCGGAAAGCGTAGCGTGGGTAGGCCTCCCACAAGGTGGACCGACGACCTGGTGAAGGTCGCGGGAATCCGCTGGATGCGGGCAGCGCAAGACCGGTCATTGTGGCGAACCTTGGGGGAGGCCTATGTCCAGCAGTGGACGTCTTTCGGCTGAGATGATGATGATGATGATGATGATTACCGCATATTTTTTTTTAGAAAATTTGAAATTTTGGACTTTGATGTAAACCTAATTTTATAATTTTAATGTGTTGTGATTGACTAGCAGGGGTCGTGTTTTACACAGAGTAAAGACTAAAGAAAGAGGTGCTCTTATCAGATATTTGTATGAAACAAAACGTGGTCATTGTTTTTTCATTTTCATTTTACTATTTACCGGTAAATAGTTGAACTACTCGCTTCGTTTTATGTCGATGTTAGTACTAGGCCGACCACTCGGCCGACTTGCTTAGGGCCAGTCCCCTTAGTAACTGGTCCATGGTGTTTTAATTTATTGTCACTATGTCGTGACCACCCTGTATAAGCGTAGCGATTTTTAGAAACACTAAAAGGCCCTTCGCACACGGCGGCGTAGCGTAGGCGTAGCGTAGGCGTAGCGTAAAGACGCAACGAGTACGAGACGTGCAGACTTCTACACACGACGCGTAGCGTAGGCGTAGCGTAGGCGTAGCTTTTTGTAAGCAAAATGTCATTAGTTGAAAACATGGCGTCACTGATACCAGATGTTTACCTAAAAAAAGTCTAGTAATTTGTCAGCAAAGTATCAGCCACTTTACTAATAGGGTTTGGGGGGGTATTTTAGGCCTAGCCAAAGGTCTTCCTGTGCTTAAAGCATCAAAAAATTGTATATTATATTTAACTTGACACTGGCATATGCGAAAAGCGACGCCATAACGAAGAAAAAAAATAAAAAATAAAAAAAAAATTAAAAAAAATTAAAAAAATAAAGAAAAAAAAATTAAAAATTAAAAAATATTTATACGCTTGCTTTTTTACGCCAGCACGCTACGCCTGTCGTAATGACGATGAACATCTCATACGCTACGCTGACGCACCGCTTCGTGTGCGGGCTTGTTAGAAAATGTATGTGCTCGTAATGCTCGCGTCCTACGCGCGTAATACGATACGCTTACGCTACGCCGCCGTGTGCGGAGGGGGTTAGACGAAGCCACTTGGCTAGGGGGCAGGACCGGTAGTTGTGGAAAACCTTGGGGGAGGCCTATGTCCAGCAGTGGACGTCTTTTGGCTGACATGATGATGATGATAACAATAGGCCATTGTTCCAGGTGGATATCATATTCCATATGGCAGCTACGACTAGATTCGATGACGCCATCAAAGTGGCCACCCTGATAAACGTGAGGGGAACTAGAGAAACTATCCACTTGGCCAGGGAGTGCAAGAAACTGAGGTAGGATATAATACCAGACCAATACACTTTTAATAAAATAAAATAAATAAAACACGACTTCCCTGTCAAAAGGCGAACTAAAAAGAAAAAAAAAAGTTGAAATATGAGACTTTTTGGCGGGAAGTGGAAAAGTGATGTTGTCATTTTTGTTTTAATTTCCAAAACTTGTGTTTCCTTGTATTATAATGCGTAATGTTGGTGGAATATGTTCATAAATGTGCGTGAGTGTGGGCAATTCGAACAAAAGTGGTAAAACATGATTTTCGGGTTCCTTCAAAAAGTCTAATAATTTGTCAGTAAAGTATCCGCCACTTTACTGATAGGGTTTGGGGGGGTATTTTAGGCCTAGCAAAAGGTCTTCCTGTGCTTGACGTAGCAAAAAAAATTAATATTATGTTTAACTTGACACTGGCATATACGAAAGCCACGCCATAACAAAGAAAAAAAAAGTTGGATTATTAAATTGTCATTGCAGCCGGGAGACCTCTTAGCGCTCTAACACACTAGGCAACCATGGTTGCACAACCAGCGGGTATTTTAATGGCCGACACCGAATTGGTTGCGCTACCAAGCGGACACCAGGTGCGATACCCTCCATACAGCTCTATACATTTTGTTGGTGGAGCGACTGGTTGCGCTACCGCTGGTTGCCTAGTGCGATAGGGCTCTTAGATTTAAAAGTGTTCCACAGAACGTGCCCCCGACTACAATGACAATTTAATAATACAGCTGGTTTTTAGGTTCGCATTCGTGTTTTTAAATTATTTAATTTATTTTATATACATTTATATTTAGTGGCGAGTTCTATTTTAATAATTTACAGGCAAACATGAAATGTTTGATTTGCATACACCCTACCAATTTAAAATTTATGCCAATAAATTATATAGTTACTTATCGACTTGAAATGTCATTTCCATACATTTAAACGTAGCGATTTGTAAACGTTTGTAAACGAAGCCACTTGGCTAGGGCAGGCCCCTCTGGATGTCACTAGAATTGCCCCTATTGTATGGTAGCCATAGTACAAACGTTGCTTAGTTTAGGACCATGGGCCAATTACTAAGGGGACTGGCCCTAAGCAACTCGGCCGAGTGGTCGGCCTAGTACCAACATCGACATAAAACGAAGTAGTTCAACTATTTACCGGTAGATAGTACAGTGAAAATGAAAAAACAATGACCACGTTTTTTTCATACATAAGTATATCTAATAAGGGCACCTCTTTCTTTAGTCTTTACTCTGTGTTTAGGACCATACAATTGGTGTAGTCTGGCGATATTTATATAATAATAATTAATAATTTAGCCCTTTTGACGTCCCACAGATGGGCACGGGCCTCCCCTCAATGCGAGGGGGATTTAGGCCATAATCCACCACGCTGGCCCAGTGCGGGTTGGTGGATTTCACATGTCTAAAGACATGCAGGTTTCCTCACGATGTTTTCCTTCACCGCAAGCAAGTGATAATCATATTAAAGTTATGATTTACACATACATTTCGAAAAATCCAGAGGTGTGGCGATATTTATACAGGGTGAATTTGAAATCATGGGCATCTTTTTATACGGTGATTCTACACATGATTCAGAATATTTTGGGAATATTAATGAACAAATCAATTGATGATTTATTGTCCGGGTGAGGTATTACAGTTACTGGTTTGCTTATTTGTTTACCTACTAGAGCAATTTTTTTTTACAATAGTTTTTTTAAATTTATTTTCCAAAAAAATTCTCAATCATGTGTAGTGTTGCCGTGTGGTGTGCTAAGAATAGCACCAATCCATCTCATCCCGTGGGTGTCTTAAGAGGCGACTAAGGGCCACCATAGACTTGCTACTTTTAGCATCGGCGACCGGCGATTTTGCGACTGTATCGAGGCTGCGTTGCGTTTCTTCGAGCGCGAACGAGCGAGACGCAGCATCCAAATCGCCGATGCTAAAAGTAGCAAGTCTGCGGGGGCCCTAAAGGATTCACCGGAGGATGGGCAGCAGCGTCCTCTGAGTACGTTTTTTCTACCTACTGCGATCGCCAACCCGTCTGCCAAGCGTGGCGTGGATAGGCCTCCCACAACGTGGACCGACGACCTGGTGAAGATCGCGGGAATACGCTGGATGCGGGCAGCGCAACACCGGTCTTTGTCGCGAACCTTGGGGGAGGCTTTGTCCAGCAGTGGACGTCTTTCGGCTGAGATGATAATGATGATGTGTAGGGCCACCGCAGACTTGCTTCTTTTAGCATCGGCGATCGGCGATTTTGATGCGGCATCTCGCTCGTTCGCGCTCGAAAAAACGCGTCGCAGCATCGATACAGTCGCAAAATCGCCGGTCGCTGATGCTAAAAGTAGCAAGTCTGCGGTGGCCCTACATCATAATTTATAACGATGCCCATAATTTCACATTCATCCCGTATATTTACTACATATTTGTAACAGGAGCTTCGTGCACGTGTCGACTGCGTACTCGCACGCGACGCACGGCCGCGTCGGCACGGCGGTGTTGGAGGAGCTGTACCCGAGCCCCGTGCCGCCCGCCGCCATGCTGCAGCTGGCTGAGACCCTCACCCAAGAGAAGCTGGACGCCCTCACCCCCGAGTAACTCTCTTCCAACCTTCGTCTACAGGCGAAATGACATACCTATAAAGCCCGCCAAATACATACGGAAATTTCCGTACGGAATTCCGTTTCGAAATATCGAATCGGGGATTCCGAACGCAGTAAATCCATTCAAATGTATGGACGTATCGCGTTCGGAAACCCCGATTCGATATTTCGAAACGGAATTCCGTACGGAAATGTCCGTATGTATGTGGCGGGCCTAAGTCGACTTGTAGTTGTAATGTCATTTCCATACATTTAGAGAGCGTGTCCACTGAATTGGCCAATCACAGTGCTCCTCTCCGCTCCACTCCGCCCAGCTCCGCGTCAGTGAAAACGCACTATTAAGCGTAGCGTTTTGTAGAAACGCTTGTTGACGAAGCCACTTGGCTAGAGGGCCAGGAATTTCTCTTTCTATTGCCACCATCACGTTTGGACCTCAAGCCAGAGGACTGCTAAGAAATGACCTACAACATATGGACCACCAAGAATTTACGATTTATAATGAAAAATTCACATCTTCGTGAAACGTAACCTATAGATGCTTGCAATCCCAAAGGCATTGCTCGCACATCGGAGGGAGAGTTGGGGTGGTTGGGCTCTCGGCTCTCTCACGCATCATACGAGACAGCTGCAATAGCTACTATACGCTGATCTTCTGTGAGAGGGTGGTAGTATCCCGGTGGAGCCCGCACGTATATGATATAAATTAAATAACTTCACCACTTCTATCCCCATTCGGGGGTAGTCAGAGGCTTGAGTGGCCATACACCACCACATTGTGGAGGTATTAACCAACTCAAAGCCCACGTTCCACCAGATAGTCAGAACCCAACGTGACAGGTGGTGGTGAACCTTGTCGCCGTGTATACAGGAACTGACTATTACCTAATCCCGAGGGATAGGTAGGTTTCCTCACGATGTATTGTTTTGTGTGGATAATTAAAGATAAATTAGGCAAATATTAGGCACCTATTTTTAACATAATTAGAATGAGAATCGAGTATATCAATATGTAATGTGTTCAACCAGACAGCCTGTATATTAAGTGTCTTGCGAATCTTGCTTGCGTGGTTCAGATTTCATTTTGTACTGAAGCGTGCGTGCACTCAGCGCCATCTATCGGTGGCGTCATGAATGTATGTATGGTCGTTACAGTAGTTTCCCGGTCGAGCCCGCCAGTATATGAGTTGTAGTCAATTGGCTACAACTTGACTATATCAATAATGGTTGTCAGGTTGCTGCATGACTGGCCCAACACGTATACGTTCACGAAGGCATTGGCTGAGGAGGTGGTGCGGACTACGGCGAGCGATCTGCCGGTGTGCATCGTCAGACCAGCTATCGGTACGTGGCATGTGGACATATAAATTAATTGCTGCGTCAACAAGAAGCGAGCGCAAACATCGTAACGAAAATATCAATGGTCCGATGTCGATTTTGAGGGTACTTTCACTGGCAAATAGCTGATGTTAAGGGCTAGATAAGTGGCATGAACGCTAATGTGTGTATGTGTCGCCGCCAACTGGTTTAATACTTCATTCAATTGGGCAGCTAGGTAGTTCATTAAACGCCGGCACTCAATACAATGGCTAAAGGACGCCTAGGCAAATTGTCGAATGCAACGTTTAATAAGGGGGCTGAACGTTGCTTAGCCGCTTGGGTGAATGACATTTGTGAATATTATTAGGGTGACCATGACTTCTATGACATAGTCGACGGAGCCCCGCTTCGCGGGGCTCCTATTTCTGCGTTCGGGGTCACCAGTAACCTAACACGAAGGAAATCATTTCCTTCGAACCTAACCCAGCCAAGTCGAGTGCCCCAAAGTCCCGAGCTCGCTTCGCTCGCTTCGCACGCTCACGCGTGCAAGACATTTTAATTCTAAACATTGTGTTACTAAGGTATCCAGATGATGAAATGATATCCAGTAATCCTGCATAGGCGTCCGTATGCTTTTAGAATAATTCATGGTCACCTTAGCCTTTCGAACATTGTTGATAACCTCAATTGGTTTAAAATTCGGTTCCGGCTCATTATTCGTAAATAAATCCATGTTATGGTCTTGTTTAATATTAATAATTATCAATAGAACTTTTTAACACACTATAAAATCACTAAACACGGTAATTCGCAAAAAAAAACAATACACATTTAATCAGCTGATGACAAATAGGGACGCCATATTTGTTAGATGACTACTGGCGCTGCAGTGGCGGAAAAAGGAATTAAATTTAAATGAACCGGCGGCTTTTGGTTCAGCCTTCTGGACGTTGGACGTTTAGCAATATGTGTCAATTCAACGAACGGCCTAGGCGTCTAATTGAGTGTCGACGTTTAATGAACGGGCTAGCCGCCCAATTGAATAGCGTATTAAACCAGTTGGCGGCGACATATACAATATGTTAAAAAAACCCTGTCCGAGCCGAAACCGGTATTTAGGGTTCCCAATCACATGACCAAATAAAAAAATAAAAATAAAATATTCATGGTAGTAAACATATTAATGACAATTTAAAATGCCATTTTTTTTGCCTTTTTCCCTCAAAATCTAAAAAATAAAAATTTAAAAAATATGGCAACACCGTTACCGGAAGTAATTATGTTTGATCGTGTGGCGGCACCTCTGACCACAAAGTATGTGATGACGTCATTTTATGTTTTTTTTGTTGTTGTATTTGTTTTCTAAAAAAATATGGGAGGCCTTTGCCCAGCAGTGTGACACTTACTATGCTAAAAAATAAAAATAAATAAAAAAATCTTTTTTTTTTTTTTTTACAAAAATAGAATCTAATCTCGATACCCAACAATAAGTTTTCGGGTCGGACAGGGTTTTCTTAACATATTGTATGTAGGTATATTAAGTATGTATTTACAAACAAAAAGTAGTATGTAGTAATATCAGATATCTGGTTCCATAGTACAAGCTCTGCTTAGTTTGGGATCAGGTAGCCGTGTGTAAAAGAATGTCCCAGGATATTATTACGTTTTCCTTTGTTCCCCAGTACTGCACGGTCACTGCGAGCCGTCGCCTGGCTGGCTGGACACGAGCTCTATGTTTGGACCGAGTGGCGTGAGTAACGACCCTTAGGGCCATAACACACCGGGTACCATGGCGACGTCGCCAGCCACCGTAGCCAACTATTCGTATTGAAATGTATGGGAGGTAACACCTGACGACGGACTGGCGACGTCGCAAGTCAATACAAATTGTTTGGATACGTGGCTGGCGACGTCGCCTGGCGTCCTGGTGTGTTATGGGTCTTAGCAAACAATAGTTGACACGACGAGGTACTTATACTACGCTACTAAGACATCTAGGTGCTAAAGGTGAGGCTTAGGGTGCGTTTGCACTGACGCGGAGCTGGGCGGAGTGGTGCGGAGCGGCGCGGAGCGGCGAACTGTCTTTGGCCAACTGTGACGGGCTAAGAGCGGAGTGGAGATTTCGAGCAGTGTGATTGGCCAATTCACGGTCCGCTCCGCTCCACTCCGCCCAGCTCCGCTTCAATGGAAACGCACCTGGAATTCCCTACCTACCTATAATCCAAATCAAGATAGCTAAGTATTACTCAATATTACACACATTCATATACTCACGCCTGTATCCCAAGGGGGTAGGCAGAGACTAATGATTGCCACACGCTACAATTTCGACACACCTCTTTAGCTAAATATTTTAATATAATAATTGTACTATAAGTACATATTCTTCATTTTCATCTATGTGCATAATTTACAGTTCGCTGACGGTGAGGGAAAACATCGTGAGGAAACCTACCTATCCCTCGGGATTAGGTAATAGTCAGTTCCTGTACACACGGCGACAAGGTTCACCACCTGTCACGTTGGGTTCTGACTATCTGGTGAAACGTGGGCTTTGAGTTGGTTAATACCTCCACAATGTGGTGGTGTATGGCCACTCAAGCCTCTGACTACCCCCGAATGGGGATAAAAGTCGTGACGTTATATATTTAAGTACATATTACTGTCCCTGAACGAATTACATAGACATTTTTTTATATGTAATGCCGTGTGTCCACTGGCAAGAAAACTTGCACAAGTTTACTTGCGCAAGCGACTTCCAATGTGTAAACGCTCACGCAAGTGGACTTCTGCGACTTGCCGAACTTGCTGCAAGTCCCACATGTACACAGTTGTGTAAAATTGCAGTCAGTGGAAACACGTCGGCAAGTGACTTCTGCAAGAAATTGCGGAAGTTACTTGCCAGTGGACACACGGCATTAGACTGTAATTATGGGGGTTGGAAGTATGCTATCTTGTTATACAAATTTTTTGGAGATAATTTTATTCTCTTTGCTGTAGGACGTAGAGATGTGCCGAGTACAGCCTGACTCGAGTACTTACTCGAGTACTTAGTAAGTACTCGGGTACTCGAGTACTCAGATTATAGAACTCGAGTACCCGGTACTCGAATACGGGTTCCGAGTACTTCATGGTTTTCGAATCCTAAGTCGGGTACTCAAATAAATAGAGGTGCAATCAATAATTTGTTTATTATCCCACTGTACTGTATTAGTGTTATATATTAAAAAAATGTCGGTAACAGGTAATTAAAATATAATAATTTTAATTTCCTGTAACAGTTGTAGTTTTTTAGAAAATACGTTATAAATCGGGGCTCTCGCCAAAATTTTCGCCATTTTCGCCAATTTTCACGAGTGCAAGTACAACGCACTAATTAGATGTGAAACTCGGACGTTTGAGTGGTTAAAAATACATAATACAAAAGTACTCGAGTCCTATTGGGTACTCGAGTACTCATTACAAGTATTCGAGTACCTGTCCGAGTCCTCTGACTCGAGTACTTACTCGATTCTTTTTTTAACGAGTACCAGAATACTCGAGTACCAAAAATAGCGTACTCGGCACATCGCTATAGGACGTAAGTTAATTTTGAATGGACCGTGCACCTTCTCCTTTAAAATAAATCGGATCTCCATACAATAAACTTGATATTTTTGACGTTTTCATTCTACGGTGGTACGGAACCTTTTGTGTGCGAATCGTTTTTATTTCTTCACTCGTATCTACATAATGTTTTAAAAAGCGAATCAATATTTAGTTAAATAACCAAATATTAATTGCTTATCCAAATGGATAAGTATCGTATAGATTAGTACCTACCACGAACGTAAATACATACTGGACTGTTTACTACTGCACAAAAAACGAGCCGAGCGAGAGGCCCCAGTTGGGACCGTGACACTCTCATTTCGAGTTGCCATGCCAAAATAATATTATCGTTGGGTAGTGATTGTTAGTTTTAAATCAGCAAATAAATTAATTTAGTATTTATCGTGACTATTGTCTTATCATATCAACTAGGGCCTCTCGCTCGGCTCGTTTTTCTGTCTAAGAATTGTCTAGGTATAATAGACCTTAAGGCAGCAGAATAAAGTTGAATTTCTTCTTAACCAAAAACTCAACTTGTCTATCCTCTATTAAAAGATCCTTGGTACCTACATATAAAAATTGGATTCAAATTAAAAACATCTTTCAAAAATATTTAATTCCCGCCAATTCAAGCGTCGCGATACGTGCGTGACACTATCGTCTGATACCATGGACCGACCAACCTTTGGAATCCGCACTGAGAGCAACTTGCATCAAAATAATTTCGATAAAGTTTCGGGGCGGGAGCGGAGGCAACGCATTGCGATTGGTTGATCAAAAATAATAATGAACTGCGATTGGTGGAGCCTACTATGTTTCAGAAACTTCTCTCTTACCTACAGTTATTTATCCTTTCAGGTGGTCCTAGGAGTGATGCTAGGAATCCTACACGTGTTCCTAGTGGACAATACGAAGCGCCTAGCGTTCTTCCCAGTGGATCGGACGAACAACGCTATCATTGCGGCGGGGTGGGACGCGGGGCAGCGGCAGAGGAGTGAGAAAGACATCCCAGTTTACACCGTCGCCGACGAGCAGTGTTTCATGAAATTCAGTAAGTTAAACGCCCTTATTCCTGAGAGGGGGAGGGAGGGGCAATGGGTGCAATTCCCCCCCCCCCCCCCCGACTCGCGACTACAGTTGCCATGGCTTATAGATGCTTGCAATACAAAAGCCATCGCTCGCATGTGGCCGACCTGAAGGGGAGTGGAAAGCAGGGAGGGAAGAAACGGAGGAGGAGAAACTCCCTCATAGTACGATAGCAGCTAGAACAGATACTTGACACCGATGTTCTATGAGAGGGTGATATTACTCCGGTGGAGCCAGCTCGTATTAAGAGCTGCTGTCAATTGGCAACTATTTAAACTAATATTTTCACAGGTTTCGTGTCAAATGCACTCCGCGGTTCTCGGCACCTGGCCACGAATATGGCAGTGTGGTATTGCTACCTCGTGGAGACCAATAACAGGATGGTATACAGGGCGCTAATGTGGGCGCTGCACTATATACCCGCGTATCTGGCTGATGCCATATGCCATGTGTTTAATGTGAAGCTTAAAGGGATACCTTCGTAAGTATTCAGCAATGAGTTCAGTACCATCACATTATAGTCAGGGACTCTTCGATATTCGGGACATCGTGATGAAACCTACCTATCCCTCGGGATTAGGTAATAGTCAGTTCCTGTATACACGGCGACAAGGTTCACCACCTGCCACGTTGGGTTCTGACTATCTGGTGAAACGTGGGCTTTGAGTTGGTTAATACCTCCACAATGTGGTGGTGTATGGCCACTCAAGCCTCTGACTACCCCCGGATGGGGATAAAAGTCGTGACGTTACATACATACATACATACTCTTCGATATTTTAGCAATAAAGCTTCAAATGCAGTTGTGTAAACACTATAATATAGTGGTTCCACTATAATATACACAAATACACAACACACAAGACACACACACAGCACGCACGCACGCACGCACTTACGCACACACGCACACACACACACACACACACACACACACACACACACACACACACACACACACACACACACACACACCCCACACACACAACATACTATTTTATGTATTGTGTTAGGTCTTAAGGTGATCTATAAGAGGTTTCAGCATTATCCACGATTAATGGGACACCCTGTAAATAGTTAGAGACGTAGATTGTGTAATTAGTTTTTGGTATTTTTACACTTTTTCACATTATTTTTAGGGGTACTGCCCTAATTTTTGTCAATAAAAGAAGTTTGTGATTGAATTAGTGAAGAGGTTTTAAATCGAAGATCAGTTATTTGACAATAGAACCTTAATAAAACGTTCAAACTTAAAAATTCAATGAATTATGGTCGAATTTCGACCACGGGCGATCACTAGTCCCACTAGTATTATAAATTTGAATGGTTTGGATGGATGTATGGATGGATGTTTGTTACTTTTGACGGGCCCGTTGGCGTGGTTGGCGTGATGGCGCCTTTCACGCTGCAGGTCGTAGGTTCGATTCCTACCCGGGACATGCATTTGTGTGCATGAGCATGTCTGTATGTCCCGAATCTAAGTGTATATATGTCGCCGCCAACTGGTTTAATACGCTATTCAATTGGGCGGCTAGCCCGTTCATTAAACGTCGACACTCAATTAGACGCCTAGGCCGTTCGTTGAATTGACACATATTGCTAAACGTCCAACGAGTTGGCTGGTTGAAAGCTAGCCTTTTGGAGAAGGCTGAACCAAAAGCCGCCGGTTCATTTAAATTTAATTCCTTTTTCTGCCACTGCAGCGCCAGTAGTCATCTAACAAATATGGCGTCCCTATTTGTCATCAGCTGATTAAATGTGTATTGTTTTTTTTTGCGAATTACCGTGTTTAGTGATTTTATAGTGTGTTAAAAAGTTCTATTGATAATTATTAATATTAAACAAGACCATAACATGGATTTATTTACGAATAATGAGACGGAACCGAATTTTAAACCAATTGAGGTTATCAACAATGTTCGAAAGGCTAAGGTGACCATGAATTATTCTAAAAGCATACGGACGCCTATGCAGGATTACTGGATGTCATTTCGTCATCTGGATACCTTAGTAAAACAATGTTAAGAATTAAAATGTCTTGCATATTGCACGCGTGAGCGAGCGAAGCGTGCTCCGGACTTTGGGGCACTCAACTTGGCTGGGTTAGGTTCGAAGGAAATGATGGGGGTTAGCGAGCGAGCGGAGCGAGCGAGCTTAACCCCCGTCATTTCCTTCGTGTTAGGTTACTGGTGACCCCGAACGCAGAAATAGGAGCCCCGCGAAGCGGGGCTCCGTCGACTATGTAATAGAAGTCATGGTCACCCTAATAATATTCACAAATGTCATTCACCCAAGCGGCTAAGCAACGTTCAGCCCCCTTATTAAACGTTGCATTGGACAATTTGCCTAGGCGTCCTTTAGCCATTGTATTGAGTGCCGGCGTTTAATGAACGGCCTAGCTGCCCAATTGAATGAAGTATTAAACCAGTTGGCGGCGACATATATATATTAAGTATGTATTTACAAATAAAAAAGTAGTATATGTAGTAATATCAGTTATCTGATTTCCATAGTACAAGCTCTGCTTAGTTTGGGATCAGGTAGCCGTGTGTAAAAAATGTCCCAGGATATTATTATTATTATTATTATTATTATTACTCAATCACGCCAGAACGGCTGAACAGATCTGGATGAAATTTGGCACAGAGATAGTTTATAACCTGGATTAAAACATAAGATACTTTTTATCCCGATAGTATGTTCCCGTGGGATAAATTATGCGGGGACGAAGTCGCGGGCGGAAGCTAGTATTATCTAATTACGTTTCTCTTTTTTCAGGATCGTCAAAATGTTCAAAATGTTAGACAAGCAAACGGGTGTTTTTAATTTTTTCTTGACGCAAGAATGGTTGTTTAAAAATCATAATACCAAAGCACTTTTCAACAGAATGTCGGAGGATGATAAACACATTTATAATTTCAATCTCACTGATATTGATTACAAGGAATACGTACAAGTATGGGGTTTAGGAATCCGAAAGTACATTATTAAGGACGGTTTAAAGGACACCAGCAAAGCATATAAGAAACAAATGTGTTTCAAGTACGCCAATATGATATTTTCGTGTTTGTACGTGTATGTGCTGTGGAAGATTGTGTGTGTGGGCTTTTGGGTCGTTGGGTGGATGTATGGTCACTTGTTTTGATGAATAAAATACATATTTTAACTTTTTTATAACCGTTTGTTTTTTCTTCTAGTGGTGAAATAATTAAGAATTTTATATATCAATATTGTTTTAAATGTTTTTCACTTTTTTTATGACTACAGTGGCAAACAAGCGTATGGCCGGCCTGATTTTAAGCAGTTACCGTAGCCTATAGATGCTTGCAATACCAAAGGCATCACTCGCACGTTGCCGTTGCCGTTGCAATTTTATGTCAACAAAAAAATTAGGGTAAGGTGTATAAGGTTTACAATCGACCAATAAAAATCCATTATTGTCAACCCGACCAATCACAACGTTGCCTCCGCTCCCGCACCGCATTTTTTTCGTAATTATTTTGATGCGAGTTACTCCTAGTGCGGAGTCCAAATGTTGGTCGGTCCATGGTATGCGTGTATAGTTCTCTACAAAGCGCATATTATTATAACTGATAACAATGTCATGGGTTCAAACCCTGGCTCACACCTCTGGATTTTTCGAAATCTATGTGTGAATCATAACTTTAATATGATTATCACTTGCTTGCGGTGAAGGAAAACATCGTGAGGAAACCTGCATGTCTTTAGACATGTGAAATCCACCAACCCGCGCTGGGCCAGCGTGGTGGATTATGGCCTGAATCCCCCTCGCATTGAGGGGAGGCCCGTGCCCAGCAGTGGGACGTTAAAAGGGCTAAATTATTATTATTTTATAGGTGAGCAATTTTTTTATTCATCCCCTAAGTGGGTTGAAAGGGGATGAAAGTTTGTATCATCCCCATCGGGCATTTTTTCAGCGATGCTTGGCCATTTTCTATTGGTCGGCATGTCTATCTGTTATTAGATCTTATTTTTTGGTGGTAGTCAAGCTGTAGCCGATCGACTGCAGCTCATATACGGGCTGGCTCGACCGGGGTAGTACCTCCCTCTCACAGAAGAACGGCGTAAAGTAGCTATTACAGCTGCGTTTCGTACGATGACTGCGAGAGCCGGAAGACCAACTCCACCCCCCTCTTCCCCTCCTCTTCAAGTCAGCAACGTGCGTGCAATGCCTTTGGTATTGCAAGCATCTATAGGCTTAACGGTAACTGCTTAACATTAGGCGGGCCGTACGCTTGTTTGCCACCTGTCCCATAAAAAATAGATCTATGTTTTGACATAGTCCCGTAACTGCCTTAACCGTTAAATATGACTAAAAACAAATTGAAACAATATTTTTGTATTATAATTATTTATTTATTACACTTAACTTGCAATACATACAATAAATAGTGCTATTATGTTGAGCATTTCCCAAAATTACTACTTAAGTACTAATTATTACTACTAGTAATAATAGTGGGACTCGCAGACCAATAAGTTAAGACGCGACGTCCATTGTATTATGAGTATGCATCATGGACCAATTACTAAGGGGACTGGCCCTAAGCAAGTCGGCCGAGTGGTCGGCCTAGTACTAACATCGACATAAAACGAAGCGAGTAGTTCAACTATTTACCGGTAGATAGAACAATGAAAATGAAAAAACAATGACCACTTTTTTTTCATACATACAACATGTTAAGAAAACCCTGTCCGAGCCGAAACCGGTAATTAGGTTCCCCAATCACATGACCAAATAAAATAATAAAAAATAAAAAAACATGATAGTAAACATATTAATGAACATTTAAAGTGCCAATTTTTTTTGCCTTTTTCCCACATAAAAAAGCTAATTTTAAAAATATGACAACACCGTTACCGGAAGTAATTATGTTAGATCGTGTGGCATCACCTCAGACCACAAAGTATGTGATGACGTCATTTTATGAAAAAATTTTTTATGTAAACGGGGTATTTGTATTACAAAAAAATATGGGAGGCCTTTGCCCAGCAGTGGAACACATACTATGCCAAAAAAATGAAAAAATTTTTTTTTTGAAAAATTAAAAAAAAAAAATTAAAAAAAAGTTTTTTTTTACAAAAATGGAATCTAATCTCGATACCCAACAATACGTTTTCGGCTCGGACAGGGTTTTTTTAACATATTGTATATCTAATAAGGGCACCTCTTTTTTTTATAGGACTGCGGTGGCAAAAAAGCTTACGGCCCGCCTGATGCTAAGCAGTTACCGTAGCCTATAGATGCTTACAATACTAAACCTAATACCAATACCTCTTTCTTTAGTCTTTACTCAGTGGTATGCATTCATCAAAAGTTGGGGAAGACCACAGAGCAAATACCAAGAAGAGACGGCGCGCGGCGTAAGCAACTGTGCACTGACTCAACTAGGTACTGACGTCATCAGGAGGCGTGGTTTAAGTCAGTGTACTTTCCAAATATAGTTCTACTCGACACTAGATTGCGACACTGTGTCATGGTAACTAAGAATATATGAGTTTATTTATTTAAGTAAAGGAAACAAACAGTTGTACATAATTCTTATGAGGTAACTAAGATAATTAATACTTAAACCAATCAAGTTTCCAAAAATAAAAAGTACGTGGTAAGTAGTACGTAAGTTTAGTGGCATCTAGTGTGAAATAGTTAAACTAGTAGTAATATCGACATAAAACGAAGCGAGTAGTTTAACTATTGACCGGTAGATAGAAAATAAAAAGTGGGCGGAATCTAACACCCCTTCACCCGCGCAAATTGACACGCGTTGTTTCATAGGGAAATCGAATAACACCAACTCCTCTCTCTATGTCCTCTATGGGGAAGACCACACATTTTTATTAGTCCTTGCACTAGGCTTGTTGAAGAATAGAAATATCGATATTATTACAAACTCATGTGAAATCCACCAACCCTGGGCCAGCGTGGTGGATTATGGCCTGAATCCCCCTCGCATCGAGGGGAGGCCCGTGCCCACGAGTGGGCTGTTAGAAAGGCTAATATTTTCTTTGAAGTCGTACCGATCTATCGATATTTTTTGTAACTTGTGACATCCCTAAGGGCCATCCATTAATTACGTCACACGAATTTCATGATTTTTAGACCCCTCCCCCCCTTGTCACAGCTGGTCTCATTTGCGAGACTCCCCCCCTCCCTGTGTGAGGTTACATATTTAAAAAAAAATTAGAACGTTTCAAAAATTTTCGGTTACAGTTAAAATTTCGGTTTTAATACTTGGATATATTAGATTTTTAAATGTGACGTCACTTAACTTAGGACCCCTCCCACCCTTGTCACACAATGTCACATTTCGTCGACCCCCTCCCCCGCCTTTACGTGTGACGTAATTTATGAATGGCCGCTAACGGACTAATAAAAATGACAGGTGATAATGTGAGGCGAGCGGATGCCTAGCTATGCGGCGTCTACGGCTTATTGGTCTGTCTCCTTCACTGACTGATGTCCAGCGGTGGGCAGTGGGCATTATTATGAACTCCAAACGAACGGCTCCAACCGTTTCTCTACAGGTAATAACGCGTTCAATTCTTCTACTTCCTGCAACGTCTGAAAATATACGGAATTATTTCGTAATGTGCCCCAGTCTGGGTACCATTGGGATCGCCCCCAGTTCATTGTACGATAGTCATAGTACAAGCGTTGCTTTGACAGATGGTGTGTTTAGATATGAAACGATACCACTTAGGTATCGATACCTACTAGGTATCGATTGAAAAGTATAGATACCACTCGGTATAGATTGAAAAGTATCGATACTTACTCGTATCGGTTATATCGCATTACAGAAACTAGTACAACCGGGGTAGTACCTCCCGCTCACAGATGATCGGCTTAAAGTACCTGTAACAGCTGCGATTCGTACGATGAGTGAGAGAGCCGGAAGCCAAACACCCAGCACCTGACCTGTCCCTCTGTATGAGACTGTAAGGTTTGGTATGGCACTTCCCCTTCACCTTCGGTATTGCAAGCATCTACAACATGTTAAGAAAACCCTGTCCGACCCAAAAACGTACTGTTGGGTATCGAGATTAGATTCTATTTTTGTGAAAATTTTCTTTATTTTTTGAAAAAAAAAAAAATTTTTTTTTTTATTTTTTTTTTTAAATATTTTTTGCATAGTTAGTGTCCCACTGCTGGGCAAAGGCCTCTTTTTTGGAAAACAAATACCCCGTTTACATAAAAAAAAAAAAAACATAAAATGACGTCATCACATACTTTGTGGTCAGAGGTGCCGCCACACGATCTAACATAATTACTTCCGGTAACGGTGTTGTCATATTTTTAAAATATGCTAAATTTTGAGGGAAAAAGGCAAAAAAAATTGGCATTTTAAATTGTCATTAATATGTTTACTATCATGAATATTTAATTTATTTTATTTTATTTGGTCATATGATTGGGATACCTAAATACCGGTTTCGGCTCGGACAGGGTTTTTTTAACATATTGTATAGGATACAGCAACTGTTTAACATCAGGCGAGCCGTACGCTTGCTTCCAAATTAAATGCTATAATAAATTGTGTACCTGGTTGAGTAGTGAGTTGCAGCGTGTGAGCTGATGGGCCACCTCGTGGACTCTAGCCAAGCGCTCCGCGTGCCGAGCGTTGGCCCTCTGACGTTCTACCATCTGCGAGTACAGCCGAGACACTTCCGTGTCCGCCTAGCGATAAAAAATAAAAAAAAAAAAAAAAAAAAATGTATAAAACATGGTAAATTAAAGTTGTTTTTAGTGTGCAGCATGCTTAAAGAATGACATAATAATAATAATTTCACCCTTTTAACGTCCCACTGGTGGGCACGGGCCTCCCCTCAATGCGAGGGGGATTCAGGCCATAATCCACCACGCTGGCCCTGTGCGGGTTGGTGGATTTCACATGTCTAAGACATGCAGGTTTCCTCACGATGCTTTCCTTCACCGTAAGCAAGTGATAATCATAATATTAAAGATATGATTCGCACATAGATTTCGAAAAATCCAGAGGTGTGATCCGGGGTTTGAACCCAGGACTTTAAGCCCGCAAGACGCGTGCTTAACCAATCGGCTACCACTGCATCAACATAGACATAAAAAAATAAAGAATAATAGGTCCATTGGCAATTAAATTATCATGGCTTACATCCTACTTCCTACTAATATTATAAATTCTAAAGTAAGTGTGTGTGTGTGAATGTTTGTTACTACGTATCTCCATAACTACTAAACCGATGTTAATGAAATTTGAAAGGTGTAGGTTCTGGATTAAGACATAGGCTAATCTTACAGATCCATTTCCACGCGGGCGAAGCGGAGGGCCGCAGCTAGTACACAATAAATTAGATTAATAGTATAATGTCATGTTCATTTCATTAATATTTTTTAAATTATAAAATCCATTCTTTTACTGAGTAGAGTATATCATATTATTCAGTAACCATGTTTTCAGATTCTTTTTAAATAATTTAATTTGTAATTTTATAAATCTTTGTCCGCTCTGCCGAATAAATTGATAATTAATGAATTTAATTTAATTTCATGATCTAATTCGGTGGAAAAAAGTTTCCGAAAAAATTGGGCGACAACTTGTGTAATTTGGGTGACAACTTGTCTAAATTGTGTTAGTTTTCTAATACGGGTGGCAGATTGTGTAATTTGGGTGACAAATCGTCTAAATCGGGCGGCGGTTGATCACATGTCCAAGGTCCAAAGTCCAGGTCCAATGTCCAAGTTTAAGGTACAAGGTCCAGGTCCAAGTCCAAGGTCTAGGTGCAAGTCTAAGGACCAAGTCTAAGGTCCAAGGTCAAGGTCTAAGTCCAATTTCAAGGTCCAAGTCTAAGGTCCAAGTCTAAGGTCCAAGGTCAAGGTCCACGTCTAAGGTCAAGTCCAAGTCTAAGGTCAAAGTTCAAGGTCAAGGTCCAAGTTCAAGGCCCATGTCCAAGGTCCAAGGCCCGAGTCCATGTTCAAGGTCCAAGTCTAAGTTCAAGGTCAAGGCCAAGTCCAAAGTTCAAGGTCAAGGTCCAAGTTCAAGGCCCATGTCCAAGGTCCAAGTCCAAGGTCCAAGGCCCGAGTCCATGTTCAAGGTCCAAGTCTAAGTACCAGGTCCAAGTCTAAGTCCAAAGTTCGAGGTCAAGGTCCAAGTTCAAGGCCCAAGTCCAAGGTCCAAGGCCCGAGTCCATGTTCAAGGTCCAACTCTAAGTTCAAGGTCCAAGTCTAAGTCCAAAGTTCAAGGTCAAGGTCCAAGTTCAAGGCCCATGTCCAAGGTCCCAGTCTAAGGTCCAAGGCCCGAGTCCATGTTCAAGGTCCAAGTCTAAGTTCCAGGTCCAAGTCTAAGTCCAAAGTTCAAGGTCAAGGTCCAAGTTCAAGGCCCAAGTCCAAGGTCCAAGTGTAAGTAACTTACCTCTTTAATTTTGGACGCTAAGCTGATCTCCTCGGCCGCGAGTGGGTGTGCGCAAGCTGCCAGATGCGCCTGGAGCCGGGTCGTCAACCTCACCCACGGACGGTAGTCTAGACCTGCCCACAAACACACGTGTATGGATATACAGGGGAGGGGCAGAGGGGAGGTCAAAGTAAATGGTGAAGGTGGTAGAGCCAACCTGTAGCCAATTGACTGCAGCTCATATACGGGCTGGCTCGACCGGGGTACTACCACCCTCTCACAGAAGATCGGCGTAAAGCAGCTGATACAGCTGCGTTTCGTACGATGAGTGAGAGAGCCGAAAGCCCAATCCCCCCTTCTCCTCCCTCCATTCCACTCCCCTTCAGGTCGGCAATGTGCGAGTCTTTGGTATTGAAAGCATCTATAGGCTACGGTAACTGCTTAACATCAGGTGGGCCGTAAGCTTGTTTACCACCTGTCTTATAAAAAAGTTTTTTTTTTTTTTGTAAACGCCACTTTTTTTTGTTTGGGACTAGGCCCGCCACACACTCCCACCACTGTTACTCCTGTAAGCCAGGATCTATTTTCCGCGAACGACTAAAGTACTGAGTCCATGGACATACTTACCTTGAATGTGTTTGCTTACCTTCTAAAACTTCTGGGTCTCTGGCTCCAGGTAAGCCGAGGGTGCCTCTCATGATCGGCAAAAAGGTTGGTATCTCCTGACAAACAGAAAAAATAATAATAAAAAATTATGAAATATACGTCACGACTTTTATCCCCATTCGGGGGTAGTCAGAGGCTTGAGTGGCCATACACCACCACATTGTGGAGGTATTAACCAACTCAAAGCCCACGTTTCACCAGATAGTCAGAACCCAACGTGACAGGTGGTGAACCTTGTCGCCGTGTATTATTATAGGACTGCGGTGGCAAAAAAGCGTACGGCCCGCCTGATGTTAAGCAGTTACCGTAGCCTATAGATGCTTACAATACCAAAGGTATTGCTCGCACATTGCCGACCTGAAGGGGAGTGGGATTGAGGGAGGGGGAGGGGGGTGGGCTTACGGCTCTCTCACTCATCGTACGAAACGCAGCTGTAATAGCTGCTTTACGCCGATCTTCTGTGAGAGGGTGGTACTACCCCGGTCGAGCCAGCCCGTTTATGAGCTGCAGTCAATTGGCTACAGCTTGGCTCTACCACCGTGTATACAGGAACTGACTATTACCTAATCCCGAGGGATAGGTAGGTTTTCTCACGATGTTTTCCCTCACCGTCAGCGAACTGTAAATTGTGCACATAGATGAAAATTGACTTTTGAATAAATAAATATCGCCAGACTAACACACCAACTGTATGGTCCCAAACTAAGCAAGGCTTGTACTATGGGTACCGTACAATGGACTGGGGGCGATCCCAATGACACACAGACCAGGGTGAATTACATAAAATTATTGGTGGTAGAACCAAGTTGTAGCCAATTGACTGCAGTTCATACACGGGCTGGGGGCCATCCACAGAGTTAAGACTAAAGAAAGAGGTGCCCTTATTAGATATTTGTATGAAACAAAACGTGGTCATTGTTTTTTCATTTTCATTTTACTATTTACCGGTAAATAGTTGAACTACTCGCTTCGTTTTATGTCGATGTTATTACTAGGCCGACCACTCGGCCGAGTTGCTTAGGGCCAGTCCCCTTAGTAACTGGTCAATGGGGCCATCCATTAATTACGTCACACGAATTTCTTGATTTTTAGACCCCTCCCCCTTTGTCACAGCTGGTCACATTTGCGAGACTCCCTCCCCTCGCTGTGTGACGTCACATATTTTTTCAAATTTTCAGAAATTTTCAAAAAATTTCTTTAATATTTCAATTTTCCGTTTTAATACAAAGATATATTAGGTTTTTAAATGTGACGTCACAAAACTTAGGACCCCTCCCACCCCCTTTACGTGTGACGTAATCAATGGATGGCCCCCTGGCTCGCTCAACGGGGGTAGTACCACTTCCCTTCAGGTCGGCAACATTCGAGCAATGCCTTTGGTATTGCTTTCGGCACTCTCACTCATCGTACGAAACGCAGCTGTAATAGCTGCTTTACGCCGATCTTCTGTGCGAGGGTGGTACTACCCCGGTCGAGCCAGCCCGTTTATGAGCTGCAGTCAAACAGTATACTAGGTCTAATAAGTTGTAGAGGCCACTTTGGCAAACATATTGTCATTAAAAAAAAAAAAAAAAAAAAAAAACGTCTAATCAAATAGGACTGACCTGTAGTCTCTGTATATCCTCATCGAGCTGTTCATCGGTCGCTTGCTTGACTACGATGATGTCTCTAGTCCGTTTAGTCTTGCGAGACTGGAGACTCAGCTGTCTGCGTTGTGATAGAGACTTCTTGTCCGTGTTCCGAGCACTGCGGGCTGCTGCCTTCGGGGAATCTGTTGGATGAAGACTTGGGCCTTAATTGATGGAATCAGGCGTAACTTTGCGGAAATCCATTGTTAAACAATTATAGAGAGGGACCCACCACTCACGCTCGGAATTGTCAACCTCCAATATTATAAACCAAATGAATTGATCGATAATAGAAGAGGCCAACAAGACCTAACTCCCTGTCAGTCGAGAGTATGTCTGTCATGAGTCATGGACCCTAACAATTAGCAATTCTCCGCAGACAAAGCGAATCCAAAATAAATTCGACACGTGTTTCGCCTCTAAACGAGGCATCCTCAGGAAAGCTGGGCTGCGACTGAGCGACTAAGCTGCGTGCGCCGTGCCTTATAAGCAAAAACGACCGGTGCCCCCACTCCCCCGCCACTCGCAGAATCAATTGAGTGACTTATTTGTTGGAATGAAAATAAATTTAATAAAGGAGAGGAGTCGAAACTAATCTGTTCGTTCAGCAACGCGTTTCTATCTCGCTTAACAATTTCTAAACGCTCGAACACGCTCAACCTAGTCATAATTTTGATATGGTCCAAATATGTGACAAGGGTCTTAGGTTGTGCATGTTGGAGCGTTTAGTAATTGAATTGTAACTTCCAGATCTCTCAGTCATCGTACGAAATGCAGCTGTAATACCTACTTCACGCTGATCTTCTGTGAGAGGGTGGTACTACACCTGCAGTCAAGTGGCTACAGCTTGGATCTACCACCAGGAAGGAATAGGGTGTGTGTATGGTCATACCTCCAATGGGTCTGTCCACGGTGTAGGATATGTACGGCAGCTCCGAGTCGGAGCAGACGCTGGCGCCGGGGGAGTTGTTCCCGCTGGCCGTGGGCTCCAAACTCCTCGGGGTGTCTGCTACAAAGAATCATGATAAATATCATTAAGATTTTATAGTGTCTCTGACTTGCTTGATAATCTGGACTCTGGGTGTAATTATGTATATTAAGTATGTATTTACTATTTACAAACAAAAAGTAGTATATGTAGTGATATCAGTTAGGGGGCGTCCATAAATTACGTGAGGCAAATCTCACCAAATCTCACGTGGGGGAGATGGTTCTCGTCAAATATCACGTAATTGTTTTTTACCGCAAGAAACAGTGTAAGATTGCAAGAAAACTGGATTAAATTAAGCAAAACATGTTTCTCCTCTAGAATATGGCTTTTGAAAAATCTCACGTGAGATTAGAGGGGCAGTGAGGGGGTCGAGCAAAATCTTAAAAATCACATCACGTAATTTATGGACGCCCCCTTATCTGGTTTCCATAGTACAAGCTCTGCTTAGTTTGGGATCAGGGAGCTGTAAAAGAATGTCCCAGGATATTACTATAAATAAATGTAACGTCACGACTTTTATCCCCATTCGGGGGTAGTCAGAGGTTTGAGTGGCCATACACCACCACATTGTGGAGGTATTAACCAACTCAAAGCCCACGTTTCACCAGATAGTCAGAACCCAACGTGACAGGTGGTGAACCTTGTCGCCGTGTATACAGGAACTGACTATTACCTAATCCCGAGGGATAGGTAGGTTTCCTCACGATGTTTTCCCTCACCGTCAGCGAACTACAGTTCGCACATAGATGAAAATTCATCCATTGGTGCATGCCCCACCGGGGATCGAACCTGGGACCTTCTGATTGCTAGCCCAACCTGTTCACCCCTAGGCTACAGTCGCTGTAATCTGTAAACATATATCTCATCAAATCTGCGTATTTTGAGGCATATAAAATTGAGGCACTCATAGCCAGCTGCAACCACTGATCGGTATACGATCACAGGTTTAGCAACACGGAGCAATGTCAGACAGAGACAGGTGAACATTTAGTGGCATTTGAACTGAGCGTCTCCGTGCTTCGGAGGGCACGTAAAAAATCCGTTCCAGTTGTTGTCATCTAGGCACTTATTAAGCCTTGTCAGAGGCCTTCGGGCGGCTTTAACAACTCTGACACCAGGTTGGCCACTAACCATACGAAAAGGATATCAAATCTGCCATAGATTAAGCTACAATTGACCGGCTCTTTTTTTTATATATTGCCTAGGATGGCTCACTGGCAGACGGTCCACCTGATGGTAAGTGGAAGCCGCCGCCCAGGACATCTGCAACTTAAGGGGAGCAGACGCGGCGCCGACCTTAGGGACCTGTAAACATGCCCTTTGAAGAACCCCATGTTGTAGTGCAAGGGAGAGACTTCGGGAGGGAGATCGGGGCTCTTAGGCACATACCTGGCATGCTGCTCACAGCGATGGTGTGTCCCCGTCGCACCGGTGGAGCCCTCTGCGCTTGCTTCTTAGGAGCCACCGAAGACTGCTCGGAACCCATGATTTAACTGTTACAACATAGATAACCTACTTTAAAATAATTGGGCATAGTCAGATTTAGGGGAGGGGGTTGAAATTAGACTTTTTGTTTATAGAACTGAAGTGACAAACAAGCGTACGGCCCACCTGATGTTAAGCAGCTACCGTAGCCTATAGATGCTTACAATACCGAAGGCAGTGTTGTGTGAAGGCAACATGCAAACAATGTTACCGACCGAAAGGGGAGTGGGATGGAGGGGAAAGGAGGGGTTGGGCTTCTGGCTCTCTCACTCATCATACGAAACGCAGCTGTAATAGCTGCTTTACAGTGATTTTCTGTGAGAGGGCAGTATTACCCGGTCGAGCCAGCCCGTATATGAACTACCTGTAGGTTGAGGACAACGTTAAGTCTCAAATATGAGTTCTCAATGAGTATTTGAAATACTTACCTATGAGGGGGAGGGGAGGAGGTGTATAGTTTGGGTAAATGTATCTAGACTGCCTTTGTATTTGCAGGTTCAAAGATATGTTGGAACGACAGAAAAGAGAGATATGTTATATTGGTTAACGATTAATTTAAAAAAACTTACCGATAGTGTTATTTACTGGAGCGAGCAGTCTTTTATCTACACATTTATTTCTATTTTATTCTTAGATATCAATGAATAGACATCACAGTAATTGACCATAAGCATTATAATTCATCGAATTTACAGCACTTTCTAGTGATATATTCATATTGCGGCTCCATCGATTTTATTTTCAGAAAATGAAAACTAATGAAATATGAAACGTCAAAACAAAAATCAATCAATAAACACGCTAGAGATGAGATAAATGGTGCGTTCCATTCACTGTTAATTTTGTTATTTTCGTCCACAAAAAGTGTTAAAAACGATAATAATGATCACTTTCAGTACAAGTTGGTGCGAGTGGAACGAGATTTGTGATCGAAAATAACGAAAATTACAAAATTAACAGTGAATGGAACGCACCACAAGTGTAAACTCTGTAATCGATTTCATCATTTTACTTTTGTCACCAATAATCGACTAAAAAACTTCAAAGCAGCACCAATTTAACAATGGCTGGAAATAATAGTATTTTATTATTTTAAAAATAAATTTATTTATTTTATCTCTCCAGTAAATAGCTTTTTTAGATTTTTTCTGGGGTAAGCGACCAGTGTTCCAAAAATTAAGTGTCAAATGTAGTTTTTTTTTAATACTGGCAGTACAAAGTTTGCGGTATTTGCCAGCAAGTAAACATTTCTTTGTATTTTATTTTATTAATTATTCTTGTATTAAAAGTATAACCAATTAAGTTTAAAAAATGTCTAATGTATGGAGTGTGAATGGTTTGTGTCGATGTTGTCATGCAGAAGGGAATTATGGCGATAAACTTTACATTTACGAGGGCATTGAAGACTTGCGTGTCGTGCTACACGACACTTTCAATATTATTGTAAGTTGTTTAGTGTTTTTAGTTTTATTATTAATTTCTTATCGATACACAATACTTTCATAAATGCTTACTCATTCTGTTTTTTTATATATAAAAATAGATATGGTATAGTGAAAGACATGACCTAATAATATAATGCTAAGCAAAACTAAAACAAAAAATAAATAAAATAAAACTGGAGGGGTAGGTACCATTAAGCAAGTAAACATAAAAAGATTTTTTTGTACTTTTATTTATAAATTTTACTATTGTTCTATACTTACTTATATCAAAATAAAACCAGAAAAATATGTTATTTTCGTACATAATATTTTGATCATATTTTCCAGGCAAATTCTCAGACAAAAGGCGATGTCACATACGGCATATGCACAGTATGTGAGCCTAGATTAAAAGATGCGGTGTTATTCAAGAAACAAGTTCTATCTTGTGAAGAAAAGTTGAAGCAGTATCCTGGGTACAACAGTTGTGGTTATAAAGGTACCTATTTTATACACAATTTAATAAATATCTAAAATATGGTCCATGTGCCATTTGTGGATATTACTTAGCTTAGATAGGAATCCGCTTACCTAGGGATAAAAATATTCTAGGCTGATTCTAACAGGACTGGCTGGCTTTCTTAGGAAGTGAGATTTTTTTATCATAGGCGGAAGATTTTTTTACTGTACACTTTATGATATAATAATAATAATATCCTGGGACATTTTTTACACACGGCTACCTGATCCCAAACTAAGCAGAGCTTGTACTATGGGAACCAGATAACTGATATTATATATATTTGTTTTATAATTATTATTATTAATTCTAATGTTATTATTTTTCAGATCAGGAGATTTACAGCAAAGATGTAAAAAAAGAATTGTATCAAGATGGTAATTGACGATGAATATAATAGTAATAATTTAAAATTTAAAGATATTTAAGTAGAAAGTAGATTATAAAAAAATACTTATTCATTTTCAGATTTAAAAGAGGAATCATCACATTATTTTGATGAACACCACGTGAAGTATGATGGTAAATTAACATTTCATTGATCAAAGATTGAACTAAGACTTGCTGCCTCCCTTTACTCCTCCTCACATTTCTGGGCTATATCTTACCATGATGTGGTAAGGTGTGAATGAGATAGGCCGAATCATGAGCAGTAGTGTTATTCTATACTCCTCCACTAAGTCAATTAGGCCCCTGTTGGCTCGGCGGGGAGCTGCATTCACCCGAGCGCCTAGTTGGCTTGGTAGATTAGTAACGACAAGCTCAATGCTCACGAGCAAGTGAAATGAAATTTTATATTTCCCCAGAAGATTCTCGCGTAAAATATGAGTTTGTCTTTACAGAATAGCTACCCAGAATAAAGAAATCCCGATTTTCAGATATTTTCAGTAGGTAGTCAGGTCGGCAATGTGCGAGCAATGCCTTTGGTATTGCAAGCATCTATAGGCTACGGTAACTGCTTAACATCAGGCGGGCCGTACGCTTTTTTGCCACCGCAGTCCTATAAAAAAGATTAAAGTAAGAAAATTGTTTTAACCAGGTAACAACCACCAACAAGTAGAGATCTTTATCAGCCAATCAATAGAAGACGATGACGAGCCTCTCTCCAACCTGCGCAGTAGCAAGCCTACGCCAGCTGAGCCTGATGATGAAGCAGCCGACGCGGACTGGGCAGCCGCTCCTGACCTTAGCGAAGGTACAGTACGGGGCATATATTTTGAGTGCTTGGGAAAAATATTAGATGAGCGATAAAAAATGGGGAAAAAATATATTTTGATTTTGCGGTTGCAGACCTAAATAAACGCTACTCTAAAATAATTTTATTTATACCTTACCAATATTATAAATGCAAAAGTAACTCTGTCTGTCTGCGTGACTGTCTGGTTGTCTGTTACCTACGTTTTCACGACCGCCGCTACCGCTAAACCAATTTTGATTTATTTTCGTATAGAGATAGACAGGACCAAGGAGAAGGTCATAGGCTACTTTTTACCGCGAAATTAAAACTTGAAAGGGGTGAAATAGGGGATCGTATGGGAGACCAATAATTTCTCGAAGTACCAATTCTACGCAGACGAAGTCGCGGGCACCAGCTAGTATCAAATATTTCAAATAGTTGAACAGATTTCTAACATAGATTTTGATAGAAAATTTGATAAAAAACTCAAAAACCTCAAAGAAAAAATAGAAGAGAATAACAGCATACAGGCACCTTTGATTTGAATCATCTGCCTGCCTGATATAGAAATAATATTAAAATAATAATGAAAGAACCTTACACCGAATTGGTTGGTGAGCGTAAAATCACAGATATATTTAAACGTTCCCCGGTGATAATTTCTTTGGTCAGTTTTTACAACATCTACAGAAAGATCAGTATTTAAACCAGAATAAATTAAATTTAAATGATAATAATATCGTCTATACTTATCGTATCTACTTTTAATTATAATAATATCCTGTGACATTCATTTACACACGGCTACCTGATCCCAAACTAAGCAGAGCTTGTACTATGGAAACCAGATAACTGATATTACTACATATAGGCACTACTTTTTGTATGTAAATACATACTTAATATACATAATCACACCCAGATTCGGGACATACAGACAAATTTCATTTTTGTTCATGCACACAAATGCATGTCCCGGGTAGAAATCGAACCTACGACTATAATACGACTACGATTATAATAGTTGAGAATTAGTTTTTAATTATAATAGTTGACAATAAGTATATTTCTCTTTTCAGATGAAGACACAAAACCGAAACAGAAAACAAAGAAACACAGCTGCGAAGTCTGCCAAAAGAAATTCACGTACCACGGCTCCTTAGAAGTCCACATGAAGGTCCACAATGGCGAGAAACAGTACCCGTGTCATCTGTGCAACACAACATATGCCAACAACAGAGACCTCACCAAACACATCACAACAGCACATGTTGTTAACAACAGTTATCCTTGCACAATCTGCGAGAAAATCTTCGACAAACCAAGACTACTCAAAAAGCATATCAAAGTCCATTTTGTTGAGAAATTCAAATGTACAGAGTGCGGAAAAGAGTTTCAGAGAAAGAAAGGGCTGAAGGAACACATGAAAATTCACACTGGGGAGAGGAATTACAGTTGCCAAGTCTGTAACAAGTCTTTTGGGCATAATCAGACTTTAAAGTCTCATATGCTAACGCATACAGGGGAACGGCCGTACGTGTGTGATGTGTGTGGTCGGAGATTTCCGCAGAGAACACATTTGAAAAGGCACATTTATATCATACATACTGGCATCAAACCGCATACTTGCAATGTTTGTTCCAAACAGTTTTCAAGCAAGAGTTATCTTGCAATACACGAGAGACTGCATACAGGCGAAAAACCATATTCTTGCGAAGTTTGCAAGAAAGATTTCACAGCGTACACGACTTTGAAAGTCCATATGAGAGTGCATACTGGATTGAAGCCGTATACGTGCAGTTTTTGCAGTCGACAATTCGCTCAAATGGCTAGTTTTAAACTGCATCAACGAACGCATACAGGGGAAAGGCCATTTTCTTGCAAAGTTTGCAAGAAACCGTTCTCTGATAACGGTTACTTGAAGATACATATGCGAGTGCATTCCGGCGAAAAACCCTTTTCTTGCGAAGTTTGCAAGCGTTGTTTCAGAGAGACGGGGCAGTTGAAACGGCATATGCGAGTGCATAGTGGGATAAAACCGTACACATGCAAGATTTGTAACAAACAAATCGGTAATTTGTCCAAGCATATGCGGGTGCATTCCGAAGACAGACCGTTCAGTTGCACAGTGTGTAATAAACAGTTCTCTATAAATGGTAATTTGAAATTGCACATGAGAATTCACACGGGAGAACGGCCGTTTGCATGTGAAATGTGTAACAGTCAATTCACACAAAGCAGTGGTTTAAAACGACATCGATGTACACACGTTGGCAAAAGTGATAGTTAATAAAACTGACACACCAACTGTATGGTCCCAAACTAAGCAACGCTGATACTATGGCTATCGTACAATGGACTGGAGCGATCCCGGTGACACCCAGAATAAAGCAAATTAAGAAAAGGTCGTTTCCGAAATTTGCCACTGGCGGGAATCGAACCCACAACCACCCTATACAGTGAGCCAAGCAGTCTACGCTCAAAACACTGCGTATGGTCGGTTTTTAAAGTAAAGGTCGAGGTTCAGACCCCTGCGTCATCGCTTGGCAGACTGTCAATCATAGAAAAAAAATATGCTGTCAATACAGGGGGAGCGAGTGATTCATGATCGTGAGAGCATAGGCGGGAGTGTGTATCAGTCATAATAAAATAAAACCGGCCAAGTGCGTGTCGGACTCGCACATAAAGGGTTCCGTACCACCGTGGAATAAAAACGGTTAAAATATCGAGTTTATTGTATGGGGACCCCTTTATTTTTAAATTTTGTTTTATTTTTAGTATTTTTTGTTATAGCGGCAATAGAAATACACATTCTGTAAAAATTTCAAGTCTACCCATTACGGTTCGCGAGATATAACCCGCTGACAGACGGACAGACAGACATACGGACAGTGTAGGCTTAGTAATAGGGTCCAAAAATGATCCTAATTAAAACCCTTTTTTTAAGACCCGAGAATTTGTAAAAATCCAGCGGAAAAGAAATCACCCAGTCCATTGTACGATATCTACAAAATAAAAAGGTGTTTCTTATTTTTTTATGTATAGCTTCCAACGCTACAGACGGTGATTTTGCCAAATAAAAGGGTTAGGTTTTAGGTCAATTTGTTTTGGGATCATATGATTGGTGACATGCTGCAATAATAATATTATTATTGTTAGGTACAACTTTTTATATTTTTCAATTTTTATACTTATGTAACGATAGAATTATTATTAATTTATTCACTTGAAATTAAAGTAATTTTAATGCTTTAAATGATAAGTATTTTTTGTAATAATTTATATGGAAATAATTAATTTATTTTGCAGTAAATCGATTGGATCGATGCATGACTGGTTATTGTTTGATTATTATTTTTACCCAACTGCCCCGAAAGGAGGGTAATGTTATAATTGTTAGTAGTCCGTGTAATTGGCCTGTGGCCGTTCGGCCTACATAATAAACAAATAAATAGATGTATTTTATCATGAGGTACCTATCTTTTTCATTATCCTCTATTCTACTCTCTCCAATAATGACTCAACAAAGTGTGAAAACAAAACAAAAATCTAATCTCAAATACGTGCAGCACACGCCGCGTCGCGGCGAAAGATACTATTTTTTACGGTTTATTTTATACTACTAAATTTAAAATCGACTAAATTTTGACTAAAAAAATACTCGATTGAGACCATAATGTCATCATTCGGCTGTCAATATGACAGAACAGAACAGTCAGAATCTGACTTTCCGTCTTGGCTTGATAATGGTTTATCAATAGGATTTTTTTTCCTCAATTCCTTTATAAAATATCCAATTAAAAATGTCTGAAATATGGAATTTAAGTACAATATGCCGTTGCTGCCATTCGGACGGCAATTTCAAGAGCCTCCGGGAGCCGTACCAAGTGGGAGAAGGCTTCGAAATATATGAAACTATGTTGAGAGATGTTTTTGCGATCGCAGTAAGTATCTACGACTTGGTTGACGCACTGCCTCAGAAAATTATGTCAAGAGGGCTTGGCTTGCTTGTAAAATGTAAACAAATATACTTCTCATCAAAAAATCGAAACAGTACTGAAAGTACTATTCAGGCATTTCAATAAAAAAAAAAATTGATATCATTAAAAAATTACGCCAATAAATAGCTGGCAGTTTAGTCTACACAATGGTGTACCACAATTCCAAATTTGAATTTAAATTTTTGAATTTTCATCCAATAAATGAATGTAGGTGTTTTTTTTGATGAAAAATATAAAACTAGCCAGCTGTAATCACGGATCGGTAAACGATCTCCGATTAAGCAATGCTTAGCAAGGTCAGTCAGAGATGAGTGACATTTAGTGGCATTTGAACTGAGCGTCTCCGTGGAGGGCACGTTAAAAGTTGGTTGTTGTCATCTAGGGAGCAGTCGTGCCTTGTCAGAGGCTTGCGGGCTTGAACAACTCTGACACTAGGTTGGCCACTAACCATACGATAAGAAGAAGTTTTATTTTGGTTTGTTTATTGGTGCTCCCACACTGCCATTATAAAATGTTTAAAAATGTTAGTAAATATTGTGTTTAAAAACATTTGATCACAAGGTTAAACAATGTTTTCATGTTAGATAATGTTAGTAAAAATTTCTAAACATAATTGTTAGCTAACAATTCCTAACAGAACGTAACAATTCCTAACATTTGTTAGTAAACGTATTAGTGTTAGGAAATGTTTGTAAACATTTTATAGCGGCAGTGTGGGAGCACCATATAAGTACTACCTAACCCATGAAATGAATTATAAATCACTACAGGATGTGGCTTAAAAAACTGTAACCGCAAAAATTTTAAAATTACTGAAAATTGAAAATAATATGTGACGTCACACAGGGAGGGGGGTCTCGCAAATGTGACCACTTGTGACAAGGTGGGAGGGGTCTAAAAATCATGAAATTCGTGTAATGTAATAAATGGATAGCCCCTTAAACTTAACATGAGCCAATTACAGGGTTTCCTAGAGTGACTATACATGTTGTTATCAGGGTTGTTACGAAAAAATCTTCTTGTTTTAAACACCGCGTTTAAAACATGTTTTAAACATTTAAAAGCAATGATTTTTTTCCTCCTGTTATAAAATGTTTTAAACAATGATTTAAACACATTTTAAACAGTATGCATTTCAAATTTCCTTGTTTTTTTGTAACTCTGGTTGTTATAAATTGTGTTGTCAGAAGGACATGAAGTTGAAATTAAACATTATGAGATATAATAGTATCCCCAAATCCAGATATTTCAAATCACTACACCAACATTTGAAGCGAGCTACACAATATGTGAGAACTGCATTCAGAAGCTAAAAGAAGCCGTCAGATTCAAACGACAAGTGCTCGAGTGTGAACAGAAGTTTTACGTCTATTGTAAAAGTGAGTAACCATATTTTTCTGAGGACCTGATAACTGATCCCAAACTAAGCAGAGCTTGTACTATGGAAACCAGATAACTGATATTACTATAAGTATAATATTACTTTTTGTTTGTAAATACATACTTAATATACATAATTACACCCAGACTCGGGACATGCAGATATGTTCATGCACACAAATGCATGTCCCGGGTAGGAACCTACGACCTGCAGAGTGATAGGTGGAATCTAAACCAACCACACCAAGAGGCCCGTTGTGCCTGTTTTGTGTGTGCGAAGGTGGTATAACTGGTCACTCCAACCATTCGAGTTCCACCAGACAGTCCCCAGATTCTTGACGTCACTATATGTAGATCTGGAGGCTACCTGTTAAGGGACGTCCATAAATTACGTGAGGCATTTATGGGGGGGAGGGGGTCGAGCAAAATCTCACCAAATCTCACGTGGGCGAGAGGGGGGGTCTTGGCGAATCTCACTTTTTTTTACCGCAAGAAACAGTGTAAAATTGCAAGAAAACTAAGACTAATTAAGTTTTTTTTTTAAACTATACTTAACTTTTTTTTGTTAAATTAAGTAAAACATGTTTCTCCTCTAGAATAAAGCTTTTGAAAAATCTCACGTGAGATTTGAGGGGGGGGAGGGGGTCGGGCTAAATCTCACGAAATCTCACCGGGGGGGGATCGAAAAACCTCAAAAATCACCTCACGTAATTTATGGACGCCTCGTTAAGCCCATAATTTGACCAGTACATGGCTATTCTGCTGCATTTACAACCCCTTGGTGCAGTGGTTCGAGAGTAGGCCGCTCGGCTCACTGCATCGGGTGGTCTCGGGTTCAATTCCTGCCAGAGGCAAGTTTCAGAAACTAACTTTTCGTAATTTGCTCTGGTCTGTGTGTCACTGGGATCGCCCCCAGTCCATTGTACGGTACCCATAGTACAAGCGTTGCTTAGTTTGGGACCATACAGTTGGTAAGTCTGGCGATATTTATTTATTGTATTTTCAGATGAACAGTACTCGGAGACAGGAGTTAAAGTAGAGGATGCAGGTCACAAGAAGGAACATTCCAATGGTAAGAATTGAAATAATAGTGCTTATTATGTCTATTATGTTGCTTATTAATAATAATTATACACATGTTAAGAAAACCCTGTCCGAGCCGAAACCGGTAATTAGGTTCCCCAATCACATGACCAAATAAAATTATAAAAAAAAACATGATAGTAAACATATTAATGAACATTTAAAGTGCCAATTTTTTTTGCCTTTTTCCCACAAAATGTAGCTAATTTTTAAAATATGACAACAACGTTACCGGAAGTAATTATGTTAGATCGTGTGGCGGCACCTCAGACCACAAAGTATGTGATGACGTCATTTTATAAAAAAATAAAAAATATGGGAGGCCCTTGCCCAGCAGTGGGACACATACTAGGCTAAAAAAATGTTTTTTTTTTTTTTTTCAAAAATGGAATCTAATCTCGATACCCAACAATACGTTTTCGGGTCGGACAGGGTTTTTTTAACATATTGTATATAATAATTATGTCGGCTACAAATTACCACTAAATTAAAGTTGTCACAGCTTGTGGGTACCATCAATAAATTTCGTCACACGTAAAGGGGGGGGGGGGGAGGGGAGTTCAATGATTTGTGACATTGTGTGACAAGGGGTGGGAGGGTTCCTAAGTTTCGTGATGCCTTTGGTATTGTAAGCATCTATAGGCTACGGTAACTGTTTAACATCAGGCGGGCCGTACGCTTTTTTGCCGCCGCAATCCTATAAAAAAAAAAACTCATTTCAAAATCTAATATATCTAAGTATTAAAACGCGAAATTTGAACTGTTAACAAAAATTCTAAAATATTGTTTCTAGATGTAAAATTGCAAAAATTGTGTGACGTAACACTAGGGACGGGGGAGTTTCGCAAATGTGACCAGGGGCCCTACCACCACCTCATATAGCAGTATTGTTTTAACGTTTCAGCGACTTTAATTAAGTGCAATGACGTTTCTTATTGTCATGACAATAAGGTACGTCATTGCACAAAAGTCGCTGAAACGTTAAAACGTTCCTATAATTGAATCGCGGTAAGAGGTCGTGGTAAGCACCCTGTTGTGACAAGGGGGAGGGGTAAAAAAAAGTCACGAAATTCGTGTGACGTAATTTCAGTCACGGGTTTAATTTAGAAGTTATATTCCTTTATTTCAGATAGCGAATATAATATTCAATGCGACGATAAAGGAGCAATAAAATCGGGTAAGCATAAATAATAACAGACGAGTTCTGGTCCACTGTCAGACTATTACACGACGTAGTCTGACAATAGGGGCCATCCATTAATTACGTCACACGTAAATGGGGGGGGGGGGGGGGTCGACGAAATGTGAGATTGTGTGACAAGGGGGTGGGATGGGTCCTAAGTTTTGTGACGTCACATTTAAAAATCTAATATATCTAAGTATTAAAATAAAAATAAAAAATTTAAACTAATTTTTTTTGAAAATTTCTGAAAATTATTAAAAATATGTGACGACGCACAGGGAGGGGGGGAGTCTCGCAAATGTGACCAGCTGTGACAAGAGGGAGGGTTCTGAAAATCATGAAATTCGTGTGACGTAATTAATGGATGGCCCCATACTGTGGCGCCATCTATTTATCATATTCTCTCTACTAATGTTTTATTATTTATTTCAGAGCTTAAGATTGAATTGGACATACAAACAGATATACCGAGTGATGACAACGATTCTTATGGAGGTTCGTATGTTTTACCAGTCTAACACACCAACTGTATGGTCCCAAACTAAGCAACGCTTGTACTATGGGTACCGTACAATGGACTGGGGACGATCCCAGTGACACACAGACCAGGACAAATTTATAAGATAAAACAATAGTCACGATAAATACTAAATTAATTTATTTGCTTGATTTAAAAACTACCAATCACTACCCAACGATAATATTATTTTGGCATGGCAACTCGAAATGAGAGGGACACGGTCCCAACTGGGGCCTCTCGCTCGGCTCGTTTTTTGTGCAGTAGTGAACAGTCCAGTATGTATTTACGTTCGTGTATGGCTCTAATATTTTGTTATTGTATGTAATTTTGTTTTCGTTTCAGACAACCAAGACAATGAACTATGGGAAGAAGTTAAAATTGAAAGAGATGTTAAACCAAGGAACTGCAAAAAGGTCCCAAATAAAAATGGTAAGTTAAGACATAGGGAGTATGCACACGGGCAACTTTTGCGGCAACTGGCAACTCGCAACTAGCTGTTTTCATATAAAACAATCGCGGCAACTGTTGCTGCAAGTGGCAATTGTGGGCTGCAACTGCCAAAAAACCATCAAAAAGTTGATAGTTTAGGTTGAAAGTTGCGCCGTGTGCATAGCCACTTAGCTATCATCTACAGGCTACGGTAACTGCTTAACATCAGGCAGGCCGTGCGCTTTTTTGCCACCGCAGTCCTATAAAAAAAGCTATGGCTATATTTTCAAAAATGTCAGTGTTGCTAGAAACTGCTGGACATATCTTGATTATGTTTTTATTTAGTTACAGATAAAGAAACTACCAAAGTGACTAACACTATATCTGAGAAAGGTAAGTAGAGGTATTTCTTTGGCTAAGTACATTTCAAAAGTGTATACACGGACCTACCATACTTTGGACTCCGCATTCTAATGCTAAGTTTACATGACGACACTGGACACTAAAATACTCAGTGTATACATCGTGTGTCTGCGTGTGTACACCACCGCGACACCTTGTTACACTAGTGGCGGTGTCAGTACACTGAGTGTCTAGTGTATTCTTAGCGTTAGACTAAAGCTTACGAAACAAATGCTTTTATAAAGGTGTACGAGATTTACGATCGACCAATCAGAATCCATTATTATTTTCGATGGACCTATCACAAGCTTTGCCTCCTACCGCCGCAACTTTCTTTCTCAAGTATTTTGATTCAAGTTGTTCCTAGTGCGGAGTCCAAAATGTGGTTGCTCCAAGAACTTGTACATCTCTGACCAATTATACATTCTGTCAAAGACATTACCAAAAAAAGGGAGATACGTGATTTTCCAAAATAGCTTGTACTACTAAACTGAGACCATGGACACAGTACGACTCAGGCGGATAATAATATTGAAATCATGTCGGTATTGCCAACACGGCTCTTCTATTGAATGTCTTGTTATGTATTTAATAAGTCTTATCGTATGGTTAGTGGCCAACCTGGTGTCAGAGTTGTTCAAGCCCGCAGGCCTCTGACAAGGCTTAACGACTGCTGCCTAGATGACAACAACCGGGACCGACTTTTTACGTGCCCGCGTATTTAATAAGGTGATTGTCGAATTGCGAGTGTGATAACAGATGTGTGAATGTCGCTGCATGTAGTGGTGCTGAGCACAAGTCTAGTGATTGCAATGTTAGGACGTACCATATCTTCTAAAACAATAACATCAATGCGTTATGTAATATTATTTGACGGGCCCGTTGGTGTGGTTGGTATAGATTCCGCCTATCACGCTGCTGGTCGTAGGTTCGATTCCTACCCGGGACATGCATTTGTGTGCATGAACATGTCTGTATGTCCCGAGTCTGGGTGTATATGTATATTAAGTATGTATTTGCAAATAAAAAGTAGTATATGTAGTAATATCAGTTATCTGGTTTCCATAGTACAAGCTCTGCTTAGTTTGGGATCAGGTAGCCGTGTGTAAAAGAATGTCCCAGGATATTTATTTTATTTATTTAATTAGTAGCTACTGTAGCCTAGGGGTGAACAGGTTGGGCTGGCAATCAGAAGGTCCTAGGTTCGATCCCCGGTGGGGCATGCACCAATGGATGAATTTTCATCTATGTGCATAATTTACAGTTTGCTGACGGTGAGGGAAAAAATCGTGAGGAAACCTACCTATCCCTCGGGATTAGGTAATAGTCAGTTCCTGTATACACGGCGACAAGGTTCACCACCTGTCACGTTGGGTTCTGACTATCTGGTGAAACGTGGGCTTTGAGTTGGTTAATACCTCCACAATGTGGTGGTGTAAGGCCACTCAAGCCTCTGACTACCCCCGAATGGGGATAAAAGTCGTGACGTTACACATTTACACATTTTATTTAATTGTATTTTACAGAAAAACTGAAAGAAGGTTATACGTTAATACAAAAGATACAGGACGGCAAAACTAAATGGTATTCGTGTAAGAAATGCGAGATAAAATTTGAAACTAATGACGCCATTAAAAAACATATATACACTGGACATAAAGAGGTGTCCTCGTATGAATGTAAAACGTGTTTTAACGTGTTTTTAACTAAGAAAGCTTACGCGTCTCATACACGGTTACACAAAGCACATAAAAGTAATATAAATAGGAACAAACCGAGTGATGGTAAAAGGAAAATTGTTGGCAAAATCGCTAAATTGGCAAATAGGTATGTATTTTTAAACGTTTTTAAGATTTTTATGTGACTAGCGGCCGAACACTCAAAGGCTACTCAAATATTTAAGTCCCACTTAGCAGTTTGAGACGTCGTTAACTGTCATTTTTTGTATGACGCGTCAAAGTTCAGCAGCTCTCAAATTTAAGTTGCGTACGAGTATTCGGCCGTAAGTTGGCACTATGGACCAATTACTAAGGGGACTGGCCCTAAGCAACTCGGCCGAGTGGTCGGCCTAGTACTAACATCGACATAAAACGAAGCGAGTAGTTCAACTATTAACCGGTAGATAGAACAATGAAAATGAAAAAACAATGACCACGTTTTTTTTCATACATATATCTAATAAGGGCACCTCTTTCCTTAGTCTTTACTCTGTGGTTGGCACTATCCCCCCTTGCCCTCCATCCCTTCCACTCCCCTTCAGGTCGGCAATGTGCGAGCAATGCCTTTGGTATTTCAAGCATCTATAGGCTACGGTAACTGCTTAACATCAGGCGGGCCGTACGCATTTTTGCCACCTAAAACTTTTTGCTTTTTTGCATATTTTTTTGCAGTCCTATAAAAAAAAACTTCGTACCCGCCTGCTGTTAAGCAGTTACCGTAGCCTATAGATACTTGAAATACCAAAGGCATTGCTCGCACGTTGCGCATCTGAAGGCGAGCGGTATATAGAGGGGAAGGGGGGGGGGGGGGGGGGTTGGGCTTCTGGTTCTCTCGCTCGTCGTACGAAACGCAGCTGTAATAGCTACTTTACGCCAATCTTCTGTGAGAGGGTGGTACTACCCCGGTCGAGCCAGCCCGTATAGGAGCTGCTAAGGGGGCGTCCATAAATTACGTGAGGTGATTTTTCGACGCCCCCCTCCCCCCTTGGTGAGATGTCGTGAGATTTAGCTCGACCCCCTCCCTTTCCCTCGAATCTCACGTGAGATTTTTCAGTAGCCATATTCTGGTTGAGAAACATGTTTTACTTAATTTAACCCAGTTTTCTTACAATTTTACACTGTTTCTTGCGGTAAAAGCTTCGTTCTACCACCAACGTATTATTTTTTTATTTTTTTCAGAAAACCCACAGAGAAGATCCGCCGTTTTCCATGCGAGATATGCAACAAACGTTTCTTTTATCGCTCGGACCTCAGAAAGCACATGAGATGGCACTATGGCACAAACAAAGTAGAGTTATGCGAGCTCTGTGGTCGTGGGTTCAATGACCGGGCGAACCTGCGCAAACATGTAGAAATAGTGCACGAGAAACTGAGACCGTATGTTTGTGATTTATGTGGACTAACTTTTACGGCTAAGAAATACGTCAAAGCTCATATTCTTGAACACATGTACGGGCGACAGGTAAGATTTAGTGAAAAAAAAAAAAATCCGTCCACGTGGTCGGAATTCGTAAACTCAGACCACGTGGTCAGATTTTTTTTTATAAAAGATTCTGGGTACTAGGTTAAGATTTTGAAAAAAACAAATATTCAGTCCACGTGGTCAGATTTTTTTATAAATGATCCGGGGTACGGGGCTCAGGTAAGGAAGCATCCATAAATTACGTGTGGTGATTTTTGAGATTTTTCGACCCCCCCTTCCCCCCTTGGTGAGATTTCGTAAGATTTTGCTCGACCTCCTCCCCCCATAAATGCCTCACGTAATTTATGGACGTCCCCTAAGACTCGCGGGCATCTAAGGAAGCACATGAGATGGCACTACGGCACAAACAAAGTAGAGTTATGCGAGCTCTGTGGTCGCGTTCAATGACCGGGCGAACCTTCGCAAACATGTAGAAATAGTGCACGAGAAACTAGAGACCGTTTGTTTGTGATCTATGCGGACTAACTTTTACGGCTAAGAAATATGTCAAAGCTCATATTCTTGAACACATGTACGGGCGACAGGTAAGATTTTCCGGAAAAAAAAATCCGACCTCGTGGTCAGGTTTTTTTATATATGATTCGGGGTACTGGGCTTAAGATTTTGTAGAAAAAAAATTTCAGACTACGTGGTCAGTTTTTTTTATAAATGATTTGGTTTATGGTCTTAGGTAAGTGATTTTATACAAATTCGGACCGCGTGGTCTGACCTTATATTTGTGATATTAAGCTGGCTCACTTTTAGAGATAGAAATTCGTTTAAACTTGCATTTTTGCTCACATGTACGGGCCACAGGTCTCATTTTGTGTAAAAAAAAATACAGACTACGTGGTCTAAATGAATGGTGTACGAGGCTCAGATAAGATTTTATGAACAAAAAATCAGACCACGTGGTCGGAATGTACGGGGTACGGTCTCAGATAAGATTTTAAGAAAAAAACCTGACTACGTGGTCTAAATGTACAGGATACGGGGCTCAGATAAGATTTTATGAGCAACAAAATAAGATTTGATGAACAAAAAAATCTGATTAGGTGAACAAAAAATAAGATTTAATGAACAAAAAATAAGATTTAATGAACAAAAAATATGATTTTATGAACAAAAACTAAGATTTTATGAACAAAAATTAAGATTTTATGAACAAAAAATCAGACCACGTAGTCTGACCGTACGGGGTACGGGATTCTAAGACTCGAAAAAAATCAGACTACGTGGTCTGAACGTTAATTTATTTGTCCACAGATAACGACATATCAATGCGACAAATGCGCGAAACAGTTCAAATGGCCGCGATCATTGAAACACCACCAACTAAGACACGAGAACAAATACCCGTGCAACATTTGCAACAAAATATTCGATAGCCGAGACAGCTACAAATTACACAGACACAAAAAATCAGAGATCAAATACCGTTGCAATATTTGCGACAAAGAAATGTCCTCCACATACACTTTAAATCGTCATATCGCTGGCCATAACAACATTAGAAACTTCTCCTGTGACAAATGCACCCTAAAATTCATTGATAAAGCACAATTAAAAAGACACGTATCGAGGCTACACAATCCCAATAACCCGAATACTAGAACCCAATGTACCATTTGCAAGAGATTGGTCAAACATTTGGACAAACATTTGCCCACACATGACAATAGGAAATATTCTTGCATGTATTGCACTAGTTCGTATGTGGAAAATAGGAGTTTAAAACGCCATATAGAAGCTATGCATTTTGGTAAAGTGATTCAGTGTGATGTTTGCAATAAAAATGTTATTTCAATGAAAAGTTTGGTGAGACATAAGATGAGGGTGCATAGGATATTGAAGAGAGAGGGCGATGATATGAGTGGGATAGATAGCTTTTTGAATAAGGGGTCTGAGGTTTTGGGTGTCGAGTTCAGTCCTGTTCGGAATAGTGACATTTAAGTGTTTCATAAGTACGAAATGCGACTGTAGCCTAGGGGTGAACAGGTTGGGCTAGCAATCATAAGGTCCCAGGTTCGATCCCCGGTAGGGCATGCGCCAATGGATGAATTTTCATCTATGTGCATAATTTACAGTTCGCTTACGGTGAGGGAAAACATCGTGAGGAAACCTACCTATCCCTCGGGATTAGGTAATAGTCAGTTCCTGTATACACGGCGACAAGGTTCACCACCTGTCACGTTGGGTTCTGACTATCTG